>OU343225.1:224327045-224566132 GCA_910596185.1 Chrysanthemum makinoi | reverse complement strand
GCGTAACTCACGGTTCTAAAACTTGGTCACGTTTAAAAACTCATTTTTTACATTTTTCAATCCAAGATTCTTGTACTTTCATTGTTTTTAAGTGTTAAAATTTTAGTTTTAAGCAAAACGTTTCTAACTTTATGTGTTTTTCCTTAGTTTTAAGCTTGATTTTATACGCGTGTTAACATTTACGCGTAAGGTGTTTTGAAGTTTTGGATCATCAAGTTTCACATTTTTGTGTTATTTTGGTGATATTGAAGCTGTTTCATCACAAAAATCTGGCTTAGAAACATCTTTGGGCAGATAATCAATTTTGGTTGCTTTCTACGAGTAAGAAAACCCTATTCTTAAGCGTAACTCATCCGTGGTTTGATCTTCAGTTTTCTTGGTTTACTCAGTGTTTTCTTGCTTGGATAAGCATGAAAACACTTCGACTTTGGATATCTCTTACACTATGATAGTGTAAAAGATTTTTTGGGCTAAACCCTAATTTTACGCCTAAGCTCAAATCTTACGCGTAGAACTCTTTTACGCCTAAGCTTATTCTTACGCCCAAGCCCTGTCTTACGCATAAGATAATCTTACGCATAAGTTTTCTACCTAACTTTCAGTTCATAACTTTAGTGTTTCTCAATTCTTATGCGTAAGCTAATCCTACGCGTAAAAATCACTTTTACGCGTAAGTTTGGTGTTTTTACGCCTAAGTATTACTTTACCTACACTTGGTTTCTACGCCTAAGGATACTTCATCAACAACGTTTCACTCGACTACAAAGATCCATTTTACAACACAAGTTTTCAACATGTCTCAACCTCCATACTCTAACTATTTTCCTTACATGTATAATCAACAACAACAACAACAACAACAAAAACAACTAAGTCCACAACATCAACAAATTTATCAACAACAATTTAATCAACAACATACTCCACAAATGGTTCAACCACCACCTAGTCTTCAAGTACAACCTCACACAAACTTCTACAATCAACATCCATCCAGGAGTATTATGAAGGAACCGACATGGTTTGGCAAGATGTGTGAAGCCCTAAGTAGCCAACAATCAATTCATGAAGCTGGCTCACTTGATAGACCTCCAATGCTCACTCCCGGAAATTATGATCAATGGGTGATAAGGTTCTTTAGGTTTTGTGATCTAAAGAAGCCACATGGAAAGTTCTTAAAGAAGGTCATTATGGAAGGTCCATTTGATTCCTCTTGTTGTCACACCCTGGATCCTAATGCCAATCCACCAAGAGATGTTGTCACCAACATTGCAACTATCTCGGACCTACAGTGATGAACTTCTACATTTTGAAACGATGAACTAGCAATGCAATACATCCTTTTGGGATTACCCAATCCGATCCTTCGAAGTGTTGATGCTCAAAAGGCCTAAAGCAATGTGGGAACATATTCATCTTCTAATGGAAGGCACAACTCTCAATCAGGAAGACATGGAATCCAAAATCTACTTGGCTTATGAACACTTCATGATTGAACCGGGAGAGACATTAGAGTCATATCATCATCGCTTTTCGGACATCATCAATGATTTGGACAAACACAATATCATCATGCCACAAATTGCTGTCAACACTAAGTTCCTAAATAGTCTTGGTCCGGAATGGGAGAAGTATGTCATTTTCTCCGTCAAGCTAAGAATCTTCATCATGCTACATACGGTTGTTGTATGCGACTATTTGAAGCCTAACCAAAAAGAAGTTGACAAAGAAAGGGCTATCCGTGGACTCCCGGCTCCACAGTCACTTGCGGACAATCAACAACTTGCTTTGTGGGCTCAAACTAGTGTTCCTCCTCAACCCGCTCCTCAACCAACTGCAAAAATTACACCATATAATCCGTCACAGCAACAATCTCAAGAAACTCAATTGGTTCCATACAACAACAATACTGATCAAGCACTTTATAGTGAATCAAATGAGGATACTGAAGCTTTTGATGCCCTGCAGCAAGGATTTGTCATGATTGCTAGAGCCTTCGGCCGATATTCCAACAAATCCAACAATCGCATTCGTACCTCATCAAACACAAGGAATCAGGTTGTTGTGAACAATGGACGCGTTGAAGTTCAGAATCATGGTTATGGTCGTCAGATGGGAGGTGGTCAAGGGTTTAATGCTATGGGAAGGAATAACATGGGTGCTCCGCAACAACAAAGGGCTCAAGTGGTTGAACAAGGGAATGCTCAGAATGGGGTTAATGGTCTTTGTTGTTATAACTGTAATGAGAAGGTCATCGGCTAATGCATGCCCTAAGCCGAGGACAAGAGGCAATGCTTATCACAAAGAGGCTTTGCTCTTGGCTCTCAAGGATGAAGTTGGTGGCACTCTTACCAACAAGGAACGAGCTTTATGGCATATGCGATTCGATGATGATATGGAGGACTTGCAGGCTAATCAGATGATGTTGATGGCACAAATGCAAGCTCTACACATGAGTGACACAGCCCAGGTGTATGACACCGGCTTGTCTCGTGCAGGAACAAAATACATTCATTCATGATCGATATCTCGCCAATTTCTCCATCCGAGGCAAGGATCGAGTGTTCAACGTGAGCCATCTACATCTCATTTCGATGATTATCAAATAGATCCCGTAGTTATATTTGACGATCAAGATAACCTTATGGTTAATATTGATAATCAAGTTGACTCGTGGTTATATTTGAGGATCTAAATAATGATCATGTTGAGACTCACGTTGAACAAGATGAGCTTTTGTCTAATAGAAAAATTGAGCTCCTGACCTTAATTAAAGACCAAGAATCTCGTTTGGAAATTTGCAAGCAATTAAAAGATAAAAATGCACTGTTAATTAGGGATAATGAATGCTTAATCAGACAAATCAACGTTTTTAAAACTCAAGAAAAACGTGAAAAAGGTTTTGAAGTGTCTTTTGCTAAATCTCATCAAAACGAAAAATCATTAGAATACAGTCGTGATCTAGCGCATCCAAGAATGTTTGTTGTCTCAAATAGAACAAGCTGAAACATGAACACAAAAACAACCTAACGCCTCTACTTTGGAAACTCAAAAAGCCAAGGTGAGTTGTTAACTTGTCAAAAGCAGTTCTCTAAGTACAAAAAACATTCCACGAAACGAATAGATAACTATCTTGAAGAAATTGTCGACTTACAACACAAAATCAAAGAATTTCGAAATGTTGTTTATAAACATGGTGAGTCAATCACAACTATTCAAAAGTTTACTTTTAAACCAAATCCAAATGGATATGGACCGATTCTTGCTTATTACAAACCTAAGTTTTCAAACAGAGCATTCAAACCAAATCCTGAAGTTTACAGTGTGTAACATATTGGATTTCACATACACATCAAACCAGAAACATACTTGGGCGTACAAGAGATGAGTTTTAGAGAGAGAAAGCTAGAGGTTTGGGAACTTTAGTGAGAGAAAGAAAAATCTTATTATGAGCTCCAACTCTCTACCTTGGGAGGTAGAGAGTATTTATAGTACTTACATAAAAGCGCCACGACGGGCCGTGGATCAAGAATACAGTGGGTAAAGACCCGTCCGTCCTCCACGGTGTTACATAACTAAATACTACTTAACATTAAATAACTACGACTACGAGCTTTCTAACGATTACATATACTTGAGGTGACCGACACTTTAACTACTGGATTTTCCAAATCCTAACAATCTCCCTAAGGAGGTCACCTCAAACACACATTACATTACATAGAAAAACAAACAGATATTACATTTGAGATTGTTCTTAGATTCTTGTTCTGTAGCTCGTAGTCTTTGATTCTTCATCTTTGCATGTTTTGGATAATGGTGGAGGTCTTTAAGCGATCCACGTGATCTTGAGTTTTGAGCCTTTGAGATCATCGGCAACATTAAATCTCTAACTCATCCTTTGTGGTGTTGGTATTATGTGATGGTGTGACTTTTGGACCGACATGCTCACATTCAGGATCATGATATCTTCTTATCAGAGTAGCGGAAGCTTTCGTTGATTCATGATATTGGCGGCCAGTAAGCATGGAGTGAAAGTATCAGAGTCATTGATTCACCAATCATGATTTCTTTAGATATGAATGTGTTGTGTGAGCATGCGGCTATGGATTGACCGCTCCATTACGATCGGTACCAAGCGTCGGGGTGTACCGCATAAGACAGTTAGCAATAAAGTGCAGTGTCTTTGATCACTTTCGATGAATTGAGGTACACGCCCACGGTTCCCGTTGATCGCAAATGCACGTGATCAAGTATAATTCGAAGAATTTCCTTGACAGGTTTCGACTACTCTAGCGTTCTCAAACCGGAACGTCTCAAAGAAGACAACACGGAGTGAGTGAACCAAATAACGAGATTCGATTGATGAAAAGATATTTGAAAAACAATCGTGTATCGCTCAATAGAAATTGTTTTTGCAATACAACAAAGGTTTTAATGAAAATCAATTATCAATCATAAACACCTTTTATTTGAGACATAAGTACACATCGATGTGCTAAAGAAAAGAGTTTTTAAGCACCATAACCGGTTTTTCAAAGGTATCCGTCAATCCATAACTTTGAACCGATTGATTCAAAAGATTGAATCTCTCCATTGTTTACGTCGGTTGTCACATGGTTGATCTATTGGATAGATCTCACATGCCACCTACCAGAGCTTGTTTGATGTTGGCTCGAGAAGGCTTTCCATCTTCATTGTGAATATGTATGCATATCACTCAGATGTTCTGCAATACCACAAGGATAATGCGTAGGACTCATAAGATATAAAATCTCTTTCCACATTGTGTGAAACAGAGAGTCTTCATTGTAAGTGTCCTAATGAGATTTATTGGATGATCTCTTGGCTCTAGACTCAATTGTGCACATTTGGTTCCTATGTCGGAGACTAGGGAGAGGTCTCCTTCTTCAATATCAACAATCTCTAAGAGAAAGTCGATAGATTATGTCGGTTCCCGTGAGAATGAAACAAGCCCTTTTAAGAGGAACTTGAGTGGTTTGGAAAGTTGAAGTGAAGTCGCCCTTCGGGTCCATGACGTCTTGTCTTCAATACCGATGTTACCTTGGTAACCATCGTAGTATATGAATTGAACCGGTTTTACGCCTAAGGTTGAATAAATGGAGGGCAATTTCTTTTCACCCTTTTCACATTCAATTCTTTTTCATTCTTCAACCCCTTCGGTGCTTACCGAGATTTCATTACTAGAACCTTGTTGGGTTTATTCGGTTACTAGCTTCAGGTCTCGGTCCGCACTCTTCCCTTATCTCATTTCTCCTTTTTTCATCATACCTAAGGACTTCTACACTATCTAGTGGATTGTCCCTGGTAGATCCCTCCGGTTCTGGCGGATCATGGGACCTCAACCTAACCTTATCATCCTTATATCACCATACATAGTTGGTCGGTCTTTTTGGTATCGTTCATCTGCCATTGGAACCAATTGAAAACCATTTGAAAAATCAATCAAGATACTTGTGATAT
Organism: Chrysanthemum makinoi; assembly: GCA_910596185.1. Classification (NCBI taxonomy): domain Eukaryota; kingdom Viridiplantae; phylum Streptophyta; class Magnoliopsida; order Asterales; family Asteraceae; genus Chrysanthemum; species Chrysanthemum makinoi. Next base: position 224,560,648 of record OU343225.1, on the reverse strand, counting down.
AGAATCAAAGCATTTTGTATCTTAATTGTTTTGATATTTTAGAAATGCTCCCCCTCAACATATGCATAAAAATTTAGAAATTGTTTAGCACATGGAGGCAAGAGATCTTTGAAATCATTAGATTAAGAGTGAAAGGTCCAATCTTTTGATTAACATTTTCTAAAATGATCATGATCACTTTCCAATCAATTAGAGTAGATAAAACATTTTGAGGAAGGATGAGGTTTTCAAAAGTTTGCTCCCCCTCAATATGTGCCTAGAATTTTGAAAGAATTTTGCACATATTAGAGGGAACCTACACTTAGAGACAATTCATACACGTTTCAATAATTTGAGGTTTAAAATAGTTGCTCCCCCCTAACATGTGCATGGAAAATTTGAAATCGTTTGTCACTTGCGGGGAGGCAAACATGCTAAACATTTATGAAACCATTTATCGAATTATCAGTTTTAAATCCAATTTAAATCACAAATTCTCCCCCGATCACAATTTTCAAGTCATTTGAGATTTGTGATCTCCGTAGATTTAAATTGATTTTGAAAGCTTTTAAGGAGAATTGTGACTTGATTATGAAAGCGTTTTAACTGATAAGGATTGGATTTTGAGACTTTAAACTCCATTGATTAAACATGCATAATTATCTTTTGAAGACATAATAATAACCAAGGTGCGGAACCAATTGTGTAATATTTTGTAAAATATTTAGAGTAGACCTTACTCATTTAAGTGCAAATTGTTTGAAAAGAACACTTTTTAATTTAAAAATCATTCTCCCCCTCAATCAATGACGAAAGTCGTTGATTGATGAATTGAAATTTTGACACTTGATAAGTTCTTTTGATTTTCAAAAATAGAGTCTGAAGTGTTTTTCAAAACAATTGAGTTTTCAAAAGATTACAAATATTTTTCAGAGGAATCTTTAGAAGGAAAAATATTTGAAATTAAACACTTGTCTTGTTGATGACAAACATTTTTTTTTTTTTTTAGAATCAGAGCATTAGGTTTGAAACATGAGATAAAGCATGGCTCGTTCTTTCTTTAAGCGGGTTCTTTGAAATAAAAGTAAACCATTGTTTTACTTTCTCCCAATTTTTTTTTAATAGTCGAACAACATCTAAAGTCCCGTGTCACTCTTTGATTGACAGCACAAAGACCGTAGATATATATCGAATCAAGAAAGAAAAGACAAAAAGACAATATTTTTGAGATTTTTCGAGATTTTCAGATTTTTATGGATTTTTGAAAGTTTTATATTTTTCTATTTGTTTTTATAAGATTTTATAATTTTGTATTTTGCTTTTTGGATAAATATATACAAAGATATAGATGAAGGAAAGACCTTTACTCCTCGTCTTCCTCCGAAGGCGTTTGAGTGTTTCTGGTTGAAGGCTTTTCAAGCCAAGTCGAGGAAGAATAAACTCAAAGCGTTCTCTTGGAAGAGCTTTGGTGAAGATGTCGCTAACGGTATTGACTTCACAAAATAGAGTTCCACCACACCGTTTTCCACTTGCTCCCGATGAAATGATGTGGATGTCAATGTGCTTTGCTCTTGAGTGTTATGCGTTGTTGCATGAGAGAGCAATAGCACTTTATTATCACAGATGCAGAGGGATTTTGTTGAATTCAAAGCCATAGATAATTGGGATCTCATCCAAAGGATTTGAGCACAACAAGATGACATGGCTATGTATTCACCTCTGTAGAGGAAATAGAAGTACTCATTTGCTTCTCTGAAGACCAGCTCACAAGCTTATCACCCAGCGAGCACCTCGATGTACTTCGGCGTGTATCTTGACATCGATTGATCGGCATCGCATAGGCATTAGTGACATGCCGGTGTCCTTTGGGTACCATAGTCTCATATTGATGGTTCCTTGGAGATACTGAAAGACCCATTTAACCGCTTCAAGGTGCTTTTAGTAGGCTTAGCCTGATATCTAGCACACATGCACATAGCGAACAAGATGTAAGTGCGCTGGTGAGGTACATCGGGGATCCAATCATACCCGATATTTCGTTTGATCTACCATGATCCGAGTGGTCCTCATCCGACTTTGTTCATTCAATCATGGGTGTGTCAACGGTGTCACATGATACAAATCCAAATTTCTTTAAAATCTCATTTGCATATTTAGATTGATTTATAAAAATGCCTCCGGGACTTTGTGAAATTTGTAATCCCAAAAAAATGACATTTGTCCTATCATTGACATTTGAAATTTGGAACCCATTTCATTTGAAAACCGATCACATTCATTGGGGTTAGTCGAGGCAAAGATAATATCATCAACATAAATTTGAACGTGAATTAAATGTTTGCTCGACTTCGGTGAACAATGTAGGATCAATGCTCCTTTCTTTGAATCCAGTGGATAGAAGAAACTTTGAAAGCGTATCATACCATGCTCTAGGAGCTTGCTTTAAACCGTAAAGAGCCTTTTTCAAGCGATAGACATGAGTAGGATGCTCGGATTCACAAAACCCTCGGTCGTGGCGTAAACCACCTCTTTCAAATCACCATTAAGAAAGGTTGTTTTCACATCCATCGATATCGACCATGTTCTTAGTAGCCGCATTAGCCAAGAAGATTACGATAGCTTCGTACGAGCAGAGGTAAAAGATTCTTCAAACTCAATACCCTCTTCTTGACGGTATCCTTTGGCAACCAATCGAGCCTTGTTCTTTAGGACATCACCATGCTCATCAAGTTTCACTTTGAAGATCCATTTCAGAGCAATGATCATAGCACAATCTGGGCGGTACTAACTCCCATACATCAAGTCGATAAAACTCATGAATTTCTTCTTGCATGGCACTCAACCAGCAGTCTTCATTCATGGCGGTTTTAAAGTCTTTTGGTTCGACCTTAGAGAGTACGGAGTTGAAGAAGCACCATAAGGCATAGGTTGCAAGTTATTTCCGTGTGGATACTGGGCGAGAGGGTTTCCAATGATGTTGTCCAATGGGTGATCATGTGTCCATTTTCTAAGGTGTTCATGTGGTTGTTGTTGTGGAGCTGAAGTAGCGAGTCGATATCTCCGATGAAGAAGGTTACGATGATGATTGAGCAAAAGATATTTTCAAAAGGAGCATCTTCGGGAGTAGCAAAGGGATTAACTTCATCATTGATGCCAGACATAATTCCATGATGTACATTTGATGATTGATGATTTGTTGATGAGACAGTGATCGGCCGGCGCTTCTTGACTTAATCATCAAACGGTGGATCAAACAATTTCTTTAAATCATCTTCGGATGGAGGTACATATGGAGTTCTTTGGAAATGAGTTTGGTACAAGGGATGAACCAATGGACTGTCTTGAAGTGCTTGGTCGAGCTGGATTGTCCAGGAGCCATTTGACGGTCGGCTCATCAAGCGTAACGCGTGAATTGTTTCCATGATATTTCGGGTTCTATTGTTGTAGATTCGGTAACCTTTCTTGTTTGGTGCATAACCAACAAAAACTCCAATATCTGCCTTTGCTCTTAGTTTACCTAAGTCTTGACCATCATTAGTTGGGTAACACAATGCACCAAACACGCGAAGGAATGAGAGATTAGGTTTTCTATTGTGGACAAGTTCATATGGAGTTTTTCCATGAGCAAGATTGTGAATTAGGGACCAATTTTGAGTATAGCATGCAGTGGCAATGGCTTCAGCCCATAGAAACATTGGAACCTTTGAGTAAATCGGCATTGTTCTTGCGGCTTCCACAAGAGTTCGATTTCATCTTTCAACTACACGTTCGTTGAGGAGTTAGTGGAACACTTCTTTGATGAGTGATTCCAACACTTTCATAAAACTCACTAAGTTGTTTATTAACAAACTCAGTTCCATTGTCGTTGGATGATTCGGCGGTTTTGTTAAGTCGAACCTCAATTTGTTTGATAAGTTTGATGATGATATCACGGAGTTTCATCCTTTGTCTGAGGAACTTAACCCGGTGAATCGAGTAATCATCAACCACAACTAACACGTATTTCTTACCAAAGATATTCTGCACTCTCATGGGTCCACATAAGTCCATGTGAATTGTATGAAGAACTTCGTAACGAGTTTGTAGGTTTAGGTTTGTCGGCATACTTCTTGCTTTTTCCCAATTGGCATGTTGAACAAAGATGATCCTTTTCATACTTTAGTCTAGGTAATCCTATAACTAAATCCTTTCTGGAGAGATCATTGATGGTCATAGCCAAGTTCAAGTGATTGAGACGACGATGCCATAACCAAGACTTGATTTTTGAAGCCTTTGACAACAAACAAATTGGAGAGGACTTCATCATATCTTCGATAGAGATGGTGTATAGATTTGAGCCACGTGTTCCTCTTAAAAGTTCCTTACCATCAAGTTCTCTAACGAAACAAGTATGCTTTAGAGGCCACTTCTAGATCGAGAATCACGAATTGTCCAGGCAGAGAACAAGTTATGACCAAGACCTTCAACATAATATACCATGGAGATGACACTATCACCGACAACATAATCTCCATAACCCATAATAGCACCAAAATGATCGTTCCGAATCTAACATCGATGAATTTGCTCATGAAGTTCATGAGCGCGACCGTCTCGATCATATGCTTGGAACGGCTGAGTCGGTACCACGTGAGCGATTTGAACGATCTGCGGTTGAACACAGACAAGAATGGATAACTAGATAATTGGGATCCCCATGCAAGAATGGGTTCCACTTGGTTAGTAAGAGTGATTGGAACACCCACATCAGAAATAGAAACATCCATATCAGAAATAGAGGCAATGGAATCATTATGAATAGATGCGTTACTAGTGTAAAGTATTTGACCTATTCAAAGTATGTTCACTTCTTAAGGGAATAGTTCTACGAGTAGGCATCCATTTTCTAGTGGGCATTGTCTGATTAATCTTATGACCAACAGGTATCCATTGATAGCCTATCTTACTAAATGTTCTTCTTGTGGGTTTCCACTGTTTTCTAACTTTCATTCGTTTTTGTCTTCTAGCCTTCTTAGCATGATTTTTTTCATTAATAGTTTCAAGCGGGCATTTGACATTAGACAAATTATTCATACCACATTCAAGATTAGTAACTGAAACCACGCAATCATCATTACATGTTTTGCCAAAAGTAGTAGAATTCACATTAATTACAGATGCGGCAAAGCTAACACTAGAATCAACACGATTCGTTTTATTCAAATTCTCCCTACGTGATCTTCTACTTTCTTCCAATGCATATTCTTAGCTTGCGAGGTCCTATCATTCCTTGTATTGTCTTGAGACATTGACATGCTTGCTTTAATGTCTTGATTACTCTGTAGGGAATGGGAACATTAGTTGGTTTTGCTACTTTTGCCTTTCTTGTTTTGATGTCTTTGGGATGTGAGCTATTTGAAGGCACTTGAAGTTCACTTTCTTAACACTAGAGGTCTTGGGATCTGAACTACTTGAAGGCATACTAAGGTTCACATTCATAACATTGGGCATTGAATGAGTTGCATACTTGGCACTAGGCATGGAACAAGGTATCAAGGGGGTTTTAGGGCATATTGTAATTAGGCATTCTAGAAGTTCTTGAGATCGTTTGGCATATAAGCATGCATGGCCAATTGCATTATCATGTGGTTTCTCTATCTTATCCTCTTCTACAATCTCACGAAGACATTCTAGACTATCCTTAAGGTATGAGAAATATGTTTGAATGGCAAGTTTGTTATTCCTAAGATGAGGAGGAACATATTTCACAGTTAAAGCATATTTATTACCGACATGCACCTTTGAAGCACCATTCTCTCCATTGGTCATTGGCATTTTCCCTTTGACCTCCGACTCTTGATTCTCAATTTCTCTTTGCAACGGTTATTTTTCATTATTTTTGTTCACGGTGACTTTTATTGACTAAAATAACTCATTGAAATGACGTTTAACCTTTTCATTTTCTTCTAGAAAACTCTCATTTTCCTTTTGTAAAGTATTAACCAAATTTTGAAGATGAAAATTTTGAGAATTCCAAGAATCTAAAGGAGGAGGCATTTGGGAACCAGTCACATTGTTCTTTTCACCTTTTAGCGAGAAATTTGGGCTTTCAACTTTCGATCGTGTTACTGATGAGCTTGAATCATTCATCCGCTTTGTTTATTTCAACATCCTTGGATATCTTGATATTTGAGGTTTTAACATTTTCTTTGAGATGTTGATATTTAAGTTGTAAATCAAAATGTTCAACTTCTAGTTTAGAAAAATGTTTTACCAAAGTATCGTGATCATCTTGTTCAATTTTCTCACTTAGTTTAGAGTTTTTGATTTCAAGCTCAATGACACGATCATGGGAGACTTTTAAAGCAACAGATAGTTCATGAAATTGAGAAGCATTAATGGAGCAATTTGTAGCGATTGTAAAACACATCTTGATCAATACATTTAGAAATAAGATTCTCATTCAAGGTATGCAAGTTTTTCCTCTCAATCTCATTATATTTTAATGCTCGCTCATAGTCACTAACCTCAACTATCATTGCATCAAATTCCTTTTCCATTCCTTTAATATCTGAATCTATCCCTTTTATAAGACTCTCAAATTGATCTTTTAGTTGTTTAAAGAAAGGCATGACCTCGGTTAAATAGCATTCTTTTGTTTGCTCAAAACCCCTTTCCTTTTCGGTTATCCCAGTGGGTGATATCCTTTTCTTACAAGTTTTCTCAAAATCGACAAATAGTTGAAAAATAACATATTGATTGATTAAGGTCTTGCTCTTAGTGGCAATAGTTCTAGGAACTAAATGCATTGGTGTATTTGGAGGATACAGTCTGCCATTTTCCTAAGGGGAGGGTTTGTTTCAACAAGATTTTCGACTTTTGCTTATCTAAGTCCCTTTTCTAGAAAACTTGTTCAGTTGTTAACAAAGTTTGAGGCTTAAATTTGTTTAAGGAGATCCAGTTTTCCTTCTTGTAATCATGGGGTTTGATTGTGATGTTATTCTTTTTACATTCAGGGATCTTCTAGCTTCTTATTCATTTTCTCCCTAGATGCATCATCTAATTTTCTATCTTCCTCGGTGCACTCAACGCAACTAGGTTTCTGTCTAGGTTTAAGAATCTCATTGCCATCATAAATTACATTTTGAGTGCTTTTGCAATCTTACCGTACTTCGGGGTTAGGTTTATCTATAATGGGAACACTATGCTTATAAAGCTTAGAACTCTATGCTTAGTGACCATGTGAGCAATCTGAATGGTATTCCCTTGTACATACAACTTATTTTCAAGCTTGTTCTTCAAAGTTTTTAGATTAGAAAAATCATTCAAAAGTTTTGATTCCTTAGCATGAAATTCTTGCTTAAGCACTTTAACATTTTCTTGAAGTTCTTGTTTTTGCTTAGCGGTTTTAGAAAGCTTTTCTTGTAAGGAGTTTAACTCTTGTTTTAACACTTCTTCTCTAAAATTACTTTTTCTAATAATTATACGCATTTGGTTATCCAACTCCTGCTCACGAGTAGTTAGCTCAAACTTAGCACGTTGTTCATAAATGGCAACTTGTTCTTTATAGGCATTAAGTTGAGAGATCACAAAATCATCGGGGCACATGTAGTGTATTCATCAAAAACATAGTCATCGTTGATGCAGAGAAGATGCATCACTTGGTACGACCTCACTTTCACTTTTTTCACATATTGATCATATGGGACAACATTGATATTACCTATATTTTCAATATTTGACTCAATAGTTTCAGTTGATTGTACTTTGTCATGCATCTTTTGCACATCGACCTCATCATATAGTTTTAATACCTCAGAGATGATTTTGTCTTTGGATGGACCAACTTGTGGTGATGAAGCAACTTTAGGAGAGACCATTGGAGAAATGCTAGCCATGAAAATGGTTTGTGATGAGGTTCATCATCAACATCGAGTTGTATGCATCACAACCGGCTACTTGAAAGGCATTCTGATGATTATGGCCTATCTCCTGAATTGGCCGCTCATCCACATCTGCATCATACGTCTTGGCATTTCCCGGCAAAACAACAACTCTTCTTCATCCAAAGTTGCACCATTATCCTGAGCTTGAACAAGCAACATCTTATCCCTGAAGTACTCTGCATTCTGAGGGCGTTTTGGCGATGTACAGTGTTGGATCGATATACTTTAATCAAACTAACTTAACTAGCTTGTTAAGGTTTAATAACCTCGGATAAATCCTAAGTTATTAACAAAGAAACACTGAGCAATCTTTATCAAGTATGCGGAATTTACTTAACAAAGCTAAGAAGAATAACCTTTTATTATAAACTCTAAATCTGCTTATTATGCAGATACTCTAATACAACTCTAAGATAATCGAACTTTTCTAAAACTCTAAACAACTTGTGAATTCGTAAACTCTAAAACTCATAGACTCATAAATCTAATGCCAATCTAGAAGTCCTTTTATAGGCTCAAGGATATCCTAGTCGGTTTACAATTTGTAACCTTGTACGACAAGTAATCTAAACATAGAATACAATACTTTCCATAGCGAATATATAGTTCTTTTGTTCTTGCGGTACTTTGACTTCTAGGTGCGTACTTTGACTTTGTCTTTAGCGTACTTTGACTCTTTGACTTTTTTCAAGGTTACTTTGCGGCTTACAGTACTTTCATATCTTGATACTTTCATGTCTTCAATACTTTCATATCCCAACAATCCTCCCCTAACTTGAATTCTACTTGCTTGACTTCAAGTTCCTTTGTAAATATATCTTTACTGACTTCATCTTTAAGGACGATTGTTTCTTAGTCTTTAGATTATATCTCTGTAGTGTCACGTGCTTGTCAAAGTATCTCTTAGAATTGTTCTTTCTCCATCATCCGAAGCTCCATCTTTTCACAACACGCAACATATGTCAATTTGTACATTAATTCAGTTTAGGTTGCATACTATTCTCATCACTTCCAGGTGTGTTAACTCCTATAAGAGGTGAATCATTGAAAATTTAATGGATTTAGATCTCTTTACCAAAGCCATTATCTTTGGAGTAGCCAAATGTTTTGGTGTTTAAGACCATGGTACATTGATAACCATATGATTTTTAGCAAATCATCAGCTATCAACAGATTTGATTTGTCTTTACCAAAAGCTGTACCCTTCTGGACTAGTTAGTTCTTTTATCTAATGGTGAACTAATTACCAATAATGGTCTTCCACTGCATTTACCACAAGCCATTTTCTTGTGGGCTAGCCAACTCTTTACATTAACTGATATGGTGAGTTGATTACCATACAACTTATTAGCAAGTTGTCAACTAAAAATGGATTTGATATATCTTTACCAGAGCCGTTTGCTCATGGATTAGCCAATCCTTTTGTAACCATGGTGGATTGATTACCTATAGATGTTTCCATCTCAAAATCAATTTAATTCACTTAACCTTTGTTTCAAAATATTTGATATTTTAACAAAAATTTCTTTCAAAAATCACTTAGCGGTTTTAAAACAGCGGTACTTTGATGAAAGTCTTGTTTGATCAGAGATTTTGAATAAAGTACTTGATTTATCAAAAATAAGTTATTCAATAAAACTCATACGGTTTACTCATCTTCTTACAATAGTAGTCGGTTGATAAATAGGTTGATAACCATCAAGCGGTTTCATTATCCTCTTCTACTTCCAATCCATGCTCTAGCATTCTTCTCATGAGCTCAACTATGAGAGGATATCTTATGTTTACAAACATGTGTATCATTTTACCATTCTCCAGCTCTAAAACATGAACTCCGGACTCTTCAAAAATCTCCGGCTAACAATTTCCCAGTTTTCTTGATTTTTCCATATATCATCAGTGCTTTCCTCTTATGTTTCCCACATGGTTATGAGATCTCCAAGCAAAACCAGACCAATTCCTTCTGATGGAATATCTCCAAAATAAGCTTTCACCACATTATATAGATAGAATAGATCCACTCTATCTATAATATGTAACAAATCCCTTTGTTGAAAACTTTGAAGTTGTCATCTTCTTTATGAAAAATCATATAATCTCCTTCTTTGGATTTCACAACATTAAAAGCACTAATCGAGATCGTTCATCTTCATGTCGCATCTTCTTTTGAATAATCAAAATCTACCACTCGAGATGATTTCTTAATGCATCTTTAGACTCGGATCTTAATTCAACTTTTTCTTTCTTTGGCTTGTCTATCGTAACTTCAGTTTTTCTTTTCCTTTTAAGCTTTTCTTCCTTTCAAAGTTATCAAGAAGCTTCTTCTCTAAAATCTTTAATATCTGCAACACTCTTCTTATAAGCCTTTGTTTCAGCATCATAGAGTCTTTTCATGTCAATATAGTTAAACTTCGCAATCCTTTATACCCTCGACCTTTCAAATAAGCCATCATAGCATTCCTATCCTTAGCTAAATTAGGTCTTCTAGGCATATATCTAACAGGAGTAGGTGGTATGTAATTCATAACACTTGACATTTAATTGCTCTTGTAACTTTTTAGCCGCTTCTCACTTTGAGCTTCTTGAGCTTCTTGAGCTGCTCTATCTTTAGCATTTAACTCTTCTTGAAGCTTTCTAGCGGCAGCTTCATTCCTAGCAACTTCAATTTCTCTAATTTACGCTTAAAGTAAGTTTCTTCTTCTTTACTTCTACTAAAACACCTTTCCCTTTATCCTTAGGATCGATTGCAGGTTGAGAAGTTCTTTGTTGTTCATCTTCTTGTACTTCTCGAATAGTAACACCACCTCTAGGTTGAGATAAATCTTCTAGAATTGTAGCAATGAACTCATCATCACTTGCAGAATGAATAGGTTTGAGAATAGCTTCCTCCTCTTCTTGTATAACAGTTGTAGAAGGACCAGCTTCTTTTTCAAAATTCAAAACTCTTGGAGTTATTACCTCTTGTCTAAAAGTACCTTGTTGTTCAGTACCTTGATTATCAGTACCTTGATTATCAGTGCCTTGAACTTGAACTTGTTCCTCTTGTTCATCAGTATCTTGAATGATATTTTCATGTTTATCAGTACCTTGATAATCAGTACCTTCAGGTTCTTTCTCCTTCTCAACATCTTCTTTCAAATTTTCTTTGTGTAAATTCCTCCCAAATTGAAGATTGTTGATGAACCTTTGGCGTTTACTTTTGAGACTTCTTTTGCGCCTTCTTCTTTGATTTAACCCGAATCACGAAATTCTTGAACTAATGGCCACACAAAGTCTTGAGCCTTCTAAACTACAGTTTTAATTTCTTTATCTGTTTGGCTTGAACCTCAGTAGTCTTTTTCAACTTAACCAACTCCTTTGTCAAAACATAGTTATCCAATGTGATTTCATCGGAGGATGGTATGTGAATCCACTCCTTGAATAGGTGAATGATCCTCTGAGTGAGAAACGAGGAGCAGACCCTTGTGGAGATGGAGAAGGTGAAAGCTGCAACATCTTCTTGAAGTTCGGTACTTGGAGAAGCGGTACCTTCTTCGATACAACTTGTAGAAGCGGTACTTGCGGTCATGCATTACCGGTTCGTAGCTTCATCGACCTTGATGTCGACTAATGAACAACTTCCATCATAGAGGTAGTTAAGGGAGTATCTTGACCCTTGAATAAAGCACTCCTTTTTGCCATAAAGGTAAAAATCTTTGATTGTTGAACAACCACGAGCAATAAATCGTAGGTTTTGGCATATCGACAAGTTGCTTGTTTAAGAAAAACTGATAAACCTTGGGTACATTAGCCAAGTAGATCCATGTGAGATATGCGATAGCATTCCATCGATATTTGCCGTGAGAAGTTAAAAACTCTATCGTAGCTAACCCACCATAGCAGGATGCTATATTTGACCCAAACTGCTCCCAAGAGGTACTCTTAGCACTTATGCAATGGAGCAACACATGAACCAAAACTTCAATGCGGACAAAATAGTTGTTTTCGAAACGTTTGTTCATTCAAAGATCCTTTATAACCAATATGTCGAAAAGTATCCCATATCAAGCGCTTATCAAACCTTATAGCCCCATCATCATTGAACAATAAATCTTCCCGGATGGAAGCTTCAATCTTAACAGTTCTTCCAAAGAATCGTTGATCTAATATAATATTCATCATTCTCCATATTATCTCTAGCATTAGCCCAAAATTCTTGAATCCAAGGTTCAATTATATCAAATCCACTAAAAGAGCATAAGCGATAAGGCGAACCAAGAAGATAATCAATTATATCATGAAAGAGTATATTAAGCAGTCTTATCCAAATTAGCGACCATATTATGCTTGATGGACGATTTGCCATTGTTGATTATGTAAGCACAAAAGAGTTGTAATCGAATAAAATGAATATGATGAGAGAAAGATGGAAAAGATTCTAATGTATCAAGATGAGAGGGAAAATCGGAAAGTAGGTATTTATAGGTGAGATTTGAAAATCACGACCTAAAATAACATTATTACCGTTAGCATTAATTACCCTCAAGATAACCGTTGGAGCAGTACTTTAATAAGACAAACAGTACTTCCACGTAAGCAGTACTTTCCCAAGCAGTACTTTCACGAAAAACAGTACTTTTCCAATTTCTTCAGTATCAACTAAGTAGACATAACTATCCTCCCCTCAAGCAATACTTAAGACTATACAAATACTAAATAGTCCTCCCCTTAAATGTAGCTCGATGAATTAATCATTCCAATGCTCACCACCAAGTGATTGAATCTTGAAACATCAAAACCTTTGGTGAGTAAAGTTGACTACATTATCATCTGTATGCACCTTAACCACATTAATAAGCCTGTGCTCATAACAATCTCTGATAAAGTGATGTCTAATCTGTATGTGTTTGGTCTTGGAATGATAGACTGGATTCTTCACAATACAAATGGTACTCTCATTATCAATGTTGATAGGAGTATTCTTGAAATTGAATCCATAGTCCAAGAGCTGATTTTGCATCCACAAAACTTGTCCACAACAGCTTGCTGCAGCTACATATTCAGCTTCATGAGAGGATGTTCTGCAATTGTTTGTTTCTTGCATTGCCAGGAGACTAATCTTCTTCCAAGATATTGGCATCCTCCGGTGGTTGATCTTCTATCATAGTTATCACCTGCATAATCACTATCTGAAAAAGCTTCCAAGTGAAAAGGTGACTCTTTTGGATACCACAACCCCAACTTTGGTTGTTGCTTCAAATACTGAAAGATTCTCTTTAATGCATTCATGTGAGAGATCTTTGGTGAGACTTGATATCTAGCACATAGACAAAGCTGCAAACATGATATCGGGCCTTGATGCATGAGATACATAAGAGAGCCAATCATGGATCTGTAAAGCTTGACTTCAACAGGTTGTCCATCTTCATCTTTGCCCAATGAATTGATAGATTTAATAGGTGTAGTAACTTGATCTTCATATCATCAAAGTTGAACTTCTTAAGTATGTCAGTAACATACTTGTCTTGACTGATAAAAATACCTTCCTTTGATTGCTAACGAAGTCCTAAAAGAAAGTCAACTCTCCCATTGAACTCATTTGAAATTCTTTACGCATCACTTTGCTCAAACTCTTTAACCATGGATTGTTTGGTAGCCCCAAAGATGATATCATCAACATAAACTTGAACTAACATGATATCTTTCATGTCTCTTTTGATAAACAAAGTCTTGTCAATAGTTCCCCTCCTGTATCCATGTTGCAATAAGAATGTGGAGAGTCTCTCATACCAAGCTCTAGGTGCATGATGAAGGCCATAAAGAGCCTTAACCACCTTGTAGACTTTGTTTGGGTGTTTAGGATCTTCAAAACCGGGAGGTTGTTTGACATAAACTTCCTCTGTAATCTTGCCATATAAAAAGGCACTCTTGACATCCATCAGGTAAACTTGAAATCCCATATAAGAAGCAAAAGCAAGAAATATTCTAATAGCTTCTATTCTTGCTGCAGGAGCAAACACTTCATCATAATCCACTCTTCTCTTGTCGTAGCCTTGTGCTACTAACCTTGCCTTATTCTTGATAACATTACCTCTTTCATCTCGTTTTGACTCGAAAACCCATCTGGTTCCAATAACTCTCTTCCCATCCGGAAGATCACATAAAACCCAAACCTCTTGTAGTTTAAATTGAAGAAGTTCTTCTTGCATAGCTTCAACCCAGCTTTCTTTAGTCAAAGCTTGAGCAATATTCTTGGGTTCCTCTTGAGAGATAAAACAAGTAAATAGGCAGGGTTGATGGTCCTTATGATTCAGCCTGTTTTGTTTATACACAAAGCTAAGTAAAGCATTGTGAGGTGTAGAAAGTGACTTAGCTCATGTGTCTAGTCATTACTCTAGAAGTAGAAGGACCAATGATTTGATCAGAAGGATGATCCTTATGAGTTCTTAAGTTTGGAGGCTGTGGAACTCCATAATTATCCTCCAAATTAGTAACATCAGCACCTTCATTGGAATTTGTGAAAATACCTTCATCTTCAAGTTCATCATCAGTATCTTCTAATCCAGGCATAGTAGGATCATTCAAATTATCTAAAGTAATCGTCAATAGTGCGGCGTACTTTGGTCGAAAGTACTGTCCAAAGTCTTGTGAGAGTACTCGGCAGTCTTGTTCTTCTTCTTTGCCTCTTCATAAGCTCTCCTTTGTTCATCGGTGTAAGAATGTGCTAATACATCTTAAAGAAGCATCTGATTAAGTTCCTCTTGAATAGATTGATCTTCAGCAGATAAAGAGGATTCTGGAGCAACGGTACTTTGCTGTAAGGAACAACTTGATGCTTTGGAACTTCATTACTTTGTTTTGGACTAACAATCTTCATTAGGAACGACATCGAGGTCTAATATGAACTCCATGAACAACATATTGTAAATCTTCTCCACTTTGTGCCTTTGGTTGATTTTCTTCTAACAGTACATAGTTCATAGATGGAGTTAAAACCTCAAGATCAAACATCCAATCGGGACCTTTACCTTTCTCATTGTCTTGATCTTCTAAAAACTCAACATGAAGACAATCTTGAACTTTCTTAGTAACTTTGTTGTATACTCTAAAGCCCTTACTGTTAGTGCAATAACCCAATAAGTATCCTTCTTCTAACTTGCCATCAAACTTCCCCAAATTATCAATAGTATTTAAAATAGTTAGAGGGCATCCAAAGGCTTCATAAAGCGAATGTTGGGTTTATTGCTCATCGGCAATTCATAGGGTGTCTTCATCTGTGGTTTGGTGGTGAGACTCTGTTAAGTACATAGCAAGCAGACTTACCTTAACTGAATAGGTAAATGAGAATCACGCTAACATTGTTCTTGCTGCTTCAATCAAAGTCCTATTCTTCCTCTCTGCAACACCATTCTATTGTGTTCTTGCAATACTAAACTCCCTTTTTATGCCTTTGTTTGCACAAAATTCATCCATAATCTTGTTCTTGAATTCAGTTCCATTATCACATCTAATACCTCTAACCTTGAGTCTCAATTGGTTTTCAAGGGCTATAATCGGGAATAGCATCAAAAGTATCATCTTTAAAACCAAGAAAAATACCCGAATCTCTGTAATCATCTGTGACAACTAAGCGATTACTTTTTCTTGTTTAAACTTGCCACAAAAACAGGTCCAAACAAATCCATATGTAAAAGCTCCAAGGGTTCTCTAATAGTTCTCTCTTCAAGCTTCTTGCAGGAAGCTTTGTGTTGTTTACCCTTCTTGCATGCCAAGCATGATTGATCATTCTTGTAGGTCTTTGAAGGTAAGCCTCTAACTAGATTGCCTTTGACCAGTTTGTTGATATTCTTGAAGTTAACATGGCCCAATCTTCTATGCCATTGATGTGCCTCTTGAGATGTTGCTTTAGCCACCAAACATGTGGCTCTTCCATAGGAATGTACACTCTTCATGTCTAAACTATACACATCATTTGTCCTTGGTACTCTAAGAACTACTAATTCATCATCAATGTGCTTAAAGTCGAGGAAAGGATGAGACATTCGTGTCGTGAATAACACATGATGCTTTTATCACGAATTTGTGATCGACAATAGATTGAACTTTAACTCCTTTACATATCTAACATTCTCAAAATCTATAAGCCCGACTTTGATAGTCCCTTTTCCAGTAATCTTTCCTCCATTGGGATCATTCCCAAATGCAACTCTTCCTCCACTAATCTTCCTAAAATCAATTGGATCTCTTTGTCTCTGTCATACTTCGAGCAACCACTATCCACAATGAGATGATCTTTAAGCTCCTCTTCGGTTGCCCCGCACACAAAGAAAAGAGTTAGAACTTTTAGGAACCCAAGCCATTACCGACTTGTGTTCCCCTTGTGGAGTTACAAACTCAAATTCTTTGAGTATGTAATATCCACTATCTTTCAAATGATGATCCAGAATTATCTTTTGATCTTTAGCATGTGGTTTTTCAAAACTTTCTGGATTTTCAACATAAATCTCTTTTTCTTGTATCACAAAAATATCAGATTCACTTTTAGTTGAAAGTACTGTCTGTCCCTCTGCAGTACTTTCCCTCTTAACCCATTCAGTTTTAACACCTGGTTCCTGTGATCTAAATCTCCTATGTGAATTGTAATACCTTCTAGGTTGATAGTGAGATCTCCTAGGATTTCTATACCAAGTAGTGTTATCAGTACCTTGTTTTGTCTGAGCAAGACTTTGAGAAAGTCTTGGACAGAGTTAACGATACTTTGGAAAGTACCGTGAGATATCAAGGTTTTGAAAAAGCTTTTCTCTGGTGTGGGTATCTATGATCTGGTGAGAAATTTCTGTGATTGACCCTATTTGAATTATTCCAACGGTTTGTGTTCTCTAGGTTTCGGCAGCCTGTTCTTTGGAAATTTTCTAAGGTATTTTGAGTGATGTTCACAATCCTTAATTAGATGAGTAGAACTAAAACACACAAAACACGCTTTAACCCATACTTCCAAAGAGACTTCTTCTATGTCTATGCCCAAAATTATTTTGCCTTCTTGGTGAATGATTAAACTTGTTTTGACCAAAATTATCCCAAAAGGTTTAGCAATCTTGTTTTGAAAAGGTTTTGTAGAAGGTCTCGCTTGTGGAGCAAGACTTTGTTTTGAAGGTCTTCTTGATTTTGAACATTGTGTTCAACGAGGTTCTTTGGGTTTTTCTGACCTAGATTTAGCAACTAGCTTTTTCCTAAACTCTAGACTGTCTACTCCAAAGCGAGAAACATCGGCCTAGGGGTTGATGAATGTCAGTGGGATAAGGAACAACATGATAATCATTAGCTTTCTTATATTCAGGAGGTGAATCACTTATTGAACCCTCATTACTAGATGTATCAACATAATTAATGAGTTCTTCATCACTAGTAATTCTATCCTCAAAATCACCTTCATCCTGATCACTAGATTGGTTTTCTTCTAATTTACTAAAATCCATTCCAAAACCTAATCCAGTTTTAAGGTAGGCTCTATGTTGTTTTTGAACATAAGAAACATGTGACGGACTTCACCCCAAGCAGAAAACTTAGCTAACAAATCATCTCTTTCCTTAGTTAATTTCTCAATTTCAAAGACAATTTTACTGATTTAATTTCCATTCACTAAGTTTTAATTGGTAATCCTGTTGTTCATATTTTTCAGCCCAAGCTACTTCATTTGTTTCATGTGCTAAGATTTTGGCTTCCATAGATTCTAAGGTTATTTGATAACCGGCTACCTCGGAACCTAGCCTTAACACAATTATCTCTCTCAATCACATAACTACTAAGTAATTAATGATAAAAATCATAGCAGTTTGAGCATACCTCAGAGATAGGAGATTGAGTTGGTGAAGTAGCCACCAATGCTAGTTGAACAGGATCATCTTCACTTTCTTTGCTCCAATCAAATCCTCCAAAGCCATCATCGATTCCAAAGCAACATGTTCGGGTTCTTCGACAAAAGCATGCCAATCCAATGCTTCTACTGAATCTTCAATTTCTTCTTCCACTTTGCTACCATCTGATAAGTCCTTTGTTCATCATTAAATTCTTCACTCAGTCAACTTCGATAACTTCTCGAGCAACCAAAGCCTTTGTTTTGGTAATTGAAATTTCCTTAAGCAAGTTTTGGCTTTTAGATGTCTGTTTGCTTGATACTTAGCAAACCTGCACCTCCCAAAGTGACCAGGTCTTTTGACAATTGATGCATTCAATTTTAGATTTGTCAAAAGTTATGCCCTGTTTTGGTTTGAAATCAATGCTTTTATGCTTCTTCATGTACTTTTTGATCCTTGGAGTGATCATAGCAACTTGCCACCTGATATCAATTTCTTCAAGTGCATCTTCTTCAATTTGTGCTAGATCTTCTTCATAAGTGAGAGGTAAACTAGCTTGTTGTGCAAAGAAAGAGCACATAACTTCATCTGAGGCCATAGTGGTAGTTGGTGGGGCCTGTTGAACATATGAAGGAGGTGTGTAGACAGCTTTGAGAAACGATTACTTTGAGGAAGCGGTACTTTTGGAAGTCTGGCCTTCTTTTCTAGATGATAGAAAAGCAATCTTGTGAGACTTAGAATTTGTTTGACCAGTCATCTCATGCTCATACACCTTAAGTTGATGATAGAGATCATCAAAGTCCATAACATCCAAACCTTGTTGTCCTCTGATCATTGTAGCAATCACATGCCATGAAGATGGCAAACTCATTAGAAACTTCAAATTAGCATCCTCAGTGATACTTCGCATATAGCTCCAACATGTTGAGAAGATTAGAAACCTATCATATCGCGGCATCAAGACTCTCTTTCACCAACCGTGAAAGTTTCAAAGCTGGCGGCAAATTTCGTGTGCATCTTTTAGAGGATTCATTCCCTCCAAATCGGTCTTGAGGAAGACCCGAGTGCTTAGCATCTTTAGCATCATGAAATTTAAGAAGATGACCATGGAATGGCGCATAAGAGAATGTTGAGTGGTTTCTCTTGATTCCTTAAGGTTGCTGCGGTATCTCTGCCTTAGGTGCCTTAGGTTGTCCAGGAATATCAATGGGATCTGGAACAACTTCATTCCCATTCACAATTACATTCCATAGAGCATGGTACATCCGTAATGGCAATGTATTGCCTCATCTTCATGCACCAGAGATCATATATCTCCCCTTCTTGATTATTGGAATTAAGAGTGAGGTGATGGCGGGTTGGTGGAGCGACTTCGATCGACATCTTGAATATTGTTGAAGTAGGGTTTCTTCCTAGTCAGAGTTTCCACACAAGCTCGGATACCACTTGTTAGATCGATATACTTTAATCAAACTAACTTAACTAGCTTGTTAAGGTTTAATAACCTCGGGTAAATCCTAAGTTATTAACAAAGAAACACTGAGCAATCTTTATCAAGTATGCGGAATTTACTTAACAAAGCTAAGAAGAATAACCTTTTATTATAAAATTTAAATCGCTTATTATGCGAGATACTCTAATACTCTAAGATAATCGAACTTTTCTAAAACTCTAAACAACTTGTGATTAGTAAACTCTAAAACTCATAGACTCATAAATCTAATGCCAATCTAGAAGTCCTTTTATAGGCTCAAGGATATCCTAGTCGGTTTACAATTTGTAACCTTATACGACAAGTAATCTAAACATAGAATACAATACTTTCCATAAACGAATATAACAATTCTTTTGTTCTTGCAGTACTTTGACTTCTAGGTGCGATTACTTTGACTTTGTCTTTAGCGATTTCACTTTGACTCTTTGACTTTTTGAGCGCGCTGCTGCGGCTACGATACTTTCATATCTTCAGTACTTTCCTGTCTTCAACACTTTCATATCCCAACATACAGTTCCTTGCAATGTGTCCCTCACCTCCACAGTTGTAACATTTGATTGGCTTAGTTGGACCCTGGTTTCAATTCCTTCCCTTATTTTGATTTGCAATATAACCTCTACCAGCTCCACCTCTTCCTTGTTCATAATGTCTTTCTTGAATTGGTTGCACCATAACTTTCCCATCTCGTGATGGCTTGATTGTGTGGATTGGATGCTTCAAAGATTGTTGTTGGTGTGTGGAAGAGAGTTCATGTTTTGACTAATCGGAAGAGCCCCTTGATTAATGAAGTTTCCCATGTGTGCATCGGCATCACTTGTTTGAACATAGGATCGGAATGAGCTTGTGATTACCATTTCCCATGGGTATAACTTGAGATGCTTTGGTGGTAATTCCAATGTTTGAGTAGAAAGCGGTTGAATCATTTGATGAGCTTGTCTCTCACCGTTAGTTTTGAACCGATCAAGAATCCTTTTTCAAACATAGCATGTCTCTCACCGTTCGAAGAAGGAAGGCATAGAGTTGCTCATAGTTTGTATTCTTCAATCCTTTGGTTAACTTCACATAGGTGACAAACTTATGCCATTCGGGATTCATGTTGTTCACAAATTTGGAGTTGGTGCGATGTTTGGTAGTCATTCCGATGTTCCTCATGTCATTAACAAGCTTGTGGAATCTCACGTAATACTCATAAACACTCTCTACGGTTTCATCTTGAAATGCTCAAATTCATCATAAAGTTGTGATTCTCGTCTTCCGTTAATTGAACGAAAAACATCTTGACATTATCACATACTGCCTTGGCTTCGGTGTTGTGATTGATAAGCTTGTAGATATCTTTTGGAAGACCTTGAAGTACGATGTTAGAAGCCACGATATCGACGAATCTCTTTTTTTCTCACTTATCCTTTGGCGAGCTCATCATGCGTCTTTGGCTTTGTCCAATCCAAAATCATAGTTCCATCTCGATTGTATCAATTATGTCTCTTGTAGTCTCAACTTGATAAGGTCCTTCATCAATCGATTTGAGAATGTTGACCCCATTTTCCTTTCCAAGACAATAGATTCGATTCTTTGAGCCCAAGAGTCATAGTCGATTCGTCAAGCATGGGTGGGCGGGTTCGAACCATTGCTTGAACATCCTCGAACAGCAGTGGACATGATTGTAGATGCGTTGGTAAGACATGTTTAAAGATTACCGGGATTTTATAACTCTATGATTAAACGAGGAAATAGAATCTTTCGGGATTTTACTAAATCAAGAGAAAACCATTATTCAAACAAGAATTAACCAAATTAAGCTAAAAATCCTTGAATCAAGTCGCTAAAAACCAAGTTGCTAAGACAAGTTAAGCTAAGTTCCAAATAGCTAAGAATTTTGACTGAAAGAAGCTAAGAAATCAAATCGCTAAATAGCAACTGTCGCTCTTGGTCCAAATCGTAACACCAAGTAAACTCTGAAACTTAAGAACAAGTCGCTATCAAAATTGAAAGCAAGTCGCTACCTTACAAATCGCTACCCATAGTGGAGAATCCTTGCTTTTATTAAAATGTCTCCTAAAGCAGTCGCTAGCACCAAGTCGCATACCACAATACACTACAACTGCTGGGCACTTGCCAAGTCGCTAGAAAATTACACCAAGAGCCAAGTAGCTAACAGAAAACTTCCAAAACACTTTTCAATCCAAAAACAACCCAACCACGATGATTCAAGCCTTCCAAATCAAAACCTAAACACTTGTGATGATCCTAAACACAAAAGTACAATCAAAATCCAAACTTTAACACTAGAAATCAATCAAATGATGCAAAAACCACTAAACTTTCTCAAACTCAAAAACCACCTAAAAACCACTAGAAATCTAAAGATATGTAAGAGATGATCTAACTGTGACAACCCGTACTTTCAGGTCATTTCTCGACACAATTCATGTCTCATTATTTCAACATTTAAAGTAAACTTGGTTTACTTGTTTCAAATTCGCGTAACCTTTAAGGTTTAGCGGAGAATTCATGATCATAACATCACGTACATTTCATATGGACTAAGATTAGTCTACATTTCATTGACATCATTTGCATCTCATTAATTCATTCACGACATTTCATTTCACATTCAACGCGTAATTTTTATATTTAATAATCTTTATCGCGTGAGTTATTATTTTGAATATTTAACCCGTTACTTTCAAAAATGATCCCGATGTATTTTTAAACTTACATTTAGTTTATAAAAACTATATTTTTAGTTTTCCTAGTGTTTCAAATTTATTTGGTAAATAATCGTAAAAGTTAAATTATTACGTCGTGTTTCTTAAAAATTTTACGATAATTATTTTATCACTCAAATTTCACAAGGAATGTAGTTTTACAATTTTTATTATCTCAATACATTCTATTTTGATCTAATAAAAATTTACTTGTACCTAAAAACCACCATTTACCTTAACTTGAATCTATTTCACTTACATTGTTCTTACAAAATCTACAAGTATATATTTGCACATTATTAAAAAAATATTTGGTGGACAAAGACCCTCCCTAAAACCGGCCCTTGAGGGTGGTATTAATGGATTGGTATGGTTTGTGATTGTTACAAATTTTACTCAACATTATAAGTCTTACTTCATAATTGTTCTATCTCATTCATTCACTCAATTATTCACCTAGTAGTAAAAAGTTCTCTCCTTGTTTCTTGCTTCACAAAAACCGGCCTTCAAAGAGCTCCAAAGGGATCAAATATTTTCTCAAGTCCAAGTGTTTATCAACCTAGTATATACTCTTTATTTGGTTTTGAAATAAAAACCAAGGGTATTTAAGTTTAATCCTTGTTACTTTCACCTCTTCATTATCACTAGTAAGCATGTTTTTATCATTTTCATATTTCCTTTTCATTTTCATATGTTTCTTTTCATTTTTGGAGATATTATGCATGATATGTGATTTATACCATTTATTACATGATTTTAGAAGTTATGTATATATTTGTGGTCATCCTATAAATATCCCCTTGGTATTGGTTGGTCTTGATGGTGACTAGGAACCCATGACACCCTAAGAAGGTGTATGGTAGGATTAGATTAGCTTTGGAGTTGATTTGAAGGGATTAGAATAGGTTTTGTCCGAGAAAAACTATTTTCGATAACTATATTTTATGTTCTGTCCTTGTTTTGCTTTTCTGGAAAATCCGACAGTAGGCACGACTTTTGGCCATGATATTTAGAAAATATACTTTAAAAGCGAATCCGTGACGCTGAGCGGAATAAAGCGGACTTATAACGAAAAGTTATGGATTTTACAAGTTTGACGAAATATATTATTTTCGAAATTTCAGCATACTATATTTATTTTGTCGGGTCAAAAGCGAGTCTTAAGCTTCACAAATTATTTCGACTTGTCAAAAATATATTAGTTTACTTGATCTGAAGCTAAGGACATATTATCGTAGAAAGCGGTTTGAAGCGACAAAGATATGCACTTTTTCATAAACTTGACGTAACTAATTTTCTGCACACAATTAGCCAAAACCACCATCTTTAACCCTTATTATCTTTATGTTCGAGACCTTTTGGGCGAAAACTCCTGAACTGAAACTTTTAGATATCGATACAAACTTTCCAAAACCGTCGAGTTAGTTCTCTAACGGTCGGCGTACACGTTTACGTTTTTCCAAGCCATTTTGTTATTTTCATGAAAAATTCCGGCGACATTGTTTTGCGACGAAAAGTGAAAATTTCTCTAAAAATCATTATAAAACCATTGTAGGATGACATTTTGGCGTAAAAACATGTAAAGTCATTTTTGATTGGTCAAGGCGTCAAAAGAGTATTTTTCGACGATGTGTAATATTTTCAAAACTCGTAAATGGTATAAATAACATATCAAGTGCATGCATAACATTACATTGCAACTCATGACATATCATATCATTGATAATAGGTCGGTTAGCATCACATTAAACCACGGTGTACTCACTTTTGCCATTATTCCAGTTTATCCAAGTGAGTTTTCATAGCCCGTTTTACATGCTTTCGATTATTTTCAAACCCACGGGGGAGAATACATTGCACTACATTTTTCTTTATACGATACCAAGTATGTTAAATTCATTACATTGCTTAAGTTACCGCATTTGCCAATTTGAAAGTCCCCATTACTTGAACATGAACCGTTAATCTTTGGCGCGAGGATGAGTGGATAGATCTATCGAGGGTGACGCCTCCATCCGGGTTGGTGAATCCCAACGGAAAGCGGATGCATTTCATTTGATCACATTACGGAGTTGTCGGCAAACACTCTGCGAGGGGCATACATGATTGATCAGTCTAGTTTCGGGGTCATGGGCTTAGAGCAATTGTAACATTATTTTTACGTGACTTGATGGTCATGCATGATAGATACTTGTGTAGTCGTATAAAACATTTACATAAACCTATGATTTCTCACCAACATTATTGTTGACCGTTTTTAGCAATGTATTTTCAGTGGCTGAGGCATTATCATCATGACATGGTTTAGGGACCTACATTTTGAGTCGTGGCGTCGACTTACATTATGTACATTATGGCACTTTATTTCAAAACATCGTTTGGATTTGTATTATATTTGTATTTCCATAAACTTTCTAAACCTTTTGGGACCGATGTTGTACTCTGAATGCTTTTATTAAATATCCAACGATGTGTTTTTAAAACGGCACTTTAGGTCGTTCAATATAACTGTGATGTGGTGCTATGACGGTCAATCCCCGAATTCCATTCATTGCCAAAGCAGGTAAATTGGGGGTGTGACACTAACCATGGCTATAGTTATAGAGAACTAGGTTGCATCATTGACCCTAGACTATAGCTACATTATCATAGCATCTCATCATTTCATCATAGTACATATTCATGTTTATCATGCGGATTCACTTACACTTTATTGAGATTATTTACTTTTATTTCACATCGGTTGTCACGACATGTCTTGATTCACATCCCATCACCATATCATCGGACTCTGCTTCGGATGATGTTCGATAACCCCATCATGGATGAGGTTGCATCACATTCCACTGAGATCGTATCTTCCATTGGATCTACTCGGCCTTTCCACCTATCATGACCGACGAGACCGAACCCCGAGGCGGGTTGCACCCACTCCTCACGTTAGCCCGACTCACGATCCACGGCACCACTACTAGCACCATCACCACCATCACCACCATCTCCATCATATTTTCTTAGAGATCCTTTACCTCGGCGGACTTGCCGCCCAAAAGCGTGCTTCGTTTGATATCCGACACCACCATCTCGAGCCCGAGCCACCGTTAGGTTCGAGTTAGGCGAGAGCTCTAAAGGTGCGGTATGACCTTCTAGAAGGCGTTAGGAGCGTATTGATAGTCGGCAGATCCGGATAGATAGTTTGTCGCGACGGTTGGAGGAGCTGTCGGTGGATAGGATTGAGCCCATTGCGGAGGAGGTCGAGGGGCCTAGTGTTAGGCGAGGGTTTCGATTGACTTATCTCATGAGTATTGATAGGCGGTTAGAGGGCGAGGAGAGTATTGCTTCTTTGCGGGTTCAGTTGATGAGTTGAGGAGTTTGGTGGATAGTTTGTCTACTCGGGTTCGCGATCTTGAGGATGGGCGGTGAGCACCATGAGGTGCCTTATGTAGACTTTTGTCATGTATAGTTTTGACCATTATTATCCTAGTCACAAGGTGTGTGGCGTAGTTTAAAGAACTTGTTGTATTTTGGTTGTTGTACAAACAAATGTATCAAGTATTGACTCTACTATGTAGGAATGGTTATTATTATCTATGATATCGGTCCATGTAGGCGAAATTTTCATGTATATTATCCACGTGTGTTGTGATCATATTTGTGATATTTCGTTATTGTTCCGTTGTGATTCCATTTATCTTTATGCATGTTGTGGTTGTGGATATATTTGTATGATGGTTGTTTCTACTTACGAGTTCTCATGATTGTTTCATCTTGTGATTTTGAAGAGTTATGGCCTAAAAAGCTACACCGGAAATAACCCAAGCAGCAATTCAAAAGTTGGTGAATGATAGCATTGCTAATGCTCTAAGAGTCGAAAGGGAAGCGATGGTAGCTGGAAGCCGCTAGGCTATCTTGCTCTTGGTATGCGGAGGATCTGGGGTTAAGAAATGTTCTTACAAGGATTTCAAGAGTGGTGAACCCACTAAGTTTAGAGTCTGAGGGTGCCACGCATGGTTCGATGGTTTGAAAAGTTGGAATCGGTGTTTTGCTTTGTATGCTGTCGGATGATAAGGTCAAATTTGCTACAAGCACTTTACTCGATGGAGCGTTGTCATGGTGGAATTCATACGCTCAACCGATTGGAATGGAGAATGCTTTTAAGCTTACTTGGGAGGAATTCAAGGGCTTGGTGACTAAGAAGTTTTGTCCTCGAGCGGAAATCAAAAGTTGGAGGCGGAGTTCTATGAATTGGTAACCATTGGTATGATATCGACACTTACATTGAGATTCGAGGAATTAGCAGCGTTATGCCCGTCGATGGTATCGGATAATGAAAAGTTGCTAGAGGCTTTCATGGGGGACTTCGAGGTTATTCAAGGAGATGTGACTTCGTTTGATCCACAAACAATTGAGGAAGCTATTAGTGACTCGAAGTTGATGGCACAAGTGGTGAAGCGAGGTAAGTACACCACCACCCGAAACAACAACAACCCCAACAACCGTTTCAACAATAATCGAGGCAATTACAACAACAATAGCAACAATAACAAGCGCAAGTGGGACAACACTAGGGGTAGGAATGCTACTCAACAACCACCACCCAAAAGGCAAGAGGTTGCTAAGGCTTATGTTGCGGGTCTGAAGGAAGGAAAAGGATATCTGAGGTTTTGCGAGAAGTGTAATAAGTGTTTGAGTCATCACAATCGGGTCGATGTCTGATCCGTGTGAAAAATGCAAGAAAGTTGGTCACCGTACTAGGGATTGCAAGTGGCCACAAGTTACATGTTTTGGTTGCGGGGAACCCGGACACTACAAGAGGGATTGTAAGAAAGGAAAGAATCAAGCAAATCCGAATCAAGAAGGTTTGGCACGAGGAAGGGTTTACGTCATTGGAGGCGGAGAAGATAGGGAGGACCGAATGTCATAGCAGTGCGTTCCTTCTCAATAATCGTTATGCTTGATTTTATTTGATTGGTGCCGATAAAGTTTTGTGTCAAATGCATTTGCACCTTTGCTCAACATTAAACCAACTACATTAGACATATCATACAACGTCGAATTAGCTAATGGTAGCGTAGTTAACACCAACACCATTGTCCGCGGTTGCACATTCAATTTTCTTAATCATCCCTTCAACATAGACCTCATGCCCGTAGATTTGGTAGTTTCGACGTCATCATCGGCATGGACTGGTTATCTAAGCATCGTGCAAAGATCATTTGTGATGAGAAAGTTGTTCATCTTCCTTACAACGGTGAAACTTTGATTATTAGTGGGGAGCAGTGGAACTAGAATTAGTATCATATCGTGCATCAAAGCGGAGAAGTACATTAAGAAAGGTTGTCTTGCTTTCTTAGCTCATGTAACCGAGAAAAAGTCGGAGGAAGCGACTTGAAGATGTTCCTATTGTTAGTGAATTTTTAAGTATTTCAGGATTTCCGGGACTTCCACCAAGCGTCAAGTAAATTTCATATTGACTTAGTGCGGAGCTGCACCGATGCTTGCGAGCACCGTACCGTCTAGCACCATCCGAAATGCAAGAATTGTCTAATCAATTACAAGAGCTTCTAGACAAAGGATTCATTAGGCCGAGTTCCTCTCCTTGGGTAGCACCGGTCTTGTTTGTGAAGAAGAAGGATGGATCCTTCCGAATGTGCATAGATTATAGAGAGTTGAACAAGTTAGCGGTGAAGAATCGTTACCCACTCCCCAGAATTGATGACTTGTTCGATCAGTTGCAAGGTTCTAGTATTTATTCCAAGATTGATCTCGATCGGGTTATCATCACCGAGTTAGGAAGAGGATATTCAGCGGCTTTAGAACCGTTACGGTCATTACGAGTTTCAAGTGATGCGTTTGGATTGACTAATGCCTGGGTATTCATGGATCTTATGAATAGAGTTTGTAAGCCGTATTTGGACAAGTTTGTTATAGTGTTCATCGGCGACATCTTGATCTACTCAAAGAGCAAAGAAGAGCACGAAGAGCATTTAAGGACGATTTTAAGGCTACTCAAGAATGAGAAGTTGTATGCCAAATTTTTGAAGTGTGATTTTTGGAACCACAAAGTGCAATTTCTTGGTCATGTCATTGATAGTCATGGACTACAAGTTGATCCATAAAGATTGAAGCGTGAAAGATTGGGCTACTCCAACGAATCCTCTGAAATTGACAATTTCTAGGACTAGCCGGGTATTACCGAAGGTTCATGAAGGTTTTCGAAGATAGCGAGACCTTTGACCAAGTTGACACAGAAAAACAAGAATGCAGTGGGGAAAGAAACAAGAAGTTGCTTTTAGGTTGTTGAAGCAAAACTTTGCGGTCGCCAATTTTGGCACTACCCGAAGGCATTGAGAACTTTGTTGTATATTGCGACGCTTAGCATAAAGGACTTGGGGCTGTTTTAATGCAAAGCGAGAAGGTGATAGCGTATGCTTCTCGACAACTTAAGACTCATGAGAAGAACTACACAACTCATGATCTCGAGTTAGGAGCGTAGTTTTTCGCTCAAGATTTGGATACACTACCTCTACGGTACAAAGTGCACAGTGTTTACCGACCACAAGAGTTTGCAATATATTCTTGATCGGAAGGAGCTTAATATGAGGCAACGTCGTTGGTTGGAGTTACTCAGCGACTATGATTGTGAAATCAAGTATCACCAGGGAAAAGCCAATGTTGTGGCTGATGCTCTTAGTCGGAAAGAGAGGCCTAAACCTTTAAGAGTTCGATCATTGGGAATGGCGATTATTTCTCCTTTACCGTCGAAAATCCACGAAGCACAAGTCGAAGCACTTAAGGAGGAAAATCGACCAAGTGAAAAGCTTTATGGTATGCCAGAAAGCGCAAATGGTTTTGTAAAGCGAGCAGATGGAGTATTATGTTTCAAGGATAGAATGTGGGTTCCATTGTATGGCGGAATACGAGAATTGATTATGCATGAGTCGCATAAGTCAAAGTATTCTATTCATCGAGGATCGGATAAGATGTATCAAGATCTTAAGAAGCTTTATTGGTGGCCGAACATGGCGAGATTGCCGCGTCGTTAGCAAATGCCTTACGCTCTAAGGTAAAAGTCGAATATCGAAGCCTTAGGGTTTACTCCAACAACCGGAAATTCCTCAATGGAAATGGGGCATTACAATGGACTTTGTTATGAAACTTCCTAAGACATCGGGAGGTTACGACGCTATTTGGGTAATTGTTGATCGCCTTACCAAGTCAGCCCATTTCATACCGATTAGAGAGACTTATTCCATGGAGCAACTCACTAGACTTTATGTCAAGGAAATAGTCTCAAGGCACGGAGCACCAATTTCTATCATTTCCGGCAGAGATAGTCGATTCACTTCAAACTTTTGGAATTCATTGCAAGATTCATTGAACCGTTAGAGATGAGCACATATCACCCACAAACCGGCGGTCAAAGTGAAAGGACCATTCAAACGTTAGAAGACATGCTGAGAGCATGTGTGATTGATTTTGGAAATGGTTGGGCTAACCATTTGCCATTGATAGAATTCTCGTACAACAATAGTTATCACACCGGTATCAAGATGGCACCATTTGAGGCACTCTATGGTCGTAAGTGCCGATCACTTTTTGTTGGGCGAGGTAGGAGGCGCACAACTTCTTGGTCCGAAATGGTAGGAAACCACGGAAAAGATTGTTCAAATTAAGTGATAGACTTCGTAACTGCAAGGAGTCTTGACAAAGTTATGCGGATGTTAGACACAAGGATTTGGAATTTCAAGTAGGTGACAAAGTTATGTTGAAAGTATGCGCTTGGAAGGCGTGATGCGATTTGGAAGCGTGGGAAGTTAAACCGAGATACATTGGACCATTCAAGATTTTGGCGAGTTGGTCCAGCTTATCGACTTGATCTTCCATCGAACTTAGTCATGTGCACAACCGTTTCCGTTTCAAACTTGAAGAAGTGTCTTTGGACGAATCGCTCGTTATTCCATTGGGCAAGTTCAGCTTGATGATAAACTCAATTTTGTGGAAGAACCTGTAGAAATCATGGACCGCGAGGTCAAGCGGTTGAAGCAGTCGTATTCCTATTGTGAAAGTTAGTTGGAATTCTCGGCGAGGTCACGAGTTTACTTGGAGCGGGAAGACCAGACGCAAGTATCCTCATCTTTTCACCGACACCGTTAGACCTAACAACGATTGAATTCAGGGGGACTGAATTCCTTTTTGAATGGTAATGTGACAACCCGTACTTCGGGTCATTTCGACACAATTCATGTCTCATTATTTCAACATTTATAGTAAACTTGGTTTACTTGTTTCAAATTCGCGTAACCTTGAAGGTTTAGCGGCTAATTCATGATCATAACATCACGTACATTTCATATGGACTAAGATTAGTCTACATTTCATTGACATCATTTGCATCTCATTAATTCATTCACGACATTTCATTTCACATTCAACGCGTAATTTTTATATTTAATAATCTTTATCGCGTGAGTTATTATTTTGAATATTTAACCCGTTACTTTCAAAAATGATCGCGATGTATTTTTAAACTTACATTTAGTTTATAAAAACTATATTTTTAGTTTTCCTAGTGTTTCAAATTTATTTGGTATATTAATCGTTAAAGTTAAATTATTACGTCGTTTTCTTAAAAATTTTACGATAATTATTTTATCACTCAAATTTCACAAGGAAAGTATTTTTACAATTTTTATTATCTCAATACATTCTATTTTGACCTAATAAAATTTACTTGTACCTAAAATTTCCATTTACCTTAACTTGAATCTATTTCACTTACATTGTTCTTACAAAATCTACAAGTATATATTTACACATTATTAAAAAAAAAAAAAAAATTATTTGGTGGACAAAGACCCTCCTAAAAACCCTTGAGGGTGGTATTAATGGATTGGTATGGTTTGTGATTGTTACAAATTTTACTCAACATTATAAGTCTTACTTCATAATTTTCTATCTCATTCATTCACTCAATTATTCACCTAGTAGTAAAAAGTTCTCTCCTTGTTTCTTGCTTCACAAAACCGGCCTTCAAACTCAAAGGGATCAAATATTTTCTCAAGTCAAGTGTTTATCAACCTAGTATATACTCTTTATTTGGTTTTGAAATAGAAACCAAGGGTATTTAAGTTTAATCCTTGTTACTTTCACCTCTTCATTATCACTAGTAAGCATGTTTTTATCATTTTCATATTTCCTTTTCATTTTCATATGTTTCTTTTCATTTTTGGAGATATTATGCATGATATGTGATTTATACCATTTATTTCATGATTTTAGAAGTTATATATATATTTGTGGTCATCCTATAATTATTCCCTTGGTATTGGTTGGTCTTGATGGTGATTAGGAACCCATGACACCCTAAGAAGGTGTATGGTAGGATTAGATTAGCTTTGGAGTTGATTTGAAGGGATTAGAATAGGTTTTGTCAGAGAAAAACTATTTTCGATAAGTATATTTTATGTTCTGTCCTTGTTTTGCTTTTCTGGAAAATCCGACAGTAGGCACGACTTTTGGCCTTGATATTTAGAAAATATACTTTAAAGCGAATCCGTGGCGCTTGAGCGGAATAAAAGCGGACTTATACTTGAAGAGTTATGGATTTTACAAGTTTGACGACGAAATATATTATTTTCAGAAATTTCAGCATACTATATTTATTTTGTCCGAGTCAAAAGCGAGCCTTAAGCTTCACAAATTATTTCGACTTCTCAAAAATATATTAGTTTACTTGATCGAAGCTAAGGACATATTAAACGTAGAAAGCGGTTTGAAGCGACAAAGATATGCACATTTTCATAAACTTGCCGTAACTAATTTTCTGCACACAATTAGCCAAAACCACCATCTTTAACCCTTATTATCTTTATGTTCGAGACCTTTTGGGCGAAAACTCCTGAACTGAAACTTTTAGATATCGATACAAACTTTCCAAAACCGTCGAGTTCGTTCTCTAACGATCGGCGTACACCGTTTTACTAGTTTTTCCAAAGCCATTTTGTTATTTTCATAAATTTTCCGGCGACATTGTTTTGCCGAAAAGTGAAAATTTCTCTAAAAATCATTATAAAACCATTGTAGGATGACATTTTGGCGTAAAAACATGTAAAGTGATTTTTGATTGGTCAAGACGTCAAAAGAGTATTTTTCGATGTCGAGTAATATTTTCAAAACTCGTAAATGGTATAAATAACATATCAAGTGCATGCATAACATTACATTGCAACTCATGACATATCATATCATTGATAATAGGTCGGTTAGCATCACATTAAACCTCGGTGTACTCACTTTTGCCATTATTCGAGTTTATCCAAGTGAGTTTTCATAGCCCCGTTTTACATGCTTTCGATTATTTTCAAACCCACGGGGAGAATACATTGCACTACATTTTTCTTTGTGCGATACCAAGTATGTTAAATTCATTACATTGCTTAAGTTACCGCATTTGCCAATTTGAAAGTCCCCATTACTTGAACATGAACCGTTAATCTTTGAAGCGAGGATGAGTGGATAGATCTATCGAGGGTGGCGCCTCCATCCGGGTTGGTGAATCCCAACCAGGAAAGCGGATGCATTTCATTTGATCACATTACGGAGTTGTCGGCAAACACTCTGCGGGGGCATACATGATTGAATAGTCTAGTTTGAGGTCATGGGCTTAGAGCCATTGTAACATTATTTTTACGTGACTTGATGGTCATGCATGATAGATACTTGTGTAGTCGTATAAAACATTTACATAAACCTATGATTTCTCACCAACATTATTGTTGACCGTTTTTAGCAATGTATTTTCGTAATGGCGAGGCATTATCATCATGACATGGTTTAGGGACCTACATTTTGAGTCGTGGCGTCGACTTACATTATGTACATTATGGCACTTTATTTCAAAACATCGTTTGGATTTGTATTATATTTGTATTTCCATAAACTTTCTAAACCTTTTGGGACCGATGTTGTACTCTGCATGTTTTTATTATAATATCCAACGATGTGTTTTTAAAACGGCACTTTAGGTCGTTCAATATAACTGTGATGTGGTGCTATGACGAGTCAATCCCCAGAATTCCATTCATTTGCAAAAGCAAAGTAAATTGGGGTGTGACACTAACCATTGGTACGAGCTATAGATTATAGAGAACTAGGTCGCATCATTGACCCTAGACTATAACTACATTATCATAGCATCTCATCATTTCATCATAGTACATATTCATGTTTATCATGCGGATTCACTTACACTTTATTGAGATTATTTACTTTTATTTCACATCGGTTGTCACGGACATGTCTTCAGATTCACATCCCATCACCATATCATCGGACTCTAGCTTCGGATGATGTTCGTAACCCCATCATGGAGGATGTTGCATCACATTCCACTGAGATCGTATCTTCCATTGGATCTACTCCAGCCTTTCCACTGATCATGACCGACAGACCGAACCGCCCGAGGAGGCTGGGTTGCACCCACCTCACCATGTTAGCCCAGCCTCACGATCCACCAGGCTTCACTACTAGCACCATCGTCACCATCTTCATCATATTTTCTTAGAGATCCTTTACCTACGACAGACTTGCCGCCCAAAAGCGTGCTCGTTTTGATATCCGACACCACCATCTAGAGCCGAGCCACGCCGTTAGGTTCGAGTTAGGCGAGAGCTCTAAGGCTGCAGCTTTCGCTGACAAACCTTCTACCGAGGCGTTAGAGTCCCGTATTGATAGTCAGCCAGATCAGGATAGATAGTTTGTCGCGGCAGTTGGAGATGTCGGTAGATAGGATTGAGCCCATTGCGAGGAGGTCGAGGAGCCTAGTGTTAGGCGGTTTCTATTGACTTATCTCATCGAGTATTGACAGGCTGAGTTAGAGGACAAAAGGAGAGTATTGCTTTGCGCAGTTGGTTGATGAGTTGAGGAGTTTGGTGGATAGTTTGTCTACTCGGTTAGCGATCTTCGAGGATAGGCGTGAGCACCATGAGGTGCCATATGTAGACTTTTGTCATGTATAGTTTTGACCATTATTATCCTAGTCACAAGGTGTGTGGCGTAGTTTAAAGAACTTGTTGTATTTTGGTTGTTGTACAAACAAATGTATCAAGTATTGACTCTACTATGTAGGAATGGTTATTATTATCTATGATATCGGTCCATGTAGGCGAAATTTTCATGTATATTATCCACGTGTGTTGTGATTATATTTGTGATATTTAGTTATTGTTCCGTTGTGATTCCATTTATCTTTATGCATGATTGTGGTTGTGGATATATTTGTATGATGGTTGTTTCTACTTACGAGTTCTCATGATTGTTTCATCTTGTGATTTTGAAGAGTTATGGCGCCTAAGAAAGCTACACCGGAAATGACCCAAGCGGCAATTCAAAAGTTGGTGAATGATAGCATTGCTAATGCTCTAAGAGTCGAAAGGGAAACATGGTACTGGCTTCTTCTTTTAAGCGCTAGGCTAGGCTTGCTTTACTTGGTAATGCTTAGGAGGATCTGGGGTTAAGAAATGTTCGTCCAAGGATTTCAAGAGTGGTGAACCCACTAAGTTTAGAGTCTTGAGGGTGCCCTTGGCCATGGTTCGATGGTTTGAAAAGTTGGAATCGGTGTTTTGCTTTGTAACCGTGGGATGACAGAAGGTCAAATTTACTACGAGCACTTTACTCGATGGAGCGTTGTCATGGTGGAATTCATACGCTCAACGATTGGAATGGAGAATTCTTTTAAGCTTACTTGGGAGGAATTCAAGGGCTTGGTGACTAAGAAGTTTTGTCCTCGAGCGGAAATCAAAAAGTTGGAGCGGAGTTCTATGAATTGGTAACCATTGGGTTATGATATCGACACTTACATTGAGATTCGAGGTGCTTAGCGTTATGCCCGTCGATGGTATCGGATAATGAAAAGTTGCTAGAGGCTTTTATCGGAGGACTTCGAGGTTATTCAAGAGAGATGTGACTTCGTCTGATCCACAAACAATTGAGGAAGCTATTCGAGTGACTCAGAAGTTGATGGCACAAGTGGTGAAGCGAGGTAAGTACACCACCACCAACCGAAACAACAACAACCCCAACAACCGTTTCAACAATAATCGAGGCAATTACAACAACAATAGCAACAATAACAAGCGCAAGTGGGACAACACTAGGGGTAGGAATGCTACTCAACCACCACCCAAAAGGCAAGAGGTTGCTAAGGCTTATGTTAGGGTTAGAAGGAAGGAAAAGGATATCACGGGTTTTGCGAAGTGTAATAAGTGTTTGAGTCATCACAATCCGGGTCGATGTCATGATCCGTGTGAAAATTGCAAGAAAGTTGGTCACCGTACTAGGGATTGCAAGTGGCCACAAGTTACATGTTTTGGTTCGGAAAAGGAGCTGGACACTACAAGAGGGATTGTAAGAAGGGAAAGAATCAAGCAAATCCGAATCAAGGAGGTTTGGCACGAGGAAGGGTTTACGTCATTGGAGGCGGAGAAGATAGGGAGGACCGAATGTCATACTTAGATGCGTTCTTCTCAATAATCGTTATGCTTCAGATTTTATTTGATTGGTGCCGATAAAAGTGTTGTGTCCAATGCATTTGCACCTTTGCTCAACATTAAACCAACTACATTAGACATATCATACAACGTCGAATTAGCTAATGGTAGCGTAGTTAACACAACACCATTGTCGCATGTTTGCACATTCAATTTTCTTAATCACCCCTTCAACATAGACCTCATGCCCGTAGATTTGGGTAGTTGGCGTCGTCATCGGCATGGGCGGTTATCTAAGCATCGTGCAAAAGATCATTTGTGATGAGAAAGTTGTTCATCTTCCTATAACTTGTGAAACTTTGATTATTAGTGGGGAGCGAAGTGGAACTAGAATTAGTATCATATCGTGCATCAAAGCGGAGAAGTACATTAAGAAAGGTTGTCTTGCTTTCTTAGCCATGTAACCGAAAAAGTGGGAGGGCGACTTGAAGATGTTCCTATTGTTCGTGAATTTTCTTAAGTATTTCCCGGGATTCCGGGACTTCCACCCGCACGTCAAGTAGAATTTCATATTGACTTAGTGCCCGGAATGGCTGCACCGTTTTGCGAGCACCGTGCCGTTTAGCACCATCGAAATGCAAGAGTTTTCTAATCAATTACAAGAGCTTCTAGACAAAGGATTCATTAGGCCGAGTTCCTCTCCTTGGGGAGCACCGGTCTTGTTTGTGAAGAAGAAGGATGGATCCTTCCAAATGTGCATAGATTATAGAGAGTTGAACAAGTTAACGGTGAAGAATCGTTACCCACTCCCCAGAATTGATGACTTGTTCGATCGATTGCAAGGTTCTAGTATTTATTCCAAGATTGATCTTGATCGGTTATCATCAACCTTGAGTTGGGAAGAGGATATTCAAAACAGCGTTTAGAACACGTTCACGGTCATTACGAGTTTCAAGTGATGCCGTTTGGATTGACTAATGCACCTGCGGTATTCATGGATCTCATGAATAGAGTTTGTAAGCCGTATTTGGACAAGTTTGTTATAGTGTTCATCGGCGACATCTTGATCTACTCAAAGAGCAAAGAAGAGCACGAAGAGCATTTAAGGATGATTTTAAGGCTACTCAAGAATGAGAAATTGTATGCCAAATTTTCGAAGTGTGATTTTTGGCACCACAAAGTGCAATTTCTTGGTCATGTCATTGATAGTCATGGACTACAAGTTGATCCCGCAAAGATTGAAGCCGTAAAAGATTGGGCTACTCCAACGAAATCCTACTGAAATTCGACAATTTCTAGGACTAGCAGGTATTACCGAAGGTTCATCGAAGGTTTTTGAAGATAGCGAGACCTTTGACCAAGTTGACCAGAAAAACAAAATGCAGTGGGAAAGAAACAAGAAGTTGCTTTTAGTTGTTGAAGCAAAAGCTTTGCGGTCGCCAATTTTGGCACTACGAAGGCATTGAGAACTTTGTTGTATATTGCGGCTTACGCATAAAGGACTTAGGGGCTGTTTTAATGCAAAACGAGAAGGTGATAGCGTATGCTTCTCGACAACTTAAGACTCATGAGAAGAACTACACCACTCATGATCTCGAGTTAGGAGCCGTAGTTTTTGCACTCAAGATTTGGAGACACTACCTCTACGGTACAAAGTGCACGGTGTTTACCGACCACAAGAGTTTGCAATATATTCTTGATCAGAAGGAGCTTAATATGAGGCAACGCCGTTGGTTGGAGTTACTCAGCGACTATGATTGTGAAATCAAGTATCACCAGGGAAAAGCCAATGTTGTGGCTGATGCTCTTAGTCGGAAAGAGAGGCCTAAACCTTTAAGAGTTCGATCATTGGGAATGACGATTATTTCTCCTTTACCATCGAAAATCCACGAAGCACAAGTCGAAGCACTTAGGAGGAAAATGACCAAGTGAAAAGCTTTATGGTATGCCCGAAAGCGCAAATGGTTTTGTAAAGAGAAGCGGATGGAGTATTATGTTTCAAGGATAGAATGTGGGTTCCATTGTATGGCGGAATCTGACGAATTGATTATGCATGAGTCGCATAAGTCAAAGTATTCTATTCATCGAGGATCGGATAAGATGTATCAAGATCTTAAGAAGCTTTATTGGTGGCGAACATGAAGCGCGAGATTGCCACGTCGTTAGCAAATGCCTTACGCTCTAAGGTAAAGTCGAATATCGAAGCCTTCGGGTTTACTCCAACAACCGGAAATTCCTCAATGGAAATGGGAACGCATTACAATGGACTTTGTTCTGAAACTTCCTAAGACATCGGAGGTTACGGCTATTTGGGTAATTGTTGATCGCCTTACCAAGTCAGCCCATTTCATACCGATTCGAGAGACTTATTCCATGGAGCAACTCACTAGACTTTATGTCAAGGAAATAGTCTCGAGGCACGGAGCACCAATTTCTATCATTTCCGACAGAGATAGTCGATTCACTTCAAACTTTTGGAATTCATTGCAAGATTCATTGAACC
The DNA here is from genome assembly GCA_910596185.1 of Chrysanthemum makinoi. Taxonomy (NCBI): domain Eukaryota; kingdom Viridiplantae; phylum Streptophyta; class Magnoliopsida; order Asterales; family Asteraceae; genus Chrysanthemum; species Chrysanthemum makinoi. The sequence goes on along the minus strand of OU343225.1, from coordinate 224,522,715 downwards.
GTGATTAGAGATGAGCCTGACATATCACCCACAAACCGGCGGTCAAAGTGAAAGGACCATTCAAACGTTAGAAGATGCTTTGAGGGCATGTGTTAGTGATTTTGGAAATGGTTGGGCTAACCATTTGCCATTGATAGAATTCTCGTACAACAATAGTTATCACACCGGTATCAAGATGGCACCATTTGAGGCACTCTATGGTCGTAAGTGCCGATCACTTTGTTTGTTGGGCGGGTAGGAGACACAACTCGGTCGAAAGATGGTACGGGAAACCACGAAAAGATTGTTCAAATTCGTGATAGACTCGAGAACGCGCAAGGAGTCGAAAGAAAAGTTATGCGGATGTTAGGCGCAAGGATTTGGAATTTCAAGTGGGCGACAAAGTTATGTTGAAAGTATAAGCCTTGGAAGGGTGATGCGATTTGGAAAGGCGTGGAAATTGAAACCCGAGATACATTGGACCATTCAAGATTTTGGCGAGTTGGTCCGGTAGCTTATCGACTTGATCTTCCATCAGAACTTAGTCATGTGCACAACACGTTTCACGTTTCAAACTTGAAGAAGTGTCTTTCGGACGAATCGCTTGTTATTCCATTGGGCGAAGTTCACTTGATGACAAACTCAATTTTGTGGAAGAACTGTAGAAATCATGGACCCGAGGTCAAGCGGTTGAAAGCGAGTCGTATTCCTATTGTGAAAGTTAGTTGGAATTCTCGGCGAGGTCACGAGTTTACTTGGGAGCGGGAAGACGGATCGACATAAGTATCCTCATCTTTCCGACACCGTTAGACCTAACAGCGATTGAATTCAGGGGGATCTGAATTCCTTTTGAATGGTGAATGTGACAACCCGTACTTTCAGGTCATTTCTCGACACAATTCATGTCTCATTATTTCAACATTTATAGTAAACTTGGTTTACTTGTTTCAAATTCGCGTAACCTTGGAAGGTTTAGCGGCGAATTCATGATCATGACATCACGTACATTTCATATGGACTAAGATTAGTCTACATTTCATTGACATCATTTGCATCTCATTAATTCATTCACGACATTTCATTTCACATTCAACGCGTAATTTTTATATTTAATAATCTTTATCGCGTGAGTTATTATTTGAATATTTAACCCGTTACTTTCAAAAATGATCCCGATGTATTTTTAAACTTACATTTAGTTTATAAAACTATATTTTTAGTTTTCCTAGTGTTTCAAATTTATTTGGTATATTAATCGTTAAAGTTAAATTATTACGTCGTTTTTCTTAAAAATTATACGATAATTATTTTATCACTCAAATTTCACAAGGAAAGTATTTTACAATTTTTATCTATCTCAATACATTCTATTTTGATCTAATAAAATTTACTTGTACCTAAAAGTTACCATTTACCTAACAAGTTGAATCTATTTCACTTACATTGTTCTTATACAAGTTTATACAAGTATAATTTTATACATTAACAATTAAAAATATAAATAAAAAAATCTTTGGACAACCCATAAAACCGGCCAAGGGAGGGTGGTACAAAATTAATGGATGGTATGGTTTGTGATTGTTACAAATTTTACTCAACATTATAAGTCTTACTTCATATTTTTCTTCATCTCATTCATTCACTCAATTATTCAAAGTGTTAGTAAAAAAGTTCTCTCTTTTCTTGGCTTCACAAAACCGCCAACATTCAAGAGCTCCAAGGGATCAAATATTTTTTGCAAAATCAAATTTTTACAACCTAGTTTATATCCTTTATATGGTTTTGAAATAAAAACCAAGGATATTTAAGTTAATCCTTGTTACTTTCACCTCTTCATTATCACTAGTAAGCATGTTTTTATCATTTTCATATTTTCTTTTCATTTTCATATGTTTCTTTTCATTTTTGGAGATATTATGCATGATATGTGATTTATACCATTTTATTTCATGATTTTTAGAGTTATATATATATATATACATGGTCATCCTATAAATATCCCCTTGGTATTGGTTGGTCTTGATGGTGATTAGGAACCCATGACACCCTAAGAAGGTGTATGGTAGGATTAGATTAGTTTTGGAGTTGATTTGAAGGGATTAGAATAGGTTTTGTCCGAGAAAAACTATTTTCGATAAGTATATATTTATGTTCTGTCCTTGTTTTGCTTTTCTGGAAAATCCGACAGTAGGCACGACTTTTTGGCCTTGATTTTTAGAAAATATACTTTAAAAGCGAATCCGTGGCGCTTGAGCGGATAAAAACGGACTTATAACGAAGAAGTTATGGATTTTACAAGTTTGATGACGAAATATATTATTTTCAGAAATTTCAGCATACTATATTTATTTTGTCCGAGTCAAAAGCGAGCCTTAAGCTTCACAAATTATTTCGACTTGTCAAAAATATATTAGTTTACTTGCGATCGAAGCTAAGGACATATTATGCGTAGAAAACGGTTTGAAGCGACAAAGATATGCACTTTTCATAAACTTGCCGTAACTAATTTTCGCACACAATTACCGCCAAAACCACCATCTTTAACCCTTATTATCTTTATGTTCGAGACCTTTTGGGAAAACTCCTGACGCTGAAACTTTTAGATATCGATACAAACTTTCCAAAACCGTCGAGTTCGTTCTCTAACGATCGGCGTACACGTTTTTACTAGTTTTCCAAAGCCATTTTGTTAATTTCATGATTTTTCACGACATTGTTTTCTGCGACGAAAAGTGGAAATTTCTCTAAAAATCATTATAAAACCATTGTAGGATGACATTTTGGCGTAAAAACATGTAAAGTGATTTTGATTGGTCAAGACGTCAAAAGAGTATTTTTCTAATTTATGTGTAATATTTTTCAAAACTCGTAAATGGTATAAATAACATATCAAGTGCATGCATAACATTACATTGCAACTCATGACATATCATATCATTGATAATAGGTCCCGGTTAACGCATCACATTAAACCTCGTTGTACTCACTTTTGCCATTATTCCAGTTTATCCAAGTGAGTTTTCATAGCCCGTTTTACATGCTTTCGATTATTTTCAAACCCACGGGGGAGAATACATTGCACTACATTTTTCTTTATACGATACCAAGTATGTTAAATTCATTACATTGCTTAAGTTACCGCATTTGCCAATTTGAAAGTCCCCATTACTTGAACATGAACCGTTAATCTTTGAAGCGAGGATGAGTGGATAGATCTATCGGTGGCGCCTCCATCCGGTTGGTGAATCCCAACCAGGAAAAGCGGATGCATTTCATTTGATCACATTACGGGTTATGCGCAAACACTCTGCAGCGGCATACATGATTGAATAGTCTAGTTTCGGGGTCATGGGCTTAGAGCAATTGTAACATTATTTTTACGTGACTTGATGGTCATGCATGATAGATACTTGTGTAGTCGTATAAAAAATTTACATAAACCTATGATTTCTCACCAACATTATTGTTGACCGTTTTTAGCAATGTATTTTAGTGAGGCATTATCATCATGACATGGTTTAGGGACCTACATTTTGAGTCACGGCGTCGACTTACATTATGTACATTATGGCACTTTATTTCAAAACATCGTTTGGATTTGTATTATATTTGTATTTCCGCAAACTTTGTAAACCTTTTGGGACCGATGTTGTACTCTGAATGTTTTATTATAATATCCAACGATGTGTTTTAAAGCGACACTTTAGGTCGTTCAATATAGCTGTGATGTGGTGCTATGACAGTCAATCCCCCAGGAATTCCATTCCGCTGCAAAACAGTAAATTGGGGTGTGACAATTGGTACGAGCTCTGATTATAGAAACTAGGTTGCATCATGACCCTAGACTATAGCTACATTATCATAGCATCATCATTTCATCATAAAAATATTCATATTCACACTACATGGATTCACACACTTTATTGAGGTTATTTACTTTTATTTCACATCGGTTGTCACGAGACATGTCTTGAATTCACATCCCATCACCATATCATCGGACTCTAGCTTCGGATGATGTTCGATAACCCATCATGGATGATGTTGCATCACACTCCCTTGAGATATTATCTTCCATTGGATCTCGGCTTTCCCATCGATCTGACCATTACTTGAGGGCCGAACCGCCGAGGAGGCGAGGTTGCACCCACTCCTCACGTTAGCCCGGCTCGCGTCCACCGAGCACCACTACTAGCACCATCACCACCATCATCACCATCTTCATCATATTTTCTTAGAGAGATCCTTTACCTCACGACGGACTTGCGCCCAAAGCGTGCTCGTTTTGATATCCTACACCACCATCTCACGAGCCGAACCACCCGTTAGGTTTGAGTTAGGCGAGAGTTCTAAAGTGCAGGTAGCTTTCGGCGACCTTCACAGAAGCGTTAGGAGCCCGTATTGATATCAGCGGATCGAGATTGATAGGTTATGCTGACGGTTGGAGGAGCTGTAAGGTTTAGATAGGATGAGCCATTGCCGAGGAGGTGAGGGTTTAGTGTTAAACCGGTTTCTATTGATTTGTCACATCAAGAGTATTCCGAGATAGGCGGTTGAGGACGGGGAGAGTATTCTTTTATTCGCGGTCGGTGGAGTTGAGGAGTTTGGTGGATAGTTTGACTACTTCGATTACGTGATCTTGAGTCGGCGTGAGGAGCACCATGAGGTGCCTTATGTAGACGTTTGTCATGTATAGTTTTGACCATTATTATCCTAGTCACAAGGTGTGTGGCGTAGTTTAAAGAACTTGTTGTATTTTGGTTGTTGTACAAACAAATGTATCAAGTATTGACTCTACTATGTAGGAATGGTTATTATTATCTATGATATCGGTCCATGTAGGCGAAATTTTCATGTATATTATCCACGTGTGTTGTGATTATATTTGTGATATTTAGTTATTGTTCCGTTGTGATTCCATTTACTTTATGCATGTTGTGGTTGTGGATATATTTGTATGATGGTTGTTTCTACTTCCGAGTTCTCATGATTGTTTCATCTTGTGATTTTGAAGAATTATGGAGCCTAAAAAGTTACACGGAATGACCCAAGCAGAAATCCAAAAGTTGGTGAATGATAGCATTGCTAATGCACTAAGAGTCGAAAGGGAAGCATTGGTGCTTCTGCTGCTATTTCTTTGAGGCAGCTTCTCTTTGGCTAGCTACTGGCTACTTGTGGAATGGGATCTGGGGTTAGAAATGTTCGTACAAAGGATTTCAAGAGTGGTGAACCCACTAAGTTTAAGTCTTGAGGGGTGCCACAGCAATGGTTGATGGTTTGAGAAGTTGGAATCGGTGTTTTGCTTTATGCTATCCGGATAATGAAGAGTCAAATTTACTACGAGCACATTACTCGATGGAGCGTTGTCATGGTGGAATTCATACGCTCAACCGATTGGAATGGAGAATGCTTTTAAGCTTACTTGGGAGGAATTCAAGGGCTTGGTGACTAAGAAGTTTTGTCCTCGAACGGAAATCAAAAAGTTGGGGCAGTTCTATGAATTGGTCACTATTGGTTTATGATATTGACACATACACCGGAGATTCGGGGAATTAGCAGCGTTATGCCCGTCGATGGTATCGGATAATGAAAAGTTGCTAGAGCTTTTATAGGGGGACTTCGAGGTTGATTCAAGGAGATGTGACTTCGTTTGATTCACAAACAATTGAGGAAGCTATTCGAGTGACTCAGAAGTTGATGGCACAAGTGGTGAGCGAGGTAAGTACACCACCACCAGAAACAACAAAAACCCCAACAACGTTTCAACAACAATAGTAGAGGCATTTACAACAACAATATAGCAACAATAACAAGCGCAAATTGGGACAACACTAGGGGTAGGAATGCTACTCAACCACCACCCAAAAGACAAGAGGTTGCTAAGGCTTACTGTTGCGGGTCAAAGGAAGGAAAAGGATATCTGGGGGTTTTGCGAGAAGTGTAATAAGTGTTTGAGTCATCACAATCCGGGTCGATGTTCTGATCCGTGTGAAAATTGCAAGAAAGTTGGTCAACGTACTAGGGATTAAAGTGTACAAGTTACATGTTTTGGTTGCGGGGAAAGCGGACACTACAAGAGGGATTGTAAGAAAGGAAATAATCAAGCAAATCCGAATCAAGGAGGTTTGGCGAGGAAGGTTTCTACGTCATTGGAGGCGGAGAAGATAGGGAGGACGAATGTCATAGCGAATTACGTTTCTTCTCAATAATCGTTATGCTTGATTTTTATTTGATTCGTGCTTGATAAAGTTTTGTGTCAATGCATTTGCACCTTTGCTCAACATTAAACCAACCACCTTAGACATATCATACATTGTCGAATTAGCTAATGGTAAGTAGTTAACACAAACACCATTGTCCGTGTTGCACATTCAATTTTCTTAATCATCCTTCAACATAGACCTCATGCCCGTAGAATTTGGTAGTTTTGGCGATCATGGCATGGATTGTTATCTAAGCATCGTGCAAAAGATCATTTGTGATGAGAAAGTTGTTCATCTTCTACATACCAGTGAAACTTTGATTATTAGGTGGGGACGAAGTGGAACTAGAATTAGTATCATATCCCTAAATTATCAAAGCGAAGTACATTAAGAAAGGTTGTCTTGCTTTCTTAGCCCATGTAACCGAGAAAAAGTAGGAGGAGAAGCGACTTGAAGATGTTCCTATTGTTCGTGAATTTTTACGAAGTATTTCAGGATTTAGGGACTTCCCCAGGCACGTCAAGTAGAGTTTCATATTGACTTAGTGCCGGGTACTGCGATTAGCGCGAGCACCGTACCGTCTAGCACCATCCGAAATGCAAGAGTTGTCTAATCAATTACAAGAGCTTCTAGACAAGGATTCATTAGGCCGAGTTCCTCGCCTTGGGAAGCACCGGTCTTGTTTGTGAAGAAGAAGGATGGATCCTTCGAGATGTGCATAGATTATAGAGAGTTGAACAAGTTAGCGGTGAAGAATCGTTCCACTCCCGAAATTGATGACTTGTTCGTCGGTTGCAAGGTTCTAGTATTTATTCAAGATTGATCTTCGGTCGGGTTATCATCAACCGAGTTCGGAAGAGGATATTCCGAAGCGTTTAGAACCGCGTTACGGTCATTCACGAGTTTCAAGTGATGCCGGTTGGATTGACTAATGCACCTGCGGTATTCATGGATCTCATGAATAGAGTTTGCAAGCCGTATTTGGACAAGTTTGTTATAGTATTCATTGACGACATCTTGATCTACTCCAAGAGCAAAGAAGAGCATGAAGAGCATTTAAGGACGATTTTAAGGCTACTCAAGAATGAGAAGTTGTATGCCAAATTTTCGAAGTGTGATTTTTGGAACCACAAAGTGCAATTTCTTGGTCACGTCATTGATAGTCATGGACTACAAGTTGATCCATAAAGATTGACCGTGAAAGATTGGGCTACTCCAACAAATCCTACGGAATTTCGACAATTTCTAGGACTAGCCGGGTATTACCGAAGGTTCATCGAAGGTTTTTCGAAGATAGCGAGACCTTTGACCAAGTTGACACAGAAAAACAAGAAGTACAGTGGGGAAAGAAACAAGTTGCTTTTAGGTTGTTGAAGCAAAAACTTTGCAGTCGCCAATTTGGCACTACCGAAGGAATTGAGAACTTTGTTGTATATTGCGGCGCTTCGCATAAAGGACTTTTGTCGCAGCGAGAAGGTGATGATAGCGTATGCTTCTAGACAACTTAAGACTCATGAGAAGAATTACACCACTCATGATCTCGAGTTAGGAGCCGTAGTTTTTGCGCTCAAGATTTGGAGACACTACCTCTACGGTACAAAGTGCACAGTGTTTACCGACCACAGGAGTTTGCAATATATTCTTGATCAGAAGGAGCTTAATATGAGGCAACGTCGTTGGTTGGAATTACTCAGCGACTATGATTGTGAAATCAAGTATCACCCGGAAAAAGCCAATGTTGTGGCTGATGCTCTTAGTCGGAAAGAGAGGCCTAAACCTTTAAGAGTTCGATCATTGGGAATGACGATTATTTCTCCTCTACCATCGAAAATCCACGAAGCACAATTCGAAGCCTAAGGAGGAAAATCGACCAAGTGAAAAGCTTTATGGTATGCCCGAAAATGGTTTTGTAAAAGAGAGATGGAGTATTATGTTTCAAGGATAGAATGTGGGTTCCATTGTTGGCGGAATCGAGAATTGATTATGCATGAGTCGCATAAGTCAAAGTATTCTATTCATCCAGGTTCGGATAAGATGTATCAAGATCTTAAGAAGCTTTATTGGTGGCGAACATGAAAGCGAGATTGCCACGTCGTTAGCAAATGCCTTACCTGCTCTAAGGTAAAAGTCGAATATCAGAAGCCTTCAGGTTTACTTCAACAGCCGGAAATTCCTCAATGGAAATGGGAGCATTACAATGGACTTTGTTCTGAAAACTTCCTAAGACATCGGAGGAGGTTCACGCTATTTGGGTAATTGTTGATCGTCTTACCAAGTCAACCCATTTCATACCGATTAGAGAGACTTATTCCATGGAGCAACTCACTAGACTTTATGTCAAGGAAATAGTCTCGAGGCACGGAGCACCAATTTCTATCATTTCCAACAGAGATAGTCGATTCACTTCAAACTTTTGGAATTCACTGCAAGATTCATTGAACCGATTAGAGATGAGCACAGCATATCACCCACAAACCGACGGTCAAAGTGAAAGGACCATTCAAACGTTAGAAGATATCTTTGAGGGCATGTGTTATTGATTTTGGAAATGGTTGGGCTAACCATTTGCCATTGATAGAATTCTCGTACAACAATAGTTATCACACCAGTATCAAGATGGCACCATTTGAGGCACTCTATGGTCGTAAGTGCGATCACACTGTTTGTTGGGCGGTAGGAGGCGCACAACTTGGTCCAGAAGTGGGAAACAACGAGAAGATAGTTCAAATTCGTGATAGACTTCGGAAGCTGCCGGTCGACAGAAAAGTTATGCGGATGTTAGGCGCAAGGATTTGGAATTTCAAGTAGGTGACAAAGTTATGTTGAAAGTATCGCCTTGGAAGGGCGTGGTACGATTTAGGCGTGGGAAATTGAATCCAAGATACATTGGACCATTCAAGATTTTGAGCAGAGTTGGTCCGGTAGCTTATCGACTTGATCTTCCATCAGCACTTAGCCATGTGCACAACACGTTTCACGTTTCAAACCTGAAGAAGTGTCTTTCGGACGAATCGCTCGTTATTCCATTGGGCGAAGTTCACTCGACGACAAACTCAACTTTGTGGAAGAACACAGTAGAAATCATGGACCGCGAGGTCAAGCGGTTGAAGCAGAGGTATTCCTATTGTGAAAGTTCGTTGGAATTCTCGACGAGGTCCTGAATTTACTTGGGAACGGGAAGACGGATGCGGCAGAAGTATCCTCATCTTTTCACCGACACCGTTAGACCTAGCAACGATTGAATTCAGGGGACCGAATTCCTTTTGGATGGTGAATGTGACAACCCGTACTTTCAGGTCATTTCTCGACACAATTTATGTCTCATTATTTCAACATTTATAGTAAACTTGGTCTACTTGTTTCAAATTCGCGTAACCTTGAAGGTTTAGCGGCAAATTCATGATCATAACATCACGTACATTTCATATGGACTAAGATTAGTCTACATTTCATTGACATCCTTTGCATCTCATTAGTACATTCACGACATTTCATTTCTCCTTCAACGCGTAATTTTTATATTTAATAATCTTAATATTGCTCGCGTGAGTTATTATTTAACATTTATCCGTTACTTTCAAAAATGATCCCGATGTATTTTTAAACTTACATTTAGTTTATAAAACTATATTTTTAGTTTTCCTAGTGTTTCAAATTTATTTGGTATATTAATCGTTAAAGTTAAATTATTACGTCGTGTTTCTTAAAAATTTTACGATAATTATTTTATCACCCAAATTTCACAAGGAAAGTATTTTACAATTTTGAACTATTAAAAACTTACATGTACCAAAAATTTTCATTTATCCTACAAGTTACAAATTTCTACAAATCTCTTACACTTTTCTTTACAAGTTTATACAAAATTTCATACAAGTAACAATTTAAAAAAAAAATATATATATATATATATTTTTGGAGGAACAACCCTCCCTAAAAACGGTCAGGGGAGGTGTGTTTTAAATGTGGCATGGTTCTATTAATGATTTGTCTCAATGATAATCATAAATCTTACTAGATATTTTACCTCATTCATTTTTCATACTCAAAAGTGTTAGTAAGAAAAAGTTCTCTCCTTTTCTTTGGCTTCTCCAAAACCGGCCATACATCAAGGTTCAAAGGGGATCAAGATTTTTGCAAAATCAAGTGTTTATCAACCTAGTTTATACTCTTTTTATGGTTTTGAAATAAAAACCAAGGGTATTTAAGTTTAATCCTTGTTACTTTCACCTCTTCATTATCACTAGTAAGCATGTTTTTATCATTTTCATGTTTCCTTTTCATTACATATTCATCTTTTCATTTTTGGAGCAACATGCAAGACATATGTGATTTATACCATTTTATTTCATGATTTTAGAGTATATATATATACTATGGTCATCCTATAATTATCCCCTTGGTATTGGTTGGTCTTGATGATGTCTAGGAACCCATGACACCCTAAGAAGGTGTATGGTAGGATTAGATTAGCTTTGGAGTTGATTTGAAGGGATTAGAATAGGTTTTGTCCGAGAAAAACTATTTTCGATAAGTATATATTGTGTTCTGTCCTTGTTTTGATTTTCTGGAAAATCCGACAGTAGGCACGACTTTTTGGCCTTGATATTTAGAAAATATACTTTAAAAGCGAATCCGTGGCGGCGAGCGGATTAAAACGGAGTTATAACGAGAAAGTTATGGATTTTACAAGTTTGACGACGAAATATATTATTTTCAGAAATTTCAGCATACTATATTTATTTTGTCCGAGTCAAAATGAGCCTTAAGCTTCACAAATTGGTGAAATGTCGATACAAACTTTCCAAAACGGTCGAGTTGGTTCTCATAACGATCGGCGTCGCGTTTTCACGACTAGTTTTCCAAGCTATTTTTGTTAATTCCATGATTTTTAAAACGACATTGTTTTCGCGGCCCGAAAAGTGGTAATTTCTATAAAAATCATTATAAAACCATTGTAGGATGACATTTTGACGTAAAAACATGTAAAGTGATTTTGATTGGTCAAGGCGTCAAAAGAGTATTTTTCGACGATGTGTAATATTTTCAAAACTCGTAAATGGTATAAATAACATACAGAATGCATGCATAACATTACATTGCAACTCATGACATATCATATCATTGATAATAGGTCGGTTGACGCATCACATTATACCTCGGTGTACTCACTTTTGCCATTATTCCAGTTTACTAAGTGAGTTTTCATAGCCCCGTTTTACATGCTTTCGATTATTTTCAAACCCGCGGGGGAGAATACATTGCACTACATTTTTCTTTGTACGATACCAAGTATGTTAAATTCAATTACATTGCTTAAGTTACCGCATTTGCCAATTTGAAAGTCCCCATTACTTGAACATGAACCGTTAATCTTTGAAGGAGGAGGTGGATAGATCTATCGAGGTGGCGCCTCCATCCGGGTTGGTGAATCCCAACCCGAGGGAAACGGATGCATTTCAATCTTGTCTGGGTTAATTCTAGTCTAGTTTGAGGTCATGGGCTTAGAAGCGGTTGTAACATTTTTTTTTTTCGTGACTGGATGGTCATGCATGATAGATACTTGTGTAGTCGTATAAAACATTTACATAAACCTATGATTTCTCACCAACATTATTGTTGACCGTTTTTAGCAATGTATTTTCAGGTTACTGAGGCATTATCATCATGACATGGTTTAGGGACCTACATTTTGAGTCGCGGCGTCGACTTACATTATGTACATTATGGCACTTCATTTCAAAACATCGTTTGGATTTGTAATATATTTGTATTTCCGCAAACTTTGTAAACCTTTTGGGACCGATGTTGTACTCTGAATGTTTTTATTATAATATCCAACGATGTGTTTTTAAAACGACACTTTAGGTCGTTCAATATAACTGAGATGTGGTGCTATGACATCAATCCCCAGGAATTCCATTCCTGCAAAACAGTAAATTGGGGTGTGCAGGGAATGATATATATGATTTCTCCTTTATTACATAAGCAGTCAATGTAACAGACAAACTAAAATATGTGATTCATTAGGAATCATATATGATTGAAATCATTCAGAAAACTAAAATATATGATTTTGAAGAATCACATATGATTCAGAAAACTAAAAATATGATTACGTGAAGAATCACATATGATTCTATCGAATCACATGTGATTCTTCGCAGACGCATTTCATCAAACACATGGTGTGCATCTATATTAAGAATCATATATGATTCAGAATCATTCAGAAAACTAAAATATGTGATTCAATAGGAATCATATATGATTCAGAATCATTCAGAAAACTAAAATATATGATTTTGAAGAATCACATATGATTCAGAAAACTAAAATATATGATTCTGAAGAATCATATATGATTCTATCGAATCATATGTGATTCTTCTGAGACTATTTCATCAAACACATGGTGTGCATCTATACACCATGTGTAATTCCACTAGAATCAGATATGAATCCACAAAATATTCAAACTAACCAAAGAAACAAAGCAATAAGCTACCAAAAAGAAAATAAACCTTTGCTTATCCTACCAAGCAATAAGCTATTTTATACTATTTAGAATAAGCAAAAAATTAACTGAATCATATATGATCCTTTTCTTTACACCTTGAATAACAGGTGTATCTTCTTCCATAATCTCAGCATCCACCAATATATCATCTTCAATATTAACCTCAGCATCCACCATAAGCTCATCTTCATATCTATTTTCATCAACAACATCATTGTTTTCCATTACCAACGGTGAGGATGGTGGAGAGGTTATAGTGGTGGAGCGGTGATGGTGGTGGATCGATGATGGTGGTGGAGCAGTTATGGTTTGTGGAGCATTGATGGTCTGGATTGATGATGGTGTTGGATCGATCATGGTGATGGAGCGGTGATGGTGGTGGAGCTGTGATGGTGTTGGATCGATCATGGTGATGGAGCGGTGATGGTGGTGGGTACGTGATGGTGGTGGGCTGGGTGGTGGTGGTGGGCGTGGTGGATCGGTCATTGTGTGTGTGTGTGCTTTTTTTCACCTATAATTTTTGGTAAATAATGGAGGTAGGTTTATTTTTTTAGTTTATATAATTGACATTTTTGCCCTCTAAGTGTAAATGCAGGATTTAATCTTAGCCTTTGGATGTAATTGGATTGGAAGGTTGAGATTCATTGGTTGGTTCTATGGTTACTCAAGGATCTACATGGATCTCAACTCTGTCATGTATTGTAAGGTATTGTTTTTCGGGCAACTTGTATTGTTTTTTGGGCAACTTTATATTTTTGGGCAACTTGTATTTATACACGAGGATAATTTCGTCATTTTACATTTTCAATTAAAAATAAATCACAGACTCACACAAAGCATACTCACCACTACATAACTTCCCTTCTCCCCACATAAACCTATCATAACTCGAAGTTAACAGTACATCTCATTCCCAGCAGCTTTTTATTGAAATCTCACAACTCGAAGTTAACTCCTTTTCTCCTACAAATTGAAGGTCTTACCTATCACAACCATCGAACCACTCGAAGTTAACAGTACATCTCACAACTCGAAGTTAGCTCCTCTTCTCCCCACATAAACATATCACAGCTTTTCAATTTAACAATGGGAATGAGATGAACAGGACGGCATAACTCACACTTATTACTCCATAACTCACACTACCCGACGACACCACCACCTAACGCCACCTCCACCAGATACATCTCATTCCCAGCAGCTTTTAATACCGACGGTCTCATTATTGGAACAGGCACCTCTGGATCTGTTGTTAAAATTTGGGATGTCAAAAGTTAGGTATTACCATCGTTAAATTTGTGGGCGATGTTAGATGGTTGTTAGTGGTTCTGCTGATAAGGTAATCATTCTTCATTTTAAGTGGTTCATTTACTGGGTGAGTTTTTTTTATAATAAAAAAAAGGTGTATAGTAAGTGTTTGAAGAAATGCCTGAATGTTTTTTTTGGTTTGAAGAGTGTGAGTTTGATGGTGATGTCGTGGATAGCGAAGAACATCATTCACCTGCGGTTGATTTCACAAATGCCCCTAATGAATTACGCGATGATGCTGTTGGAACTGCTGACCATGGTCAGCAGATGGCGATGCAAGCTGCTGAAGAGAATGAACTGAACATTGCCATTATTATTATTGTTCTAACCATGTACCAAATATGGCAGATTTAGTGAGGTTAATGAGTTTATAAAACCAAACGATGAAAATGCTCTAAACTTGATGAACGCATGTGCATTATCGATGTGCAAGGAGCTGTCAGATATAAATTATAATCTTGGCTTATGGTTTTGGTCACAAGTACAGGCAAGACCTTTAATCCATTGTAAAAATAGAAGCACGTACATATGAATGTCTAATATTTACTTAATGTGCTATGCAGTTTCATCTTCAGAAAGGAACCGATCTTTACGCTAGACGTGCCAGGTAATGTATAGTTGTATACAACTTCTTTTGCGTACACTTTTTTGTTTTATTTATTGTTTTTAAAAAGTTCATGTTATAACAATGAAGTTAACACTGCAGTAAAATGGTATCGGTCGTTGAGTCGTTGTTCACGTCATCATATCAGATGAAATGGATGGAATTCTTTCCGAACAAAGACATGAGATCAGGTGCCATATTTGAAGGAGAAGTCTTGTCCTTAAAAAACAAATGATGTTCAGGCATATCTTGCTTTTAAACAACATGAATGTGAGTAGATAAGCACATTCATATTAATCAATAGTGGTAGCAAAATGACCATTTTGTTAACGGGTCAGGCTAGTGGTGGCAAAATGGCCATTTTGTTAACCGCTCGGGTTGCCCTGATTGATCTTAATGATGGTGTTTCTTGTATACTTTCTCCAGGTGATGAGAATCGCTTGACCAATACATGCTTGTGGAAGTTGGTTGAAAGTGGAAACTCAGAACAAGAAGCACAAGAGATATTAGAGGTGTGTACAACTTTAATCTATTACGCTTAGAGAAATCATGTTTCTTTCTAAAAAAAAGTTAACATGAGGATAGACGATAAAGCACCATGAAATTATATAAATAAAATGACCCACTCTCTGTGATCGTTTTATAGCTTTTAGATTGTAACGTGGGTCATTTACAATCTAAAAGAACCCCTGATCAAAGTTACTGAGCATAGGTAAAAAATAACTGGAAAGTGTGATTCTTTGTTAAATTTTTAGCACAACTACTAGATTTGTAATTTGGATATCTGTCCATCTCAGAACTATAACTATATAGCAAACCTCTTTGTATGTTTTCGGCTTCCTTGATATAATTTTTATCTAACTTTTAACATAGGTATCTTATTAAAAGATGTGTGCTGCATAGGGAATTTACATAAGATGACAAGATTTTTTATTATCATAACTGGCCATTGCCACACTTTGTATATAGGAAAATATTTGAACCAAATCGCTGCGAGTAAAGTTGTCCTGAAGGGCAGGTTAAAGGATGTAAGCTACTGAGTGAAAGTGGGTACGTGTTGAAGTTGGCTGGCCGCATTGACCCATAAACATTTTTTTCCCTTATACATTTGTTTTGTTTGCTAAACATTTAGTCTGTTAACTATGATTTCAAAACAGTTATAATCACAGTCTATGGCGGAAGTAACATGACTTGAGGAGGTGTATACATATAAAATAGACTCTATACAGCTTTAAATTTATTTGAGTGGTTTGAACCCAAACTGACCCTTTTATAAGTGAAGTGAATGAGTCTAAGTTGCCACCTTTACTTATGAACTTCAATCTCTTACTTAGAAGTAGCAGTAGGATGTCATAAAGCTTTATGAGAGTACCTTTTTAAGAAAATTAAACCTTATACTCATCCATTTTAGTAGAAACTCTTACTTGACGATTCACTAAGAGTTTTTAACCCAAGCATATATATATTATAAGAAGATATTTCGGTAAATTATGCATTTGTTTTATATCATTTATGTTTCTTTTTTTTTCATTGGTCACGCAAGGGTTAACCAAAAAGTTATATTTGATAAGTTGACAACATTTTTATTCACTTTAGCTACCTTTTGATATTTGAAGGCATAAAGATGTTGAAACCATCTGCAGCTGTAGATATAAGCATTCCTGGAATCTGTGTATGCCAATGAAGTTCTTTCAAGTCTTTCTGACCCTGTTTTTCATCATATTAACAAAAATCATATGAACACATACCATATGCATGAATATAAATCTTACAATCATTGCATGTGTGTGGACATACTATGTACTTGTGTAGTCCAAGTCTAAGCATGACTAAACAATACCAGCTAACTAGCCTAGCATACATTTACTTGCTACATTTTACATTTGATTTTGTCAATGAGATACCATTGGGTTCTGGTTGGTAGTTTTATTCCGAAAGCTGAAAAGTTGCCCAATTCTGAAACTTTGGCGATCTTTTCGATACAATAATTATCATGGCTAGAGGTAGCAAAATGGGCTGGCTAGTTAACGGGTCGAAACAGGTGATTTTTGAGTGCCTTGAAACTTGTTGGGTCAGGTTACCAGTGGTTACGAGAATGACTAGCAGTGGTTAGGGTTACGCTTGCAGTGAAAACGACAAGCTAGCAGTAGTAACGAGCGAGCTTGCAGTGGTAACCAATAATAGTAATAGCAGTGGTTAGGGTTACGCTAGCAGTGGAAACGACAAGCTAGCAGTGGTAACGAGCGAGGTAGCAGTGGTTACGCGAATGACTAGCAGTGGAATCGATTAAAGCTAGCAGTGGTAACTTGATGTCGTAACAGCTAACCTTCGAGCAGTAGTAACATGAGTAATCAAGCAATATTAATTGGGTGTCGTCTCAAGGGAATTGATGCATTTGAGAAGCTGGTCGTAGAGTTTGCTTCAAGAAAGGTTAATATCGCTAATTGGCAATAGCAATCAAATGAATTTACATACTTTAATTTTGTATCATGTTCTTGTGAGCTGGTTTTCTGGCATTTAAATTGGTATGCCTATATAGGTTGCAGCAGTTGCAGGAGATGCACGTCGAGCTCTTGAAATATGTCGTCGTGCAGCTGAACTTATGGACTATCGAGTTAAGAACTCAACCTCACTTCCCAAAACAGGTAAGGGAATTTGATTTAGTGTATACTCTTCTTATGCTTACAACTGAATGATACACAGGTGTGCGTGAGTGGTCTGATTTTCCATCCAAGGTTGCGGTGCAACTGAATGATACACATCCTACACTTGCAATACCGGAACTGATGAGATTGCTTATGGATGAGGAAGGATTAGGATGGGACGAAGCTTGGGCTGTGACCTCAAAGTCTGATTTTTTTCATATTTTTTTTAATTTCTTATACATTAATATTGACCAATAGTTCATTATTGATTAGGACAATTGCTTACACAAATCACACTGTCCTTCCTGAGGCATTAGAGAAATGGTCACTAGTTGTGATGACAAAGCTTCTTCCAAGACACGTGGAAATCATAGAAGAAATTAACAAAAGAGTATATAGCCTTAAAATCTAATTCTTAAATGTATCAACAAGCATACTTGATTGGTGATTAATTATTAAATTTTAAACATTTGCAGTTTATTGCAATGATAAAATCAACACGTCCTGACCTTGAGAGTAAGAACACGAGGGGTTAAGTTAGGAGCCCTTGGTTATGTTGCAAGTTTGTTGGAAAAAACACGAGGGGTATGTGAAAGTGATGATGTTCCCAAGCATTCTACAAACGAAAGCTGTTTGTTTGATTCAAGTGCTAAATACGTTAAAGATGGAGACATGGAGCATTTCCAATTGCATTGGTCTAAAGGCGAGCCCGTAATAGTCCGTGATGTGCTTTCTAATTCTTTGGGGTTAAGTTGGGAGCCAATGGTTTTGTGGCATGCTTTTCGTATCAAAAGAAGCTCTAAACACTCACATGCCCATCAAGTCAATGCAATCAACTGCTTGGATTGAAGTGAGGTTGGTATATTAGGAGATGGTGTTTTTATACTTGGTTGATGTTCTTGCTCTAATGATGATATCTTGATATGCAGGTGACTCTTCGTGCATCCATATTCTTTTCGGGATACTCAAAAGATCGATTGGAAAGGGAATGGCGGCCCGATCTCATTCTGGAATTGGAAGATTGGAAACCAAGTGGCGTATCTCAAGGAGAATGGCCTCGGCATTTTGCTGAACTCATCAGCTGTTTGCCTTTTAAAGATTACACACACCCTCAAAATGGGTATCTCAATGTTGCTTTGCTAAGTGCTAACCATCCTTTAAACCGGACATGGGTCCAAGAATGGATATTGGTTATGGAGACTCTGTTACTAAGCTTCACTATGCTAAATCTGATACCGTACGTATGCTATTTCTTATATTTAGAATCCTATTTCTTATATTTAGAATCCTATAAATAAGTTGATATTTGTCTCATATATGTTTTCATATAAATATACTTATCATCACGGTTTTAACATAAAGTTATTGCATTTTCAAGTTTCCAGTGGAATACCTTCTAAGTTCTTCTAAAATCAATCTGCAGGTGAATGTATTGACACATACAAACTCTGCTGAACATACATCCACAAAGAGTAACAAGACCGATATGGCGAAACAAAACACTGGTGTGCAAGATGAAGATTTAGCTTATGATACGATGGAGGGAGGTGCTCTGTGGGACATATTCCGGAGGCAAGATGTACCTAATTTAATCAAATATCTTAACAATCATTTAGCAGAACTTAAGCATGCTGATTGTTCCGCAGTTGACCAGGTAACTTGCAATGGTAGATATGTATATTCATATCAACTATAGGTGGTAACTTTTGACCATTTGCTTATGAATGGGTTAATCAGGGATATGTTCTATTTTTGTCTGGTTAAACAGATAAAACAAAATGGGTATCGGGTCAACCCAATCCCGTTTCAACCCATACATGGTGTCTTGGCTACTGCTGACACCATATTTCAGGATATAGTTGTTTCAAGTTTCCTTCAAAAGCCCATTGTTATCATACAAAGTTTGATGATACTGATTTGGGTCCAAAAGATTTGAGACAATTTAATCATTTGATGATACGCTTGTGAGTAGCGATGACTGATTAAATTGGCTTTGTCTATATGGAGTCCAAGTCCTAGTAGAACTACCTGTGTGGTTATTAGTATTTTACTTGATCATAATTCACACAGAATATCAGTTGAAAATTGGAACTCCACAATGTGATGATGCAGGTAATTGACACTATACACGAGCGAGCATATTACCTGGACATGGAACATTAAAGGAAACTCAGAGAGGAATTTGGTATGTCTTGAGTCAGTATCATTTTCCAATTACTTGCCATGTAAAATTCACGGATTTATTGATTCATTTTTGTATATTTTTTTTTTATTAGGAATTGAACCATGGTCCTTCAGACAAAAGCTGGGCGATGCAGTTTTTATACCCGCTGGTTGTCCTTATCAAGTCAGAAACTTGAAGGTCGAATTAAATACTAATCATTGAATATTAACTTGTTGAACTGTCTTTGTTTGCTAATTTAACTTCCTTGTTGAGTTGCAGTCATGCACGAAGGTTGAAGTCAACTTTGTTTCACCGGAAAGTGTCAGTGAATGCATCCGCCTACAACACGAACTCCGTATGTTTCCTGATAATCACAGGGCCAAACAAGATAAGCTCAATGTAAGTTTTTCCACATAATCTTGTCATTACTTAAACTAATGTTGTAAGTTTTTCCACATAATATTGTCCTTCAGACAAAAGCTGGTCCATGCATGTATTGATTATAAAGTAGTAACCTTGACTCGCACTGAGTGTGAATAAGCCAATTGCTGCGATTTATATATATATGTTTTCTACAGATTGGGAAAATGATGATTAGTGCATTAGACCAAGTTGTGGCGGATGTCTCAAACGGGTTCGGAGATTCAAATGATGATCATCAGTTTGGCAAGGAGCCTGAGATGTTAAATGGTATGTAAACTGGGACCCTAATCTTCTGATTATAGTCCAAAAATCGAATTGTTGGGTAATAGCCAAACGAGCTGGCTCAGAACATTTGATATTTTCATACGTGCAAAATACACTTTCTTGTCTTTTCTTTCTTGAAATAGCAATTCCATTCTAACCTATTTAAATGGTTTGAGATTTTACACATAGTAAATAAACTTTAGGAAACTTTCGAATTTCTTTTCCTATTTACATTTATGCCACCTTATTTCTAAAACGGCGTTCCTAATGCATGTGGTTGGTTCTGATTGCATATTAGACACTGTTGTTGCAGGTGACGATGCAACTCACACCAATGGTGATACTGAGACTGATCACAGTTGACAACACACCAACATCGACAGGTTAAAGCTCATCCGAGATGCAGATTGAGGTGATCAGTGTAAGCACATGTTCAAGTCAGAGTACACCAAGCTCCTCGTCTTCTTCTGATGGGTCGCAGCCACTCCAGAGTGACCATACAACAGTCAAACCTCCTGCTACCTGTGAAGATTCTACAGTAGGATTGTGGTGGGAAAATGATGTTGGATTAGCGGCAAAAGAGCTACTGCAGGTTGTTGAGCAATGTTACCCTGACACATTCCAAGGGGTCCAAATTCGTTCTAAACCAATGTGGCAATCAATATTGAAAGAACTCCATCTACTCATCAAAGGTTTTCAGGAAACATCTATGCACGAACTCACAGAAGATCAAATAACTAAGCTTCGAGAGGATTTCAATGAATTTGAAAATTTAGGATTTAATTTCTCGTGGGCCCAGAAAAAGCTAGACACGGTTCAGAAGATTAGATTTGGAAATGAACCATTGTTACAAGAGATTATGACCCTAGAAGAATCTTTAAAATCATCAAAGCAGAAGTTTGTTGAGATGAAAAAACAGTTTAAGGAAGCTCGTGAGAAGCTGGAGAAGACTATTTCAGAATACAACAGTGTTGCAGATGCTAAAAACAAGAAGGCACGTGAGCTGGCAGAGGCACGCAAATTTGGAGATGGACATGATGGTCAACTTGGTTTCAATATGCTTCCTGGGTACCAGCTTAGCTAGCTCACTTAGTTCAGTAAAGATTTTCAGCTCTAAGATTACCAAGCAGTGGTTATTCTAAATGGTAACTTGTCTATATGACCAACTGGTACTATTTTTCGGAGAGATATGTTAATAACCAAAATATAACCTGGTATTATAATTTATGTCTCTGTATTCTATTTATGTCTTTACAACTATTGATTCTGGTATTTTTCTTGCAGGTCTTTACTCTAAGCATCTTTACCCTTATCACTCTGTATTCATCGATTATTCCAATTTCTCTATGTGTTTCTATCGAGGTATCTTCATAAACTATGTAAGCTAAGTTTGCAGCATTGCTCGATTTAGATGACTTTTTTTTTAATTAGTTTTATTGTTTCTGATTTTCAGATGATCAAATTCATCCAGTCAACTAAGTTCATAAACAATGACTTGCGCATGTACCATAGTGAGACCAATACACCTGCATTAGCATGTACTTCAAATCTAAACGAGGAACTTGGACAGGTAATGAGTTCCTATATTTTCTTTTTAAGTGTTACATAATGTTTCATGGGACTGTAGCACTGAAACAGTTCTCTACTCTTTTGTGACAGGTGGAATATATTTTTTCTGATATGTGCAAGGTAATTTAATATTGTAGCAACGCGTTGCCTGGATTTTTTCATACAATAACTTATTTATAGTACATAAAAGTTAGTAATGTTAAGCTTTCATGAATGGGTTTTTTCTTTTGCTTGGTGGAGCTGCAATAATATATAGTTTTGGCAAGAGTCCATTGTTATGAACATTACACAAGTTCTGCAATGCAGGAGCATTCTTCTCACTAGGTTTTTACTCCATTGGTTGAAAAATGCAAGAAATATGGAAGAGAAATGCGAATAGGAACAAACCATGTGAGTCTTTCAGATCGTATCATGAGTTACTATGGTGATTCTCCTAGGGGAATGGTAAGGAGATCAGCTCCTCTAGCGTACTCAAAGTTTCTATTAGGTTTCCTTAGCCTCCACTTATGCCACAAAAACTTGATTTAACAGGTTGAGTCTGCATTTGAATTCACAAGAATATGTAGGAAGTTAGACTTCCATAACTTTGTTTTTTCAATAAAAGCACGCAATCCAGTGATTTGCACATGATTGGTACAACTAAGGTTGTTTTATTACTGTTGTGATATTAAGAAGTCATGCTAGAGGTTTTTAGATGGGCATGCATTCAAGCATATGATAATAACATACTACTATTGGTTGAAGAAACTTAGTACTGCTACGTTCTTGTTTCTGCTACTGCTTGTGATCGGTAACAACTGCTAGGCTACTCGTTTCCACTGCTAAGTTATTGGTTACCACTGCTAGCTTGTCGTTTCCACTGCTAGGCTTATCGGTTACCACTGCTAGCCTATGTTGATACCATGGTGCCTTCTAAAGGGTCACCATTCCCCTATAATTAAATAATTAAAACTGTATATCTGCATTTTTTTATATAGACGATACGTGTCCAAAAACCCGGTTTCCTTAATAACAGATTGCTAAAGTATCATGTTTGGATCCAACTCTTTTGTGTTAAATAAATTTTTTTATAAAACTATATATAGCATGTCTTGAAATTCTTATAATGATCAACTTGTGTCCTAATTGCAGATTCATTTACTAAATTTTCAAGGATTTGAGGTTGTCCTGGTCTCATCAGATGTTGTTGGTGCTTGTCGACAACGACTTCCATACATGAAATTAATCCACGCCAGGTATTTGCACTATGCTACTGAAATAAACATAATAGAAACCAACATTGGTACAATATTAATCTTGACTTTAAGAGAAAATTGATTTAAAAGTTTATGCAAGTCTTAATGGTTCAAGATCACATATTACCCAAGATATAATAAGTGCATCAGTTACTTATCGTGGAATCGTACCGTATGATTAATGGTGTAGCTGATGGTGTGGCAAACGGTTTGAATGTTGATGCTTATTCAGATGAGTGGTCGACTGTCCAAGTAGCTTATGTTCTCAAAACCTGGGTAAGAATGTGACCTATGGGTGTTTCGTGCTAAGTCTGGTGGCTGCATCAAGGGCTGTTTGATTTGCGCTTTAAAGAAACAAAGTGAAGACCATTAAGAGACATGAAGACGTTGGGAATTTCAGCATATGATAATATAACCCGGTAAAGAGTAGCGCATAACTGAATTTACCAAATTAATGTATATTTGCTACTTTGCATATTGTGAAGAACAACATGACAGCAATTACAATAAATATCATTTGTCAAAATTTGTTAATATTAGTCAAGAACGCTTCTGTTTGGGCGATTTTTTTTTCTCTTGGGCAACTTCTTGTTTTTGGGCAACTTCTGTTTGGGCAACTTCTGTTTTGGGCAACTTCTTCTGTTTTGGAAACTTCTTATTAGGGCAACTATTTTTGGGCAACTTCTTATTTTTGGGTAACTTCTTTCTTTTATCACAGCAGCCTTAACTATGTCGAGCAACACACACGAATATGCAACAGTTTTAAAAATTAACTAGCAGTAAGTTATCGTGGGCAGCACTATCTTAAAACTAACAACATAAACTTGAACGAGCAGTTGTAATCGTATAGGATATCGTGGTAAAATTACCGTAGCAGCACTAATCATATAAAGAGCAGCACTAGCGACAAACTGGCAGTAGTAACATTATAAGGTAGCATCATAAACAATAAAAACATAAACTTGTATCGTGCAGCAGTAACTTACAAAGGCAACATTAATCTATGTCGTAGCAGCAGTAAATGTAAGCTAGCAGCACTATCCTTTCAACGATTATAGAACTTTGCATAGTTGACTTTATTTGCATGCATAATAATAACTATGGTGTGGTTCATACATGATCCGACAATACTAATATCCCTATAATAACTCTAATGTGCACGCCTCCCGTTCTCATCAAAACTCAATTACCACTCGTATCTCATCTCCTTGTCACAACAAAGCAATTGAATACGAGTGGTGTACTCGTGATAGCAGCTTAGAAGTATTGTTTGGTTATGGGTCAAACGGGTAATACTTTAAGAATGGGTTGAATGGGTCATAGGTCAAACGGGTTGGGTCGGGTCAACCTTTTTTTTTGGCAACCTGTATTTATGCTGCCAATTTAGTACCAATCTTATAATCCCATGTCATCTTTTAATGGAAGAGATAGAGACACCATACAATCAATAATCTCACCAAAGAAAAAACCGTTTAGAATACACAAATTAGTACATAGCAAATAAAGATTGTTTGTAATCGCAGCTTCTGAAATTCAGATACCTAGAACGTTGACCAAATAAATCTTCTCAAGCTAAAGAGCTTTTATATCTTCCCAAAATCTAACTAAACTGGAACCGGAACTAGATCAAAGATTAATTGATAGATTAATGTTTTTTACATGGCATGTTTTTCTCGTGAACCAACATATAGTGCATTGTTTTTCTCCTGAACCACAGTAATAGTCATGTTCCCAAACTGTGTAAATGAGACGGTTTCCAGAACTGTTGCAGACTCATTAACCCTTATCCCTTGTTGTACATCCAACACCGAGGTTGCCACCCAATACTCTCCATCAGTTGCAGCCCGCTTTATATTTTTCACGTCCCTACAATCAGTAAGGAATACCTCAGTTGTGCCTACTTTTGGTCCCTCCAGCCAATACTTTATGATAGTCTTGTTCACAGACTCTGGAATTAAAACACAATCTCGGTGAATATTTAGAGCAAATCATATTTTGCAAGGTTTGGCAGACTACAAACTGAAATTCATAATAAATCAAAATACAGGATTAAGATATCTATACAAGATTACAAACTGAAATGATATGCTTACCAGGCATAACATAGCTTCTCAAGCTTAATCAAAATTTAGTGAATTTATTTGAATATGTGAATAACCAAAATATCATGATGCATACAGAAGAAGTATGATGGTAATGAAGAACAACAAAGAGTACGATTAAATGTTAAAAATTGCCATTGCCAATTGTCCCGATGGTTGTACAACAAGCACTTACAGACAACAGTTCAAAAGGAAACAAAGTCATGGCCTAAAAAATAATCATATTCCTAACCTGATGCCTATTAATATACTAACTATAACAAAAATCCATTAAATTAACTTGCTTTGGTCTGGTTTGAGAAAGGTCAGGGATCATCATTTCAGGTCAATAATTCTTGGAAGGTGATCCTCGTGTTCGATCTGCACTACTTGCGACAAGAACGGATGGTAGAAAAGAAGGGATCACAAACGCCACAACCAAGCAAACAACTGCAAGTATCACAACCCACCAGGATTTGTGTGGGATACCCACCACTAGCTCGTCACAAACTGCCACCAACAATATATAAATAAACCCATTTAGTGTCCAAAATCTTGACATAACCGGGGTGGGAAGTGACAATTTTGATGAATTTACATAACGGGTTAGGGGGGCCATGCTTAGTCTCTAACGGGTCAAATGAGTTCACTTAAAGTACACGTTGAACAACTTTCAAACCATTTCCTTTTTAGCTAAATCCTTTTAGCGTAACCTATTTGACCAGTTTAGAGATAAAACATAACCGAAATTGAACTATTTTTAAGTAAACGGGTCGAAATTTCAACATCTACAACAATGTATGTGCTTAACGTTTCAGTAAATGAGATATAGGTTACCTATGTTATAAACGACCATTTCCCTCTCCTTTGCGTTTGGTATCGCCACCACTCATTCAGGCTCCACAGTCAGCACGACATACGTCCCACTCTAAAACCAAAACCTCAATTCACACACTTCTCAAAACAAGCAATACAATAATAAATAAATAAAACCTTTTCGTCATTCTTGAAAATCAGCTTCTCAGTATTGAGCAACTTCCTGTGTCGTTTCAAGGGTAAGTCTAAATCCCCTTTGCCTAGTTGCAACGAAAAGCTAGTGGGTATCTGTTGTAACACATATATACATTTGTTTAGCCAAAAGAAGTTTAAAAAAAGTTAAAAGACAAGGCCCTCTCACCCGTTCGAGAGTGAACATTTTATTACAGTAGTGAGGTATAAAGATTTTAACTGACAAGTTAGTACCGTATGTGGACTTCAAACAACATACCATTCACGACAGTCTTTCGACTAGTGAGAAGCTCGTCTAGACCGTTGCCACCTTCTGGGGTTGTAATTTCCCATGAATAGCCCTGATTATAAAAAACAAAACAAGTAAGCGCCCATACAATTTAATTTTATTACTTACATGATGATCACAGTTTCACCAAAGTGGGTGATTTAATCTTCTCATTACCTGACTAACTGTCAGTATCCGATCAACAGTGACAAGTGCACCTTTTAGAATATTAACAGCTTCACCGGTGTCAAGAGCATGTGTTCTTGCCCACATAGGAAAAACCCATCCCAAAGCTCCATACCACTCTGGGAGCAATCCGAAATTACTGTAAGTTGATGCAGGCTCAACTCCCTATATAATTAACAAGATAATAACAAAATATCAGAATGAAAGCAGTTTTCTAGCATAAGCTTTGCTTGAATACCATAAAAATCATGCATCACAGTACATGATAAGGTAGTATGTCCGCCATTCAGTATTTTTCACTTTGTGGGTCTCATTAATGAATATAACGATAGATCATATATAGTCAGAGGAAAGGAGCTTGAGAACAGAGAACCACAACAAGGAAAATTAAGGAAACGAAATGGCACGGAATTACGTTGTAGTATTATTAACTTATTCTTGTCTTGAACAGCATTGCCATAATACATCATAGATTCAGAAACTTGCTTAGGAATAAAAGATGAGAAGTAGCTACTACACAAATTTTCCAGAGCAATACTGCAAAACAACTGCTGCTGAAAACATTTATGGCCATGACTACCAACCTTGTCTCTCCCTAACTGAGAAAAGAATATTACCTGGTGTGCAAGATTGTGTATCACAACAATACTCCTAGCATCCTTGTATACTCCATAGGGACGATACTTCGCTGCCAATAGTCTAAACCATGATACAAGTCAAGTTCTAGAATTTGCAAGTAACTATCAAGGGCCAGACTGCATTTTTCTTTAATTTTACAAATTAAACAAAGAAAACTATTTTTCTTTTAGAAAGAACAAAAAGTGAAAGTATCGAGTGAGGTGATGACATACACTGGCACAAGACCCGCGTGCCAATCGTTGGCAAGGAACAGACATTTTTCACCATAAGTAAACCCTCCTAACGGAAGTACTAAAGGAGCCAGGAACGACAAAGTGGTCATTTAAATCGAGAGTGATTCTATGAAAGCTTTGGTATTGGTTAGAACTAGAAACTGCTTCCCTTAAGTGGTTTAATGGTTCTGAGGTCTGGCTGCGGGACCCACTAACTTGTTGAGTTCTTTGTGAGTAAACTGATACTGCCTTTTTTAGGAGCTCGGACACAGCAACCTTGTACTCATCCGGATGATCTCGATAATGACCTGCACAAGTGATTGTTAGCCTATTCAAATATTCTACAGCTTGTAAAGGGGGTACTTGAAAATGGGGTTATGCAAGTGATTATGTCACTATGAATAAGCAGAACCACACAATTGATTGTGAACAGGAGATAAATAGTTATTTACTTGTTTGGCAAATTCTGATATCTGGCGGATTGATACATAAAAGATAAAAAGACCAAACTAGTTGTAAGATGCTAATCAAGTCTTTCATACCGGGCTTAAAAAAGGGTAATTAGGTAATCTTATTTTACCTTTTTGATAATCGGTTTTGCTGCAGTTAGTATGAAACTGGTTAGTTGTCCAAACCAATAAAAAGTTCATTTATTCAAAAGACCCTGATAATCAATTTCAAAACGCAATCTAAACATTCCCTATAATGGTCTCTGGACACCTAAATTGTTCAAACTGTACTAAAAGAGCAACTACCAGTTGTGGACAGGCCCCTTTTCTAACTTGGTATGCACTACCATTACAGATTTTTATATTTGGATAGCATCATTACATCTTATTTTATATAGTTTACATGACAACAAAAAACTAACTCAGGTCATGCAACATGAATCCCCAACCTCATAAATAAGTCCAACCTTGGCATATGCACAAGTGTTTTTGCTATTGGAAGCATACTAGGAGTTTATTTGGTTTTACTTATATTTTCCAAGGACCCGGATGTTCTCAAAAAACAATGTGCTTAATTAATCCCTGTGCAAAATTGGTATTGGATAATGGGATGATATTTAATGTGGGGGCAGCTACATATTTTTCTTGTCATCTGTATAATGCGTACAATACAAGTTTAAAAATATAAATGGAAGAATCCAGCCAAACAATTAATGAACTTATAATAGCAGTAAAACTACAAATAAAGGGTACAGGGGAGCATACCTACGTGAAGGGAGCTACTCCATTTTACAAATTTAACATCACCGCCAAGTCTTTCTAATCGCTGAGGAAAGTTGCACACGATTTGATAAGGGGCAAGATCGTCATCTTCTGAGCAAAGTATTAGATATGGTGCTCTCATGCTCTGCATTATTATCAAAATTTGACATGGAAATAATAAAAAAAAGATAAAGGATTAACTTGAAAAACGAGAAACTAAAAGATACTTACTATAGTTGAGTACAAAGTCTGCCAATATTCTGCACGTTGTGACTCATATTTAGTAAGAAACAAAGCATCAAGACTAGACGAGATACCATTTGCAATCCAGTTTGCTATCTAAATCTATTTACCAAACTGACACGAGAAACTTATTACCTAATTGTACATGCTCCTGTTTTAATAATATCTCATATAACTAAAGCTAAAATCATCAAAATCGACATTACGAAACTTGTTTATGCATAAAAAGTTAAAAACCAACCTATAAATGACAACAATCACATAAACGCATTACGGCTAGGATCGAATCGCTACACGTAAAGCATTACGGCTAGTAATGATCATTGAAACAATCATTAGGACTTAGAATTATTAGTCAAAATCAGGTCAATTTAGGGAAAAATCAAGTCAATTAGCCAACAGAACATCAAGGCCAAGTTAGGGAAAATTGATTTATAACAATTAGGGCAAAACAAAACTCTCAAAATTAAGAAATAAACCTTGATGAAAGTGATCGAAGGTTGAACGACGGCGGACGGATGGTGGCCATGTGATCGACGGTGGTAGCAGGTTAGTAATGGTGGTGGGTAGAGGTTGTTACGAGATTTCATTAGTGATTAGGTTTTGAATCAGACTATATCAGGGAGAGTGATTTTGAATGGGTGAAAATCGAATTGTAGATTTGAAACTTGAATTTGTATAGAGGAGGCTTTAATGGCAGTTGTGTGTGTGTTTGAATGAAGAAGCAGAGAAGAAGAAGCAGTTGTTTGAAAAGTATGTATTAGGAAAGCAGTTGTATGAAAAATATGTATTAGGATCATAGTTTTACCCTTTTACCCAATCTTTAGTATATAGAATATTTTATTTATACCAAAAAACCATTTTTAAAAAATAGGTTGCCCAATGCTTTTTAGTTGCCCAAAAAATAATACCTTACACATACGGACACACATTGTCGATGATGAATGAATGATTTTACGATTAATGACAGTGGTTGCCCTTGGTCCATTTTCAAATTAAAAATAAAAGTGGTCCAGAAAGTGATATGACTCAGGGCGTGCGGTCTATTTGCATGATTTTCCCTTATAAAAAAGGAGAAAATAAGAATCGGAAAAAGAAGGAGTTGAAGAATTAAATATAAAAGTAAAGAAAAGGGTAAAAAGAAATACCCTCCAAATTATTCAACTTAGGGCAGACACCGGGTTCAATTCATATGCTACTAACTGTCACTAGATGACACCGATATTGAAGATTAAAAGTCATCATGGACCTAGTGACGCACTCCACTAAACCTTCTTAGCCACGCAAGTTTCTCTCAACAGAAGCTTGTTTCATTTTCACAGGGAACCCTACGTAAACTATCGACTTTCTCTTAGAGATTGTTGGTATTGAAGAAGGAGACCCTCTCCCTAGTATCCGCTCAGAAAAACCAAAGCGCACTAATCGAGTCAAGAGCCATGAGATTCATCAAAAGATCTCTTAGGAACACTTGATATTTTCATCACTTGTCGTTCAACATTAAGGACGCAAGTGATACATTTTAGAGTCCTTCACAGGTCTTAGCAATATGTCGAGAACATTTATGAGGGATTCACACTTGTGATCCTCAGTGATTGAATGGAAACTCCTGCCAGAGTCAACATCAAACAGCCCTGACAGCAGGTCGATTCGGCAACTCCTTGTGGGTTACGCTTAGTGTTGTCTCAAATGGTCTACAGTCGTGAGGTGATGCTTCGGTGTACCTCAACGACTCACCTGAACTATAGATGCACTTCGGTACATCGTGTTATCCTACTTGAGGGAATCCAGTTCAGGAACAACCTTTGCTAGAATTAGAGATGTGTTTTCACACTATGCTGTTAACACCCTCGAAGTTCGAACTTGTAAGTGCTGGAAATCGCGCTAAGGAGATTCCTTTCAAGAATCGAGTCCTTAAGATGTGGATCATTACTTGAACTTGTTCAATGTAATGCCAACTGTCCCTCCAAGGGATTCGGACGGCTGATTCACCCGACCAAGGGGAATGGAATCAAGACATTCATCAGTAAAACAATCGTAGTGGTTAATTCTCTAAGAAAAGACCACCGTGATCGATTGGTGTTTTTCATTAACCCATTTCTATGTTTTTTCTGATGGATGCTCCTGGGAGGAAGGATCGTGCTGACTCTCCACATGCTCATATCAACAACAACACGAATGAAGTTCTCTCAATAGGGGCAACTTAAAGTCAAAATGATTCTTCATCTAAGCCAAAGAATCTACAAAGTTTAAAGACTAGAGAACTACATCACATCTGAAATCCAAAGTCAAAGGGCGTGTGAGCATGTTGGAGAGAGACGTGGAGACACCTGAGCAACGTAGCGGATCTGATGCAGACAATTACATACTATCACCACATCCACACCATAACAAATAACAAAGAATACAAAGACGTCAAAGATGAAAACTTCAAAAGAAACAAGATCCTTACTTTGGAGAGATTGTTGGAATCAAGGCACTTCTTCTTACAAGAAAGAAGAATGCTAGAAGACGTCAAAGCAACCGCTATTACATCATCACCAACAACTTATTCAAGATTGCTAGAGTCATCACTAACACTTAGGGGGAGATTGTTGGAATCACTCCTAACTTGTATTTCAAGTGTTAGTCATTAATATGTAATAGGTTGCTTAAATAGGATTTTATGTTAGTAATTAAGGCTAGGCTCATGTAGAAGGCCACGAGCCTATGCAAAAGCCCAATAAGAAAGGAAGGGACTAGATGTGTTGCCCTAGCTCCCTTCCCCTATAAATAGTCTTGTAAACCCTCATTTGAGGGTTGGTTGTTCACTTCATAATACACTCTACGCATAAAATTTTCCATATATCATTCGTGTGTGTGTTTGTGTGTTCATCCAATCCATCTCTACCTTATTTCTTACATATTGATCCTTGTGTTAACTTATGGTGACCTAACAGGAAGACTCAGATGTTGAGTATGATCCTTAAGATGGAGACAAAGAATACCAGAAAACTCTAAATCAACTCAGAAAGGAGCATGCTGCTAAAGAGTTTAAACTTCAACAATTGAAAGGCCCTGGAGGTTCCAGCGGTGGTGTTCCTCTTACATCAGTTCTTGATACAGTTAATCAACCCGATAAGGGAACTGGTGCCACCACCAAGGAATCTACGGAGCAAGAGCAGCAAGAGGATCAGATGATGTTCGACTTTGAACATGATGAGCAAGAGACTGAGATAATAACAGAGAAAGATGTGGAGGAAGCTGCAAAAGAAAGGGTTGCTGAAGAAGAACTTGCTAAGAAGTCAGAAGAGGAAATTGCTAAGAAGGCCGAAGAAGAAAGAATCAGAATTGAAATAGATAGCTACATTCAATAAAATCCTGAACACAACCCTGAGTAATCCTCGCAACAACCCCTTGAAACTTCCACAACAGAATCATCTTCTCTCTCATCACCACCACCATCCAAAGAAACAACAGCAAAATCAACGTCAAAATCAGTCAAGAAAAAGGCGGATACGTGGGCATTTCGAATCAAAGCCAAGATCCAGAAAGCCGTGCATCAATCTAGAAAACATAGACAAAGTCTTTAGGACCGAAAACTGAACATGCTAGTTGACAGGGTCAATGAGCTTTCTCAAGACATGAACACGTTCATAGAGGAAAGAGATCAAATAAAGTTATTCCTCAACAAAGACGTTAAAGGAGAAATGGACGAGCAGATCAGGAACTATACTCATCATTTCCTTCACCAAACAGTCCCTAGAGTGACTAAAGAAATGTTCTCAAGACAACTCTACCCAACACTTAAGACACTGGTCAGGCAAACAATTACAACAACACCGGTGGTCATGCAAACCCGACCAGTCCCGCCTCCTAATGTCACTGAAGCTGATCTGATATCACAGTTGATTACACAGATGTCTCCTCGATCTCCTACTTTCACATATGATGAATCAAAGCTTTTTGTGGTACTTCTTGCATATCAACTGAAGACGACGTGCAAGGAAGCAGCTAGTCAGGATAAGCGACCAAGAGATTATGATGACACGGATAAAGACCCGAATGCAAAACGTCCAAAGAAGACTGGTGAGTCATCATCATCTATGCCACCACTACCGCCTAAGACCACCACCACATCAACAGGTCAAGCTTATACTGATTCTCCACCACCACTGGACAAAACCGGTGATTACTTCACCTATACCGATAGTGAAGATGAAGAAATTCCTGAGACCCAACAATAACCATCACCTCAACCATCACCTAAACAACAACCGGAATCATCCTCCCAACCAAAGAAAAAGAAACCAAGTTCGGTCGTCTCCTGGTTAGACGAAGACGACACAGAGGAGTATGATTGGTGATGGTTGATGCGATGCCTCGGTTACCTGAAGGTCAAGAACCGGTAGACGGTCGTATAATGGAGCAAGTAAAGATTATCCAAGATCAGTTCAAGGTTAAAAATATGACGAAAGGGGAATTGTGCAGAATAAAGAATGACGCGTTCAATTTGTTGAAAGATAGATCAAGCTATTGAAGTCGAATATCATCTTGACAACATAGCACGTGCAATGTCTAACAACATTGACTGGCTAAATCTCGAATCGAACATCGATGTCTCAAGATAGGATAACACTCCATACTACACCGACTGGACAAAACCGCTACCAACCATTGGCCGACCTGAGCAACCCAAGATTCCATACCACTTCCTCTTCAACAACGACCTCGAGTTTCTCCAACACAGAATTAGCATCTGCAAAAAGTATGCTACATCACTCACCTTCAATATTCCAGCTGCAGTCTTCTCTACCAATGTTGCCATTAAAGAAGATGCCACCGAGTTTTATGTTGACAACGTGGTGGACTATGATCTCGATTCTAAGTATGGAATTCATCATTGGCCATCATGGAGAAGATTGTATTACAGAAGCAGCCAAGTTCAAAGGTCGAACAAGGAGGTTAAGAGTGATAAGAAGATCGTTGCTATCATGAAGGTCAGATTGGAAACTAAATGGGGTTATACATTCTTGAAAGAGATCAAGGTCAAGCGACATGATGAAAAAGAATATGACTTCACTGAAGCTGATTTCTCGAGATTGTCACTTAATGACATCGAAGATATGTTCCTTCTTGAAGGTTCAAGGAAGGGTGAGACAATTCTCCACAGATGTTCAACTTCAGTACATCATCGCCCTATTGATCTTCATCCGAAGCAAAGTGATTCAAGAACGTGTTGAAGTTCTACAACTCACGGTCGAATCATACCAAAAGCAGATAAACCTTACACAACCGTTGCTACACTTTCCCAACATTAATCAACTTCCTCAGTACACTATCTTGAAGAAACCAAAGTTTGGGGTCGTCTACCGCAGTGAACTTCATCATACTTGCTTCATGGCATACGACGAAATCCAAAAATTTTGTGATCATACATTGAAGATGGTTTGGGATGGGTTAGCTTACCGGTTAAAGGATATCCAGAAAGGTATTGTGTCGAAGAAGAGGTGGAATTCAGAAGAAAAAAAGGAAGCTTGCAGGATAATTAAAAGGCTGGATGAAAGGTTGTTTCATCGAGATCAGATGAGGAGATTGGAAAGCTATGTGGGAGGATGACAGAGTTTCTCTATATCATAGTTTCAACGTGAAGAGAAAGTCCCCAGTCGTGTCTAATTATTGGGTACTCCTTTAAAAACTCTTGATTGTATTTTTGATTGATTGATTTATTTATTCATTATGGCTTGTGCACACATAACAGTGTACAACCCGTTCATGTAATGAAAGGACCCTGTGGTACGCATCAGTGCCACAATCATTATAAAAGGAGCGAAAGCTTCTTACTTTTGAGTAAAATTTATCAAACTTTCAAAAAAATTTAAAATTTTGCTCAAAAGAACAAGTACTCTCTCTCTCTCGTGTTTTCAAAACCACAAAAGTTAATATTACTGGTTGAGGGGGAGTATTTGCAAAAATATCTCTGTTCACAAAATGATTTTCGTAGAAATCTTCCCACAAAACTCGAAATGGTCATATTTGATATCAAATTTTTATCAAAAACAACATTTATATGCCATTTTTTAGGGGGAGAAAAATTGTGTGATACAAATATCTTGGATTATGATTGAATATTCGTATGATTAGATTTAACCAATGAATTGACGATCTCCGAAATGTCATAAATCAAAAAGATTTGTCTTCCAAGACTTATCCGAGTAGATTGTACCTATTCGAGAATCTCTTGATAGACATGAACTTTGACGGGGTTCCACCACCTTTTTAAGGTTTGTACACATCTTCAAGATAGTTATTAGAGCTAGTTGTCACCTAAAAGCTGAAAATGTATCTCTTTAACTATGCAACGTAACCGTGTCTCGCGGGAGATTGTCTATCTTGAGTCGATCAGTTCAAAAGTTCGCGCTCTACCCTCACTGTGCAGATTTCTGTCAAAACTCATAAGCACATGTGGAGGGAGAGTATTTCTGAAAATATAAAACTCTCGAAGTGTTACAAACATGTTTTCATTCATAAATACTTTGAGAGATTTTCATGAAAATGGTTTTATGGCAACATAGGACAGTCAATGAGTTATAAGGTGACTAAGTTTAGGGATAAACGTCCTATGATCTGCCAGAGCCGGAGGGATCTACCCAAGGACACCACGAATAGTTAGTATTTAGAAGTCCTTAGGTATGATTATAAAAAGGAGAAAATGAGAATCAGAGAAAGAAGGAGTTGAAGAATTAAAAAGAAATGTAAAGAAAATGGTGAAAAGAAATAGCCCTCAAAATTATTTAACTTAGGGCAGACACCGGGTTCAATTCATATGCTATTGGCTGTCACTAGTTGACACCGATATTGAAGATTAAAGTCGTCATGGACCCGGTGACGCACTGCACTAAACCTTCTTAGCCACTCAAGTTTCTCTCAACAGAAGCTTGTTTCATTCTCACGGGGAACCCTACATAAACTATCGACTTTCTGTTAGATATTGTTGGTATTGAAGAAGGAGACCCTCTCCCTTGTCTCCGCTCAGGAAAACCAAAGCGCACTAATTGAGTCTAGGGCCACGAGATTCATCAAAAGATCTCTTAAGAACACTTGAACTTTCATCACTTGTCGTTCAACATTAAGGACGCAAGTGATACATTCTAGAGTCCTTCGCAGATCCTAGCAATCTGTCGAGAAAATTTATGAGGGGATTCACAACTGTGATCCTTAGTGATTGAATGGAAATTCCTGCCAGGATCAACATCAAACAACCCTGACAGCAGGTTACTTCGGTAACTCCTTGTGGGTTATGCTTAGTCTTGTCTCAAACGGTCTACAGTCGTGAGGTGATGTTTCGGTGTACCTCAGTGACTCACCTGAACTGTAGATGTACTTTGGTACATCGTGTTATCCTACTTGAGGGACTCCAGTTCAGGAACAACCTTTGCTAGAATTAGAGATGTGTTTTCACACTATGCTGTTAACACCCTCGAAGTTCGAACTTGTAAGTGCTTTGAAATCCGCTAAGGAGATTCCTTTCAAGAATCGAGTCCTGAAGGTGTGGTTCATTACTTGAACTTGTTCAAAGTAATGCCAACTGTCCCTTCACGGGATTCGGACGGCTGATTCGCCCGACCAAGGTGAATGGAATCAAGACATTCATCAGTAAAACAATCGTAGTGGTCAATTCTCTAAGAAAAGTCCACAGTGATCGATTGATGTTTTTCACTGACCCATTTGTGTAGCTGCTGTTGGATGTTCGTGGGATGAAAGATCGTGCTGATTCTCCACATGCTCATACCAAAAACAACGCAAATGAAGTTCTCTCAAAAGGTAACTCAAAAGTCAAAATGATTCTTCGTCAAAGCCAAAGAATATCCAAAGTTTAAAGACTAAGAGAACTACATCACATCTGAAATCCAAAGTCAAAAGGTGTGTAAGCATGTTGGAGAAAGACGTGGAGACACCTGAGCAACGTAGCTGACCGGAGGCAGACAATCACGTACTATCACTACATCCACCAAATGAACAAAGAACAAAGAATACAAAGACATCAAAGCTGAAAACTTCAAAAGAAACAAGATCCTTATTATGGGGAGATTGTTGGAATCAAGGCACTTCTTCTTATAAGAAAGAAGAATGTTAGAAGACGTCAAAGCAATCGCTATTACATCATCACCAACAACTAACTCAAGATTGTTGAATTCATTACTAACACTTAGGAGGAGATTGTTGGAATCACTCCTAACTAGTATTTCAAGTGTTAGTCATTAATATGTAACAGGTTGCTTAAATAGGCTTTTATGTTAGTAATTATGGCTAGGCTTATGTAGAAAGCCCATAAGCCTATGCAAAAGCCCATGTAGCTAAGGAAGGGACTAGAAGTGTTGCCCTAGCTCCCTTACCCTATAAATACATTATATCCTCTCATTTGAGAGGTTGGTTATTCACTTTACATACTCTACGCGTAACCTTTATCCATTCATACATTTGTATTGTGTTCATCCGATCATATCTACCTATATTTCTGTCATATTGATGCTTGTGTTAACTTATGGTGACCTAACATATTATCTGATTCATATTATCGTTTGATCTCTCATTTCATTTGACTCATTTGACTTATGATATTTGTTCAGTTGTTCCTTGATCTCTCATTCGTTGATAGATGATATTCGTTTCAACAAGAGCTTATGTTTTCCTTTCTTTATACTTATATATGTTTTGATTATTTGTTTTGTTATATATCTCTTCACTGGGCTTTTTAAGCTCAGCTGCATTTTCTTTTCCATGCGGCAGGTAATAAGCAAGGCGATGGGCTTTGATTTGGGCTGAGAGTATACGCTTATGAGTGGACCAACCTTACCTAGTTTCCCTTATCATTCTGGACTCATTTTGATTATCATTTTTTTTGGATAATTTATGTAACACCCCCAAAATTTCACAGCGGAAGCGTTCGGGTCATGGGGTGCTACTTAATCAATATACACAACACAAGGTAATAAAGAATGGAAATTCTATTCCATTTTCAAAAGATATATTAATTTGAGAAATAGTTTTACAACATTGTTTCAAAGTGCGGAAGTAAAGCCCATAAAAATATATGTTGTCCCATTAAAAGTTGTATTAAAATGTTTGGAAACACTTCGGATGCCAATCTTCAACGAATGCCTTTGCCATTGCCCACGCCAAGTAATAAACCTGAGAAAAACATGCTAAAGTGTCAACACAAAGGTTGGTGAGTTCATAGGTTTAAGTTTCGAAAATCAAGTTGGACCACAGTTGCACATATAGCATCTCCGTGAATGACACTATATGCAAAAGGCTATTACGCTAGTACCAAGTTCATGCGACCAAAACTACGACAGTGTGCATGCATCTAGAAGCATGATAAATAAAAGCCCAGCAAGTGTATTTACAGTACACTCAATCAATACGATATGATATACGCTCGACGTTTGCCTATCCGGTCAAACTCGAACGGGGGTGTCATCCCCAATAGATCTATTCATAACAATCGCGCCTCTCGAAAGGGAACTAACGGTAGCATAGTTGGGATTCAAGGTTGTTTCACGTAATAGTGTTTTCAGTTTCAGGTCCGAAAAGAGTTTTGCATGTTTCTCACCCCAAAGTTTTATAAAACAAGTAAATAAGAGTAAAAGTGGGGCTATAAACTCACCTTAGCAGCTCGGCGAATAAGGCACAAAGAGATCAAGTAATAAGTGGCTCCAATATGCAACCTAGATTAGTACGGTAAGTTTAGTCTTTATTTCGTATTAAGACTCGATAAGGTTTAACTAACTTTATAGATTTTAAATGTTTTTATTGTTGTTGTTGCTTGTGTGGACACAAGTTTAAAACAGTTTCTTAATGTTTGTAAGTATTGGCTCTTGGAATTATGTGAATATATAGAGGATGATAAGATTTATCAAGTCGAATACGTCACAGATTTGTCGATAACCAGAAGACATCGTAGGGAAAATATTTCCTATGAATAGTAACATATTTGAGTTATAAAATGTCGTTTTAGAGTATATGTGTTTCATTATAACCATATATTATATTATTTTTGTTACAAAATACCATTTGTATGTATAAGGAATAGTATAACGTTTTTAAGAAAATCGGGCATGAATCGTTTATATGCTTTAAATATAGGTTTTCAAGAATAATAAAGCGTTATTATTGAAAATGGTTTCACTTATATAGTATTTATATAATTTAACGTTTGAAGGTTGAGTTTCGTTTATAACGATGGTTGCTAATTTGATTATAAAGTTGTCGTTTTAAAATAGTAGTGTACATATGAGTCATTAGAAAAACCATCGTTAATAATTAAAAGCGTAGTTTAGTGTTTATGAACGTTAAACTCGTAAAATAGATCGGGTTGGTTTTATATATTTGTCGAGTTGCAATGACGTTTGTTTGAGTACAGACGTGTGTGATCGATATTGAATAAGCGGTGGTAGTCGTAGCGAAACATGTTGAAAGAGAGATTATGATAATAATTGAGACGACGATCCAACGAGCGGTACTTAGGACGACTCGAAAGTTGGTATGCGGACTGGTTTATGAACAAAATTTTATACCTCCTCTAGGAGACTGGCTTCGGCCCCTAACTAAAACAAACATCCCTTTGATGTGGGCTTGGGCCCAACATGACATGGCGGATGGGTTTTCCAAAACAAGATGGGCTGCGGCCCAATCTTAGAACCAACAGCCCAGATGGGAAAAACAATAAGAGCGGTGACTTCGTGTGGCATTTTGCATTCAAAATAGATATGTGGATACATGATATATGATGCTAATGCATCATTTTGGACACGGAACGGCAGCAAGGTACAAGGACTTTAGTTTCTCGGGAAATATGGCACCAAGGTCTTTTGCTTGATCTTTGGGTTTGTGACATATACGGGTATCAAAAGGGCAAGGGGGATTTGAATGTAAGTCACACCGCTCGTGGTTCGAAGACTCACGTTAAGAGCGATAGGACTACCTCAAGTATTACAAATGAACTAAAACGTCACAAGCCATTTGTAAGACTCTCGCGAGTCCAACCATGGCTCTAGCTTGACCTTAGGAACTAACAAATATTTCACACTATTTTGACAACATATGAGTAGTTCTTGAGTCAAAGACTCGACTCAAAGTGACTAATTCCGAAACTAGTTCTAATGGTAAGGTTACAACGAACTTTAACAACGATAACCAGGAATACGGAAACATGATATGTCGCGATTGTTAAGTCATAAACCGAAAATCATTATAACAATTTTTCTCAATGACGATTCAAAATCGCTTTCTATGATTTTACTAGTTGTTTTTCTTGGTTCATTTTGACCGCCACACAACAAAAAATCGATTCATAATAATACCTCCAATATCAAAATCACTAACATGATAATATTCATAACACAAGAGATTAATAAATCTACAAGTTTATTATCAATTGTTATTATAACTTTACTAAGTAAGAAAATTGTAAAAACCTTAACACAAGGAGACGAGATGCCGATCGGACGAGAGGACCCAACACGAACAACCAACTAATCCGCCACTTCCTGGAATCAATTGATGTTGTAATCGGACTTATAACCTTCGAATTTCAAAACCCCTAATCTAATTTTAAAAACCCCTTTGATTCTATGAACCCTAATTTTTGACTTGTTGGTGAGATGAAGTGATGAAGCTGTGATAAAACTCGAACCTATTTATATATATACATCAAGGAAGTCTTGCTCAATTCTTTCTTGGTCTTGAAGATGATAAGGAGCCTTTTTGAGTAACCTTCCCCACGAAGTCTGAGGCCTTCACGTGGATTTCTTGGTGTTATCTTCAGCCGTGACCCACCGTAACAATGGAATGGGTGGGGGACCTTTGATCTTGTCGATTTCTTCATGGGATAAGCCAAAGAGTTATCTAATCTTGGTTTGAAGTTACTTATGATGTTGGAAAGGAAGTCTTTGGAGGTTTAGCTATTTTTGGAGGGAGGCAATGCAGCGTGTGTGAGGAGAAGATGGAGGATTTCTTGTTGGGGCGTTTTTCGAAGAAGGCAGAGAAAGGATAGGTGGGTTTGTGGGGTTAAGATAAGGTTTGGTTGTTTTATTTTATTTTGTTTTGTTATGAATCTTGTATAACTTGCTGCGTATGTTGTCGGTCTCTGCGTAGCGTATTCTCAGTTGTCGAAAAATATAAAAATTATATTTTTGGGCGTCTTCAACTGTTATAAAAATAATGTCGTTGGTATTGATAGTTCGTTTTTATATTTTAGCCGTAACGGTGCGTGATTATAGATTGAAACGTCACGAAAGAAAAGGAAAAGAAAAAAATATAGTCGCGAAAAATCGGTAGAAATTTACGAGTTGTTATAGTACCTACCCTTAAAAAAACCACGTCCTCGTGGTTTAAGATCTGCGAGAATCGTCGAGGTTATGCGGTGGCGAGATGTGAGTATATATACTTAAAACGTGATATAGGAAAAGAGGCTAGTCGTTCAAGGAAGATTCAGTAACATGAGGCAATAAGTAAACAAAAGATAAAGGATTCATTAAGCGAAATATTCGAATACAGCGATTCCATAAAAGAGTATAATGGTTGAGTTTAGAACAGGAGGATCAGTGCCGTATGAGGTTACGAAGGATAGAGCATAAGAGTGCCATAAGAGATCGTGACCAGTGACAGAGGTGGTTTAAATACGTGTGCGAGAATCAAGTAGTTGTATGTTACATAATAACATAGACGTAGTGACGGCGGTTATGCGTTACACACGAAATAACGTAGAGGTTGATACGTTGACAAGTTATGCGTTACACACAAAAATAACGTAGAAGTCGTCTGGTGGCGAGGTTGTGCGTTATACACGCAAATAACGTAAAGCCGTGACAAGTTGTGCGTTACATACGAAATAACGTAGAGGTTGTCACATTGACAAGTTGTGCGTTACACCAGAAATAACGTAGAAGTCGATATAGTGACGAGTTGTACGTTACACACGAAATAACGTAGGAGAAGCGATGACAAGTTGTATGTTACATACAGAGATAACATATAAGCAATTAGAGGCATAGCATAGTGCGATATGGTAATAGTGGGCATGTTAGGCAGTTTAACATAGAGATGTAACAAGTATAAGCATTCGTAGTCTATTCTACACTCTCTTTAAGTTAATTATTCCTTAATCTCATTAAGTTTGTTACATCAACATTATTCTCATTTAAACTTCGCGACCCAATCAAACAAGAACAGTCTTAAAGTTTAAATGTGAGTTAATTAAGAAACTTAATGACTTTGAGAAATAATTAATTTAATTCAAATGAGAGCATATACGAACCTAAATTATAGCAGTAACATATACACGACTACATCGTGTAACAGTAGGAAAGGCATGGCAGACATTGGCAGCTGTGGCGGCGTGAAGTGTTTTTAGAAAAATTTGGTTATAGTTTAGGTTTTGAAAAATACCTAATTCTCTATAACCTTGGCTCTGAATACCAATCTGTAACACCCCCAAAATTTCCACGTGAAGCGTTGGTCATGGGGTGCTACTTAATCAATATACACAACACAAGGTAATAAAGAATGGAAATTCTATTCCATTTTCAAAAGATATATTAATTTGAGAAATAGTTTTACAACATTGT
Source organism: Chrysanthemum makinoi (assembly GCA_910596185.1). Lineage (NCBI taxonomy): Eukaryota > Viridiplantae > Streptophyta > Magnoliopsida > Asterales > Asteraceae > Chrysanthemum > Chrysanthemum makinoi. The sequence continues at coordinate 224,480,346 of OU343225.1, read as the reverse complement.
TTCAAAGTGCGGAAGTAAAGCCCATAAAAATATATGTTGTCCCATTAAAAGTTGTATTAAAATGTTTGGAAACACTTCGGATGCCAGTCTTCAACGAATTCCTTTGCCATTGCCCACGCCAAGTAATAAACCTGAGAAAAACATGCTAAAGTGTCAACACAAAGGTTGGTGAGTTCATAGGTTTAAGTTTCGAAAATCAAGTTGGACCACAGTTGCACATATAGCATCTCCGTGAATGACACTATATGCAAAAAGCTATTACGCTAGTTCCAAGTTCATGCGACCGAAACTACGACAGTGTGCATGCATCTAGAAGCATGATAAATAAAAGCCCAGCAAGTGTATTTACAGTACACTCAATCAATACGATATGATATCGCGACGTTTGCCTATCCTGTCAAACTCGAACGGGGGTGTCATCCCCAATAGATCTATTCATAACAATCACGCCTCCCAAAAGGGAACTAACGGTAGCATAGTTGGGATTCAAGGTTGTTTCACGTAATAGTGTTTTCAGTTTCAGGTCCGAAAAGAGTTTTGCATGTTTCTCACCCCAAAGTTTTATAAAACAAGTAAATAAGAGTAAAAGTGGGGCTATAAACTCACCTTAGCAGCTCGCCGAATAAGGCACAAAGAGATCAAGTAACAAGTGGCTCCAATATGCAACCTAGATTAGTACGGTAAGTTTAGTCTTTATTTCGTATTAAGACTCGATAAGGTTTAACTAACTTTATAGATTTTAAATGTTTTTATTGTTGTTGTTGCTTGTGTGGCGCACTTAAGTTTAAAACAGTTTCTTAATGTTTGTAAGTATTGGCTCTTGGAATTATGTGAATATATAGAGGATGATAAGATTTATCAAGTCGAATACGTCACAGATTTGTCGATAACCAGAAGACATCGTAGGGAAAATATTTCCTATGAATAGTAACATATTTGAGTTATAAAATGTCGTTTTAGAGTATATGTGTTTACGTATAACCATATATTATATTATTTTTGTTACAAAATACCATTTGTATGTATAAGGAATAGTATAACGTTTTTAAGAAAATCGGGCATGAATCGTTTATATGCTTTAAATATAGGTTTTCAAAAATAATAAAGCGTTATTATTGAAAATAGTTTCGCTTATATAGTATTTATATAATTTAACGTTTGAAGGTTGAGTTTCGTTTATAACGATGGTTGCTAATTTGATTATAAAGTTGTCGTTTTAAAATAGTAGTGTACATATGAGTCATTAGAAAAACCATCGTTAATAATTAAAAGCGTAGTTTAGTGTTTATGAACGTTAAACTCGTAAAATAGATCGGGTTGGTTTTATATATTTGTCGAGTTGCAATGACGTTTGTTTGAGTACAGACGTGTGTGATCGATATTGAATAAGCGGTGGTAGTCGTAGCGAAACATGTTGAAAGAGACATTATGATAATAATTGAGACGACGATCCAACGAGCGGTACTTAGGACGACTCGAAAGTTGGTATGCGGACTGGTTTATGAACAAAAATTATACCTCCTCTAGGAGGACTGGGCTTCGGCCCCTAACTAAAACAAACATCCCTTTGATGTGGGCTTGGGCCCAACATGACATGGCCGGATGGGTTTTTCCAAAACAAGATGGGCCTGCGGCCCATCTTAGAACAAACGCGGATGGGAAAAACAATAAGAAGCAGGTGACTTCGTGTGGCATTTTGCATTCAAAATAGATATGTGGATACATGATATATGATGCTAATGCATCATTTTGGACACGGAACGGCAGCAAGGTACAAGGACTTTAGTTTCTCGGGAAATATGGCACCAAGGTCTTTTGCTTGATCTTTGGGTTTGTGACATATACGGGTATCAAAAGGGCAAGGGGGATTTGAATGTAAGTCACACCGCTCGTGGTTCGAAGACTCACGTTAAGAGCGATAGGACTACCTCAAGTATTACAAATGAACTAAAACGTCACAAGCCATTTGTAAGACTCTCGCGAGTCCAACCATGGCTCTAGCTTGACCTTAGGAACTAACAAATATTTCACACTATTTTGACAACATATGAGTAGTTCTTGAGTCAAAGACTCGACTCAAAGTGACTAATTCCGAAACTAGTTCTAATGGTAAGGTTACAACGAACTTTAACAACGATAACCAGGAATACGGAAACATGATATGTCGCGATTGTTAAGTCATAAACCGAAAATCATTATACCAATTTTTCTCAATGTCGACAGTTCAAAATCTGCTTTCTATGATTTTACTAGTTGTTTTTCTTGGTTCATTTTGACTGCCACACGTTACAACAAAAATCGATTCATAATAATACCTCCAATATCAAAATCACTAACATGATAATATTCATAACACAAGAGATTAATAAATCTACAAGTTTATTATCAATTGTTATTATAACTTTACTAAGTAAGAAAATTGTAAAAAACCTTAACACAAGGAGACGAGATGCCGATCGGACGTGAGGTCCCAACACGAACAACCAACTAATCCGCCACTTCCTGGAATCAATTGATGTTGTAATCGGACTTATAACCTTCGAATTTCAAAACCCCTAATCTAATTTTAAAAACCCCTTTGATTCTATGAACCCTAATTTTTGACTTGTTGGTGAGATGAAGTGATGAAGCTGTGATAAAACTCGAACCTATTTATAGATATACATCAAGGAAGTCTTGCTCAATTCTTTCTTGGTCTTGAAGATGATAAGGAGCCTTTTTGAGTAACCTTCCCCACGAAGTGCAGGCCTTCACGTGGATTTCTTGGTGTTATCTTCAGCCGTGACCCACCGTGACAATGGAATGGGTGGGGGACCTTTGATCTTGTCGATTTCTTCATGGGATAAGCCAAAGAGTTATCTAATCTTGGTTTGAAGTTACTTATGATGTTGGAAAGGAAGTATTTGGAGGTTTAGCTATTTTTGGAGGGAGGCAAGGCGTGTGGAGGGGAGAAGAAGAAGCGAAGATGGAGGATTTAGGGGCGTTTTAGAAGCAGAGAAAGGATAGGTGGGTTTGTGGGGTTAAGATAAGGTTTGGTTGTTTTATTTTATTTTGTTTTGTTATGAATCTTGTATAACTTGTACTGCGTATGTTGTCGGTCTCTGCGTAGCGTATTCTCCGGGTGTCGAAAAATATAAAATTATATTTTTGGAAGCATCTTCGAAAAACTGTTATAAAAATAATGTCGTTGGTATTGATAGTTCGTTTTTATATTTTAGCCGTAACTGGTCGTGATTATAGATTGAAACGTACGAAAGAAAAGAAAAAGAAAAAAAAATATAGTCGCGAAAAATCGGTAGGGAAATTTACGAGTTGTTATAATTTATTTCTTTTGGACATGTTAGATTATGTATTTCCTTTAGAAGTCATCCGTTTATATGACTTGTTATTTTATTTAAGACTTCCGCTTGCGTTTGTATGCTTTGTATGACACCATAATGTGACATTTTGACCCGTGTCGGGTTGGGTTGTTACATAAACCCTCTTATGAGGGTGTTGGTTCTTTCATTTTATGCACTAAACCTTTGTTCATTTACTTTGTGAAGAATCCGACCATTCTACCTCTATCTCTTGTCATTCTACATGTTAATATGCTTGTGTTATCATCCTTATGGTGACCTAACAATGTTACTCAGGGATGTCTCACAGAGGTTGAGATACGTTTGACACTTTTGAATTCTGCTACGAAAGTAGCACTGACTCAGTCTAAGTACCTACAGGATGTTGTAGAGTTTATGAGGCTTACTATGGAGCGTAGGGAAGACGATGGCAGTGACAAATTTTCTAGGATAGAGGCTCAACTCAGGGATTTTGCGTAATGGAAGGCGAGTCAGAAGAGTCAGCACGGGGCAACACCAGACAATATTTAGTTTAGTGCTATGATAGCCACAAGATGTTCAAGGTGGTAGTAGAGTAGTAATTGTTGTGTTGTACGAACAGATAGGACCCGTTGATGTTGTCGCTCTATTTATTGATCTTACGAAATGAAATTTTCCTAAAAGTATTTGAATATGTTGTAATGAAATTCTATGCAATATCATCACGGTTATTGCTCATGCATTAAATCCATCTTCATTAGGTTCTATATTTATATCATCGTAAACCTATACATGGAATAGACAAGATCTGCAATACACATGAATAGTACGACATAATATCGATCAACATGTTGTAAATGTCAAAAATATAATTATTCTCATAATGACCCTCATAGAGAACTCACCTTTGTGTTTATTACGGTTGAGGAAAATGTTGATGGTCAAGCATAATGCAAACACAGCTGACATTGAGAAGCTCGTTATAGAACGGGTTGCCACAAAAATCGTGAACTACATGGCCAACCACCTGGAGAAGAAGCCCGAAGCAAACGACTGGGAACACTCAGCAAGGATTCGGAGGAACATCCTTTCCTTCACACCTGGGTCTACCATAAGGGCTATCCATTCAGTCCCTAGGATAACTGGACAACTAAGCCTGGGAAAGACAATAGGAAACGATGGTAATGATAAGATATTGGGATCGCTCCTAACAAGTATATGGATCGACATTTACGGGATTACATTAGCTATCTTATTAAGCCGAAGCACATGGACTAGTTATGTAATATTTTAATAGTTATGTTTGTGTTAGGCTATATATACCCCTCCAAACTTCCATGGAGGGGTGAGACTCTTATTGTAACTTTCATCTTTCATTAATAATAAAACACATAGTTTCCCTTTTCTCACTACTCTCTCTCTCTCTCTCTCTAACCATGGAGATGATGTTCTTCCATCATCCCCGACCTCCCGATTCACAATATCAATCATAAACATGATCCTACAAGTGGCATCGGAGCCAAGGTTTTTATTATTGGTTGATTTGTGGCATTTTTTTTCTTGTCAAAATGTCATCTTTTAAGCTGTTTTCTTAACAAAACAATCATAGATTCATCATATTTTGTTATGACAGTTTCTATGGTAGCAATACATGGTCAAAAGTCCTATACTTTCATTTTATATTGCTTACAAATTGGTATCCTATGGTTTTTCAGCCTCGTTAATAATTCAAGGTTTTTCATTTTATATCAGTTTATGATTTTCAAAACGTAGTCAAAAAGAGGTCGGAAACATGGTCGAAAAAGTGGTCAAAAAGGATGGTCGGAAAAGTTTGTCGGAAAAGTGGTCGGATCTGAAAAGTCAACAAAAATCAAAACCCGTTTCTTACGAATTTCTTTGCTATCTTCAGTCATGTCTACGAATTTCTTGGGAAGAAATTCGTAAGAACCTAATCTTACGAATATGATTTTTACGAGTAAGCTTATTCGTAAGCTTACGAATAAGGCTTACAAATAAGAATTTACGAATAAGGTTTACGAGTAAGGATGTTACGAGTAAGATATTTTTTTAACATGGTTACGAACAAGGACAATTTACGAACAAGGTGAAACCTTACAAACAAGACCAAAATACCAAAACCAAATACACAAGCGACTTCAGTCGGATACATCATAAGTCAAAACCAAAACAGATCCATATCTAATCCTAATCCCATCTCACCATCACAGTCTATAACTCCTATACCAAGACTCGAAAAGGAAAAGTATAACAACAATAAAACAAAAACGATCTCAGTTTGTTCAAGATGTGTCAAAGACCTTCAAAGATCTTATGTGACTGAACAATAAACCATCATCGATCTATAAACGACCAAACCCTTCTTTGAATAATCCAAAAACTAAATGGAAAGACCATTACTAATCGTGTTTCATTCCATCTTTCCTTTCAGGTCAAACAAAACAACAAAAAAACAAAAACAAAAAGGGGATTTCAAAATCGTGTTAGATAGTGGCAATAAACCAAAATCATTGAAGATTATACACGATTTTTTATCATTAATTGATTTAGGAGTTAACTCCTTTTGAATATACGAACAAAATAAAGAGAAGAAATATAACTAGAAAGTCAATTTCTTTCTTGGTTCGTTCAAAACACCACAACTCAACATGAAATCAATCGTGTAAAAGCTTACCGTGACCCTCTAAAGGAACTTCAAACCTTCAATGTGTCTTCTCGACTAAGCCACAACTAATAATATGTAGTGGTACGGTATGATTGTGCTTCTGTGAATTGATATTGATTGAAGAGATATAAAGAGTTGTATTTGTGTGAGATGAAATGATAGACATGGTTGGGTGAGAGTGAAAAACAAGATATGGGGGGCGGATTATAATGTTATTAGGGTTACCAAATGTTAAAATTTCAAAGTATGATTGATTAAATACCCAAAAATTAGGGTAAGTGGGATTTGATCGGGTCTCACGCATCAGATTGGGTTGGATTTGCTATATTTGGATCTGAAAAAAGGTATATGTTTTTTGAATGGACTGCAACCTAAAACGTAGATGGGCCTAAATGTCCTAATACCCGAAAATTGTTTTTTTTTGGTTGGGCTGCAAAGTTTTTACTACAAAGACTAGATTTGGGATGAAATCGTTAATAGACTACAATGGTGTATCTTAAATTACTTTTTTTGGGTATACTGATAATATTTTGTTTGAGGTGGTATTTTTTTTGGTTATTACAAATTGTTCACGGGGATACAGTTTTTGACAAGATCGTGGAAACCATTATCAAAGTTCACTTAAACCGTCAAAAGGCTAGTTTTGGGCATTTAACCGCAAGATGTGGCTATGGCGTAAATTCATTATTATTAATTTAAGGTTGAAGTGGGATATCACGGATATGTGTACTTAGTATCTGAAGATATCAGGGTTGGTTGGATGCATGATTCTTTAAGATCCTTGTTCGAGCTTTTAACCGTTACGAATGACGAAGACTTGAGTTGTCTAGTTGTACCTGATGTAAAGAGTTACATTGGTGTGCTCACAACGTATAGCTATCACTTTAAAGGAGTTACGTTATAGTGCTCAAGTGTCACAAAAAGCTATGGATAATTCGAGAGAAGTTCATATACAATTAAGGATGGATGGATGGGTATATGATTCTACCTTTATTGAAATTCTCAGTATTGGTTCTTAGTCAGACATTAGTACAAGTTTAAGTCACAAGTTTAGGTTATTTTACTTCAGTATCAAGTTCATCATATTGGGTTTTCTCCATCAGTAGTCACTACAAAGAGCTGTCCGAATGATAATGGGGTCGGTAAAGAGTTAGTTGAGAGGAGTATAAAGGAGTAGAGAAGTTTTATCAGCAGTTGATTCTCACGAAATATTTATGGTACTTCATATTAGATAGGTTAAATCCCCATGCCTTATTCATTAACATTAACCGAACATATATACAAAGGTAGCTTGAGGAATACTGAATACTCGGCTAAGCCATGGGCTAGGCCCATTAAATACATCAGTGACTAATAAGATAGACTAATACTCCCCCGCAGTTGGAACGGTTGGTCTTTGAACGTTCAAGTTGGAGCGAAACTCAAGAAACAACGCACTTGGGAGACCCTTAGTAAAGATATCTGCATACTGAAACCTGGACGGAATATGAAGCACGTGAACCTGACCCGAAGCAACATAGTCTCTAACAAAATGAATATCAATCTCAATGTGTTTAGTACGTTGATGTTGAACAGGATTAGTGGATAAATACACAACGCTGACATTATCATAATAGACAATGATAGCAGTAGATAATGGAGCATGTAACTCAAGTAACAAATTCCTAAGCCACGCAGTTTCAGCAACAACATTTGCAACACCACGATATTCTGCCTCAGCACTAGAGCGAGACAAAGTAACCTGCCGCTTGGCAGACCAAGATAATAGATTATCACCAAGAAACACACAATACCCGGATGTAGACCTACGAGTAACAGGGCAACCATCCCAATCTGCATCCGTATAGGCAGTAAGCTGAGTAGTAGATGAAACATGAAGCTGAAGACCATAATCAAGAGTACCTCGAACATAACGTAAAATGCGTTTCAAGGCAGTAAAATGAGTATCACGGGGGTCATGCATGTAAAGACAAACTGTCAAGCGTAAGATAAATCTGGGCGTGTGAAAGTAAGATACTGAAGGGCACCAGTAAGGCTGCGATATAATGTAGGGTCACTGACAAGGTCACCATCAGAACCAAGCTTGGATTCGGTATCAACAGGGGTCTTGCACGGATTACAATGCTGCATATATGCACGCTCAAGAATTTCCTCTACAAATTTCGACCGAGAAAGAAATAATCCCGAAGCCGAACACTGAGCAGAAACACCAAGAAAATAATTGAGAGAGCCCAAATCAATCATAGCAAACTCACTGTGAAGTAATGTAATAATACGCTGTAAAAGAGCTGCAGAAGAAGTAGTGAGAATAATATCATCCACATATAATAAGAGATAAGCAATATCAGATCCGCGCCCAAAAACAAACAAGGAGGTATCGGTTTTGCTGTGTTGAAAACCGATACGTGTAACATAGCTGGCAAAATGCTGAAACCATGTACGAGGGGCTTGTTTAAGCCTATACAACGACTTTCGCAAGTGACACACATAATCAGGGTGAGCATAATCCACAAACCCTGGTGGCTGATGCATATACACTGTCTCTGATAAGTGACCATGAAGAAATGCATTCTTCACATCAAGCTGATGAATAGGCCAATCGCGCGATACTGCAAGACTCAAGACTGTACGGATAGTAGCCGGTTTAACAACTGGACTAAAAGTCTCATCACAATCAATGCCCTGTTGCTGACTGCGACCATTTGCAACCAATCGAGCTTTATACCTGCTTAAAGAACCATCAGCATTAAACTTATTCCTGAAAAGCCACATAGAATGAACAACATTCACATTAGCTGGACGTGGCACAAGAGCCCACATTCCATTAGAAATCAAAGCATTATATTCATCAACCATAGCCTTTTGCCAATTTAAATCACGAAGGGCATGTATGTGAGAACGTGGAAGCGATGAAGTAGTAGTTACATGACAATTCATATGTTCAAGAGGCTTAGAAATTCCTGATTTTGCACGTGTGACCATGGGATGAGTATTGGTGACAGGCGAGGGCACGGTGTGAGGTGGTGCATTTGGTGGAGGCTGCGGAGTGGCTTGGGCATGTGGTGATAAATGGTCGTGTATAGGGGATTGTGGAGAATGCAAGTGTTGCGATGAAATGGATGAAGAGTTGGTTGGTATAGAGCTAGGTGTGCGGGGGGTTATTGGGCTGGGTAACGGGTCAGGTGTGTTGGGCATAGCGGCTGTCTGGTGTGGGCTGTTTATTTTCCCAGAAGTGTGGGGTGTTGGAGCTGGTTGAGGTGGGGTGAAAGAGGGGGGCGGTGGAATGGGAAGCATGGGAGGTAGTAGAAAATCATAATTAGGAGGGGTGGTAGGTGTCATTGAGCCAAAGGGAAATGCCTCCTCATCAAAAATTACATGGCGGGATAAAATAATTTTATTAGTGGACAAGTCAAGGCACCTATAGCCACGATGTAATGCGGGATATCCAAGAAAAACACAGGCAGTGGAGCGAGGTTGAAGCTTATGATCAAAATATATATGAGGATAGCAAAGGCATCCAAACACACGTAAATGATCATAAGTAGGTTGTTTATTAAAAAGCTTAGTAAATGGTATTTCGTTATTAATGGCGGTTGAGGGAAGAATGTTTAAAAGATGAGCGGCCATGTTAAGGGCTTCAACCCAATAAGAGGGAGGTATGTGTGCTTGAAAAAACAAGGTACGTGTGATATTATTAAGGGTTCGTAACATACGTTCGGATTTCCCATTTTGTTGAGAAGTTTTGGGGCACGAAAACCGAATCTGTATGCCATTTTGGCGAAAAAGGTTGTGAAATCGAGTATTATCATACTCACCCCCATGGTCACACTGCAAAGCCTTAATATTGTAGGACCTTGTTTTTACACCAACCTTACGCGTATACCAACCTTCAACACAAGATGAACACACGTTAAACCAACACACTTATGCATAAAAGATTAAGAAGATGGTGACTTAATATGTTATGCGTATGAAACAAGAGAGAAAGATGAAACAAGATGTTGTTTTACTTGAAAGAAAAACACACACAAAACACACTCAAACACACACCTCAAATGACTCATTTGAGGTGTATTTATACTACAAGTACATATGCCCTAATGGGCTTTGGGATGGGCTTGGATTGGACTTGGATTGGATGACAACTTATACAAGGCTAGCTTAACATAACATTTAGCCATTTAGCTTAGCCCAATCCATGAGCCCGTCGACTATTCTATCACTATATCTAACACACGTTACAAAGTTCCTAAACGTGAATGACCATCACTTCTAATAAAAATGTTACGGCTAACAATCTCCCCATAAGGGGTGGTCATTCAAAAGATGCTCCACTTGATTAGGTCTTTACTTTCCTTGATCTTGAACTTTGTGTGTAGATATAGAATAGTCTTAATTTTCGTTCCTTCATGCTTTGTGATCAGATAATGTGGTAATCTGCCGTTTGTCAACTTCGTTGGTTAGGTGTCTCCACGTCTTTCTCCACCATGCTCACACTTCTATTTGTCTTTTGGTTACCAATGATGTAGTTCTCGAGTCTTTAAACTTTGTTGATTCTTTGACATTGACGTAGAATCATCTTTAACTTTGTGTTGCCTTTGATTTTGATGAGAACTTTCATGTGTTGTAGGTATGAGCATGTGGAGAATCTGCACGATCTCTTCCTCCCACAAGCATCCATAAGAAGAAAACATAAAACATGGGTTAGAAAGAATCCAGCGCTTACAAGTTTGAACTTAGAGTGTGTTAACAACATAGTGTGAAAACACGACTCTAATTCTCACAAAGGCTGTTCCTGAACTGGAGTCCCACAAGTGAGATAACGCGATGTACCGAAGTACACCTACAGTTCAGATGAGTCGCAGAGGTACACCGAAGCATCACCCCAATGTAGACCGTTTGAGACACTAAGCGTAATCCACAAGAATTACCGAAGTGACCTGCTGTCGAGGCTGCTTGATGTTGACCCGGCGAGGAGTTTCCATTCAATCACTGAGGATCACCATTGTGAAACCTCTCATAAATGTTCTGGCAGATTGCTAAGATCTGCGTAGGACTCTAGAATGTGTCGCTTGTGTTCTTATTGATGAACAACAAGCGATGAAATGTCAAGTGTTCCTATGAGATTTTTTGATGAATCTCGGTGGCTCTAGACTCAATTAGTGTATTTTGGTTTTCCTGAGCGGAGACTAGGGAGAGGGTCTCCTTCTTCAATACCAACGATCTCTAAGAGAAAGCTGATAGTTTAAGTAGGGTTCCCAGTGAGAATGAAACAAATCCTTTTAGAGGAATTGAGTGGCTAGATGGAGGGCTAAGGTTGAATATGGAGGGCTATTTCTTTTTACCCTTTCTTTTACTTTTATTTTTAATTCTTCAACCCCTTCTTTCTCCTTTCTCACATTACTCCTTTTTTTCAATCATACCTAAGGACTTTCTAATACTAAACTATGGGTATTGTCCTTGGGTAGATCCCTCCAGCTCTGGCGGATCATAGGACGGATTTCCTATCCTTAGTCACCTTATAGCTCCATGACTGTCCTATTGTTGCCATAAAACCATTTTTCATGAAAATCTCTCAGAGTGTTTATGATTGAAACATGTTTGAAGCACTCCGAGAGTTTTATATTTTCAGAATCACTCCCCCTTCACATGTGCTTATAAGTTTTGACAGAAATGCACGGATGAGGGTAGAGTTCGCACTTTTTGAATTGAGCGGCTCATGATAGACAATTCCCCATGAGACACGGTTACGTTGCTCAGTTAAAGCGTTCCATTGTTAGTTTTTAGGTGACAACTAGCTCTAATAATTAACTTGAAGTTGTAAACACTTCTTGAAAAAGAAGGTTAGACCCATGTAAGTTCATGTCTATCGCGAGTTTCTCAAAATGGTACGTTGATTACTCGTCAATTCATTGGTTCCGACTGAGTTCTTCAAATACCGATCATTAAACATTTTTTATCACATTTTAATCACGTCTTCTCCCCCTCAAAAATAGCATAATCGTGATATTTTTTATATCAACGGATTAAACAATATTTATAAAATCTTTTTGGGGAAACAAACGGATTTGATTTAAGCATGAATTTGGAACATTTTGGTTTTATACTCCCCCTTTAATAAAGCATAATCAATTAAAGGGTTTTAGAGGGAGTTATCTTGAGCACAAAATATTTTGAAAGATTTTGAAAATCCTTTTTTTTTGGAACAATCTTAAAAAAGGTGCTCAAGATAATGATGATTTCTCACCAGTTATAAATGTAGTGCACTGAAGCGTACACTGGATTTTTTCTTTAAAAACACGAGTTTTGATCTGAAATAATCAAAAGTCATCATTTTGGTACGGGTTTCGTACTGAAGTATACGGAAGCCATTTTTTGAAGAAATTTTTGAGAAACGACATGTTTTAGAAAACATTTAAATAACTCTCGCTTAAGCATCTGTACATGTCTGTATCATTGTTGAATGACATTTCTAGAAATGTACAGAATATCGATTATACGAGAGACATGTCGTAGAAGAATATTTTTGGATTTTTGATTTTATATTATTTTTGTATTTTTTGAAAGTTTTATATTTTTATATTTTGCTTTTGTTGGTTTTTCAAATTTTGTATTATGTTTTTCAAAAATATTCTGAAGCTTTTTGGAAAATCATTTTCAAGAAGAGTCGAGAAAACGTTCTAACTCCTCAGGGGTTAGGCTTGGCATTCCAATTCGTCGAACTAGATCGTCAAACCTTTCTTTTGGAAGGGCTTTAGTAAATAGATCGGCGAGTTGGTAATCTGTCTTCACGAAGAATAATTCAACAGTACCCTCTTCTATGTGCTCTTTGATGATGTGGTAGCGGACACGAATGTGCTTAGTCTTTGAGTGATGAACATGATTGCAGGATATGGCTATGGCACTTTTCGAGTCGCAATACATAGGTATTTTATCGAAAGTAAAGCCATAATCTGTGAGTTGTGTTCTCATCCATAGAACTTGAGCACAACATGCAGATAGAGACACATACTCAGCTTCAGCGGTTGAAAGTGCAGTGCAATCTTGTTTCTTTGAAGACCCGCTTACTAACTTTTCACCCAAAATTGTGCTCCTCGGATGTACTTTTCTTTGTAACTTGATCACCTGCGTGGTCCACATCCGAAAAGCAGTTAGATCAAATCCGGATTCCTTCGGATACCAAAGACCCTTGTGAATGGATGTCTTGGTACCGAAAGATCAGTTTGACCTCTTTGAGGTGCAGTTCGGTAGGCTTTGCCTGAAACCGTGCTAATAAGCAAACAGCAAAATGAATATCGGGTCGACTAGCAGTAAGGTACATGAGAGAACCAATCATGCTCCGATATTTCTTCGGATTGATAGGTTTCCCAAACAAATCGGCTCCAATTTTTGGTGATGTTACCATTAGTGTTCCGACCGAATCACAATTATCCATACCATGATTTTTCAAAATCTCAGTTGTATATTTAGCTTGGTTAATAAAATTCCACGTGGGGATTGATGTATTTGTAAACACAAAAAAAAATTTGGTTCCCCCATCATGGACATTTCAAATTTGATTTTCATGAGATTTTCAAAATGTTTTGAAAGATTCGGATTAGTGGACCCAAAGATGATGTCATCCACGTAAATCTGAACAATCAAAATGTCATTTTTGCATTTTTGTGTAAACAAGGTAGGATCAACAGTTCCTTTGGTGAAATTGTTTAGGATAAGGAAGAAGCAGATTCGTCATACCACGCTCTCGGAGGTTGTTTCAATCCATAGATTGCCTTTTTGAGTTTGTAGACGTAGTCTGGATGTTCCATGTCTATGAAGCCTTATGGCTGACTCACGTACACTTCTTCTTTCAGAGTTCCATTCAAGAACGCGGTCTTAATGTCCATCGCATATACCGTGATGTTTTTGTGGTGCATAGGCTAAGAATATCCTGACTGCTTCAAGTCTAGCTACCGGCACGAATGACTCTTCAAAGTCTATCCCTTCTTCCTGTCTGTATCCTTTGGCCACAAGACGTGCTTTATTTCAAATTACAGTCATTTCTTCATCCCTTTTGTTCTTCCATAACCATTTGAGATCAATGACGCGAATGTCAATTGGTCTAGGAACCAGATCCCAAGAGTCATGTAGACAGTATTGGAGAAGTTCCTCCTGCATCGCTTCTATCCATGTGGGTTCTGCCATTGCCTCCCGAATGTTCTTCGGTTCAATATTGCTAATTGAGCAAAGGTAAATGCACAAGTCGCAATCGGTGGCAAGTTGGCGTCTCGTCTGAATTGGCCTTGACGGTTCACCAATAACTTGTTCAATCGGATGGTCTTTTGTCCACTTCAGAGTAGAAGGATACCGTATATTATACGAGTGCGAGTTAGATGGTTCTCGTAAGCTTGAAGATGATTCAGCTGATTTCGTAGCTAACGGGTTTTCAAATAAGTCTTCATCTAACGTTGCATCGTTCTGGTTTTGAGTAGCTTCTTCTTGAAATGATATGTTTTGGTTTTGCTCATCAACTGCTGGTATAGCTGTTTCTATAATTGGAGTTGCTGGAGTAGATGTAGATGATGTTGATGGAGTTGGTGCATTCGTTTCGACCGTGGTAGATGCATCTTCTGTTGGTGGTGGTAGATGATGTTGAGCGGGTGTAGCGGAATGATGGTTTGATGCATTTGTCGATGTTTCACCATAGTATTCATCGAACATTAACTCGAAGAAATTCTCCAATTCTTTTTCATGAGGTTTGTCAGCAAAAGTTGATGGAGCTCTTTGTTGTACGAGTCCTGAACTGATGTGTCCAGAAGTCTACTGGTTTGGTGCGGGTTCTAATCTTTTTTGATTAGAAGCCATCGGATTAAGCGCGGGTTCTAGAGCGAGTCTCTCAGAAGCCATTTGTGATATTTCGTCAAAGTTCAAATTCATTGTCTCCATGATCCTCCTAGTTCTCCTGTTATACACCCTGAATGCCCTCGAGCTATTTGAATATCCAATGAAGATTCCAATATCACCTTTAGCTTTCAGTTTTCCTAGATCTTCTCTGTCTTTTGCCGGATAGCACAAAGCTCCAAACACGTGAAAGTAAGAGATATCAGGTTTTCTGTTGTTCACTAGGTCATATGGGGTTTTATTGAATCTTGGATGGATGAGGGATCGGTTCTGAGTGAAACAAGCAGTTGCAACAACATCAGCCCATAAAAATAACGGTGCACTAGAATAGATTAGCATTGTGCGAGCAGCTTCCACAAGAGTATGATTTCTTCTTTCAACTACCCCATTCTGCTGTGGAGTTCTAACAACTGATGTCTGATGAGTTATTCCAACATCTTCAAAATAAGCTCTTAACCCCTGATTTGTGAATTATGTGCCGTTGTCTGTTCTTACAACCCTTACTGGAGTTTGAAGAAGTACTTGAATACGCTTCAAAAAGGTGATGATGCCTGGTGCTTCGTCTTTTGATCTCAGAAACCGAACCCATGTGTATCTTGAATAATCATCGACAATAACAAGAATATGCTTTTTCCCGTTAATGCTTTCAATTCTCATTGGGCCACATAAGTCCATGTGCAACATATGCAACTTTGCTTCCGAACTAGGTACGAATTTAGGTTTATATGATGCTCTTTTGCTTTTTCCTTGTTCGAATTATGGACATAGGTGATCCTTGGTGTATTTGAACTTTGGAAGTCCGTTGACGATGTTGTCTTTGGCAAGTTTGTTGATTGTATCGAAATTGACATGGGATAATCATCTATGCCACAACCAGGACTTTGTTCCAGATGCTCGTGTCATAAGACATATTGGTGATGAAGAGGCCATTTGGTTAATGTCGATAGCATACAAGTTTATATCACGATTCCCAATTAAGAGATTAGTGCCATCCAAGTTTCTAACGAAGCAAGCATTTTTCCTAAAAGCAACCTCTAAATCTGCATCACAGAACCGTGAAAAACAAATTGTGTCCAAACCCTTCGACATAGTAAACCCGAGTGATCAAATAATTTCCAAAAGGTAGATCTCCATAACCCATGATAGCTGCTACATGATCATTTCCAAATCGAACGGTTCCCATGAATTGCCGACGAAATTGATCACAGCTTCAGATTCCCAGCCATGTGCTTGGAGCAACCCGAGTCGACGATCCAAAGACATATTTTGATAATCGCCAAGAACGAAGAAGAAGATTTTGGAAACCGTTTTGATTTTGGTTCCTTAGGGTTAGAGGTAAAGTCCATATCACACTCATAGAAGTTATATATTGGGAAAAAAGGTTCCTCACTCATTCTACCATTCTGGAGTGTGAAAGTTCTACCCGTTGGTTTCCAAATGTCATCCCTAAAGTAAGGACTATGCTTCCTATCAGTAGTGTAAGACCTAAATCTTGCAACTAGTCTTCTTAAGGGTTTAGCATAAGTTCTTTTAGGAACGTTCTTCTGAACAGGCTTAACAATCTCATTCTTAGAAACACAATCATCATGAACATCAGTTAAAGATTTCTTGCAAGTTAAACAAACAGATTCAACAGATTCATTAAACTTAGCAGAGTTCATAGGTTCATTACATTCAGATGAAATGTCTTTCTTATTACAAAGCGGTAAATTCCTAGGGTGTTCTTCTACTTTCTTCTCTTTATTCAAGCTACTACTCTTAGAGGCATGCGAGACTCTATTGTTCCTTGTATTGCTCTTAGGCTTTAGTTTGCTGCTCCTAGAGGTGCTTTCTAGTCCTGTAGAAGGTAAGGCACACGCATTAGGATTTACATTTTTATCTAGAGAAGTGGTTTCAGCTTGCCTAGTCTCTTTAGAGTGCTTTTCTAAACTTATGTCGTTTGTTCCATATGTTTTAGATGTGGAGGCAGACGCATTAGTGGTACTCGTCTTAAAAAGGCCAGGTGCTAAAACTTTTGGTGTCTCTATAACCGCTTTTCCTTTTTCCACATTTTGTTTAGGCCAGGCAGGTGGAGTGACTGGTTTTGATAAATCATTTTTCTCATTGACTTTTGGAGGGGGCAAAGAAACAGACATTTTTGGTTTGAAAACCGGTTTGGGAACATTTGCTTTCTCCTCAGTCAATGGTTTTGAAATCTTAGTTTCCATTGCCTTTCCTTTTTGACATTCCAGCTGAGCCCTCAAAAAATCATTTTTCTCTTTCATGTCATTGTAGGCACGCTCATACGACAGTTTGTCATACTTGCATTCCTCAGTTTTTCGATCAAGTTGTTTAAAATATGAGACATTTTCTTTTTCAAGTTTTTCAAGAGCATTTTCATATTTTGAAACAATTTCGGAGGTCTCAGACTAGAGTCTTTCATGATCTTCAATAGAATATGTTTGTAAAACAATAGAAATAATATCAGTACACATAACATCTTCGAAGAGAGAATCATTTAAATTTTCCAAAACTTTGATGTTTTCAACACTTTCATTAGCTTTCTTTACCAGGGATTTATGGTCCTTGACAAAGTCAACTGTTTCTTTCAAAAATGCTTGTTCAAAATGAATTACCCTTGAATTGATGTTATTCAGCTGAGGGGCAATTTGAGTTTCAAAAAACTTTTTATTTTCATCATCAAAACTAGAAAACCAGATGTTAGTTGTAATATTGGTTTTAGATTTGACAGTCTCTTTGAAGTCTCCCAATTCTAGTTTTAACATCTTCTAAAATGCTTCTGGCATCACTTGTGTTAAAAGGATTGTTTGAAGACATTTGTTCCATGTTTGACAATGATTTTGATTCAAGTACAGGTTTTGAAATTGGTTTTGAAACTTGTTTTGAAACAGGTGTTGACTCTTTGTTTGAAGTACTTGGTGTGATGGAAAACTTTGACTTTTCTTTTTGTGAAACAAAGGTAATTCCATTAATTTTGTTCCATTTGTTATAGTCGATTGGTTTTATTTCTGGATTATTTTGTTTCATTTTTGATCTACTCTCGTCAGATAGTTCTAATGTTTCAAGAGAATCACGAACAATTATAGGTTCATGCAAAGGTTTTCCATTGTTCAAAACATTTTGTTCTTTCTGAGCTTTCTTGAGGAAACAAGGAGGTGAGTTACCAAGAGCCATTTTTTGTGTTGTATGAAAATACGGATTCGTTTGATTAATTAGTATATTGGTTGATTTGGCTGAATGACCCATTGTAACAAGCAAATTTTCCAATTTTTTGATTTTTTCATTTTTATCAAGAATTTCATCAAGAAGAGAATCTTCACGTTTTGAAAAATTAGCAATCAACTGTTTCTTCTCTTTATCAAGATCAGAATAAGTTGTTTGTTGTTTAGAAAGTTGGTTTTTAAGATCAGAAATTTCCTTGTTTAAAGATTTTATTTTCAAGTTCAAATTAACATCAAGCGTGTTATACTTGATTTGCAATTGTTGTTCTCTTAAAACGGAATCTCGATAACCAATTTCTAATTCTGACTCTTTGTTTTTGTGAAAATCAAAAGCTTTTGCATTCTCCTTGTACCTCTCAAGCTCAGCGGTCAATTTATCATTCGCGGCCTTAACATCGCGATTGACCTTTTTAACTTTCTCGATTTCAATGCCACAGTTATTGATTAATTTTGCAAAATAAGCACGTGTTTCCTCATCAGTCTTAGTATTTTGTGCCACACTGCCTCCATTAAGATCCACATCTGGAGTCTCAGAGTTAGTATTGCTACAACTCGGATTGTCCATGTATGTATCATAAGTAGGTGCTGGCGTCACAGAATGCTGTTCGTCATGAGTAAACACATCAAATATGACATTGTTATAGCATGGATCAATGATTGGTACCCCAGAAACTGCATTGGCATCATAGACAGGAGGTGCGTCAGAGTCAGTGTCATACTTAGTCTCCTGAAGATTTGCCATAAAGATGCAGTTTGCATTGATTTCCTCGAGGTCTTCCAAATCATCCATAATAGCGAAAAAATCATTTTCCTCAGCACTCAACTGCATCCCTGCTTCTGACTTTTGTGTTAACAACATAGCTTTCCGAAGATACTCAGCATTCTTCATTTTCCTCAGCACTCAACTGCATCCCTGCTCCTTGACAGTTGTAACACTTAACCTGATTACCCTGATTCACATTTCCATAATTCCCAATGACTGGAGCTGCAACATTCCCATTCGATTACCTTGCTCTATTCCCAACATTCTGACCCATCTCGATTCCCAACATTCGACCTAACTGATTACCACGATACGGAACCGCCTAATTACCCATGTGAAATCCAGTAGCATATCCCTGTTGATTCCCAATAACTCCAACCATTTGTCCTTGATGACCCATATTCAAACCCGGCTGTGCAATTTTCCTGTTGCGAGTGTTTGATGAAATCCTTTGGTTGTTGTTAGTTGGTGTGGAATAGCGACCTCTGAATGCTTTAGTCAAAAAAGCAAATGCAGTTGACAAAGCTTGTTCTTGTTTAGTTTCAAGATCAGTGATTCCTTTTTCCTGGTATTGTGGATACTGTTGTTGTTGAATGACTTGTTTTTCTGGAGAGTAAAATTGTTGTTGAGGGATAACAGCTTGTGGTTGTGGAATGTATTGCTGCAAGTTGTTGTTAGTGGAAGATGATGAAGCTTGTTGGTGTGAGTTCACTGGAGTTGGAGTCTTTGCAATTAGTGCCAATGGATCATGATTCTTTGCCAATCTTTCTTTCCTAACTTCATTGACTTCAGCTTGGTTTTGTTTCAGAAAATCTTTGAGTTGATCAAAATTCACCTGATCTAGGTCTTTTGTTTGGTTGACAATAGTGACATATCGTCCCCATTCTTCTGGAAGATTGTTTAGGAATTTGATGTTACTCACGATAGTTCTGGGTGCCAACTTGTTTCTGATCAGCTCATTCATTAAAGTGCAAAACCTTCCATAGTAGGATTCAATGGATTCTCCTGGAGTAGATGTAAACTTCTCCCATGCAGTTAGCAGCTTGTTCTCCGTGTCTTGTTGACCAATTTCTGTTCCATAACAAAGCCGTCTAACACGTTCCCACATTTCGTAAGCAGTTTCACAGCTGTCCACAGCAGCAAAGATGTCTCTTGGTAAACCCAGTTGGACAATGTGTATTGCCATGTCATCTGCTTCAACCTGTTTGTTATCCTCTTCCGTGTATTCTGATTCATTTTGAACACGAAAAGATGGTGGGACGGGAGGTGTTGCATCAGGATTTCTAGTGTCTTGGACTGGTCGAGGCTTGAAGGGTCCATTCGTAATTGATTGAATCATGAGTTTTCCATTAGGTTTGGTCTTGATGTAGCGGATCATACGACTTGTCCATTGAAGATATCCACCTTTTTCCAGCATAGGAGGACGGTTTTCGGCACCGGTTGCATGAATGTCTTGTTGAGTTGCCATTGATGAAGGTAATTGATGATAAAGTTGATGTAGGATTGATTCAACGATAAAGGAGTTGTGTTTGATGAAGATTAAGCTCGGTTGTTGTAGTGAAAATTTGGTCTAAAGACTTAAAAACCTCAATAACTTCTGTTCGGAGCGTTTTTAGGACTTGAAGGTTGACCCTTTAGTTCATTCGGCGTGTCATTCTCCTCGTTCTCACGGTCGTTTTGATGGGTAGAACGCTGAAAACGGAGTTACGGTTCAAAATTTATTGCCGTTTGAAGTTTTGCTCAAAATCTTACTCGTAAACCTTGTTCTTAGGCGTAGGAATTGGTGCTTATGCGTAGGATTTGCTTAGGCGTAGGATGCTTATGCGTAGACTGCTTATGCGTAACCTTTAGGCTTAAGCGTAAACTTAAATGCTTATCAGTAAGAAACCTTACGCGTAAGTGTTAGCTTATGCGTAGAGTGCTTACTCGTAAGCTTTATGCTTAGGCGTAAGATTAGGTTTAAAACCAAAATCCTTCACACTCGTCCAAGCGTGAAAGATATCCACAAGTCGAAGTGTTTTTCAAGCTTATCCAAGCAAGGAAAACACTGAGTAACCGTTGTTGCACGAAGATTCGTCACCAAAAGCTTAAGCGTAGGATTTGGATTTCTTACGCGTAGAAACTAGGGTTTTGACTTTTATTACGCGTAGAAACTAGGGTTTTGACGTTTCTGTACTTGACAACCTTACGCGTAGACATCCCAGTTTTTGCAAAAAGCACGAATTTCTCACCCAAAAACACGTTTCCAAATGATTTCTTTTGCACAAACTTCTTTCAAAACACTTAAAG
Organism: Chrysanthemum makinoi; assembly: GCA_910596185.1. Taxonomy (NCBI): domain Eukaryota; kingdom Viridiplantae; phylum Streptophyta; class Magnoliopsida; order Asterales; family Asteraceae; genus Chrysanthemum; species Chrysanthemum makinoi. The sequence goes on along the minus strand of OU343225.1, from coordinate 224,459,193 downwards.
ATCAATAAAGTCTACAACTTTAAGCTTAAAACCACGTAAAAATCAAAACTTTAAGCCAAAAGTACACGTTTTGAGATAAAAACGCAACCTTTTTCAAAGCTTTAACCAAAAAACGAAACACAAACACTCCTAAACCATTGTTAGGCGATTGATACCAATTGTAGGACCTTGTTTTTACACCAACCTTACGCGTATACCAACCTTCAACACAAGATGAACACACGTTAAACCAACACACTTATGCGTAAAATATGAAGAAGATGGTGATTTAAGATGTTATGCGTATGAAACAAGAGAGAAAGATGAAACAAGATGTTGTTTTACTTGAAAGAAAAACATACACAAAACACACTCAAGCACACACCTCAAATGACTCATTTAAGGTGTATTTATACTACAAGTACATATGCCCTATTGGGCTTTGGGATGGGCTTGGATTGGACTTGGATTGGATGACAACTTATACAAGGCTAGCTTAACATAACATTTAGCCATTTAGCTTAGCCCAATCCATGAGCCCGTCGACTATTCTATCACTATATCTAACACACGTTACAAAGTTCCTAAACGTGAATGACCATCACTTCTAATAAAAATGTTACGGCTAACAAATATCGATATTAAACTGTTTATTCATGTATGCACGAAAATTAAGAAAGACATCAAACAAATCAGACTTATTAAGCAAAGGATACACCCAAACATAATGATAAAAATGGTCTAGAAAAATAGCATAGTATTTAATACCACTCTCACTCGGAATAGGGGATGTCCATAAATCCGAGTGGATAATATCAAACACAGACGCAACATTCGACTCAGAACTAAAAAATGGAAGCTTGGTATGTTTACCTAATTGACAAGCATGACATAAAGCAGACAACCTAAATTTATTTAATGAAATAAAGCGACTAGACTCTAAGCGACGAAGCACATCTTCACCCGGATGCCCAAGGCGTCTGTGCCACATTGTAGGACTCAAAGTAAGCAAAGCAAATGAAGTGGTGGATGATGGATGTTGAGTGACAGAGTAGAGATCACCGGTACTATCACAACTGAGAAGGAGCCGGCGGGTCTGGCAATCCTTCACAGAAAAACCATAAGCATCAAATTCAATAGACACATCATTATCAAGTGTAAACTGATGAACGGAAATTAAATTTTTAATAATGTTGGGTGTAACAAGAACATGATGGAGGTGAAGGGGTTTGTGGGGTGTGTACAAAAAGCTATGGCCCGTGTTAGTCACAGGTATAGGTTGGCCATTGCCAACAAATACAGATTTATATAAGCTTTGATTGCTAAAAGAAGTGAGCATACCTGTGTTATCAGCTAGATGAGATGACGCCCCCGTGTCCATATTCCATACGGGTTCTTGAAGAGTCATCGTCTAAAAAGCTTGTGGTAACATGGTTGCTTGAGAGTGAAATGAAGGTTGCATCGGGTACGCATAAAAACCTAGAACAAACAGACCTGCTCTGTGTTGGGCTTGTGCAACCGGGTAATGGGCCTGCTGTAATTGGGCTTGTGGAACCGGATGGGGTATGAGCTGAGCTGGGACTACATGGGCCTGTGGTGGGGAGACAAACGGTTGGGCTGGTGAAGGTATTGGGCCACAACCAGATTGAAGAATAAAGTAACCCACTTTCGGTGTATAGCATGGAACAGTAGGTATCGAAGTATTAGCATAACCATAAGTTTGTTGGGCCGATTGCTGGGCTGAGGAATTAGAACCTGTACTGGACTGAGAAACAGGCCCACGAGAACCAGAAGATGTACGATTGGTGGTATTGGTGCTATTTGACTTTCCAGGCATGAGAGAACTTGTGGAACGTGGTCTGTGATCATTAGCACCATGGACAAACTTACATCTCGCCCCATATGTACACGAACCGCGTTGAAAATTACGACAAGCTTCTAATCCCGAAGAGCTCATGGAGTTTACTTTATCACTAGATGTGGGTGTGGCAAAGAGAACCGTGGGAGACGAGGACGTGTTGTGGGACACGTTTGTAGCTGTTTGCTGATGAAGCAGGTCGCTCTCTTCAAGGAGCATCATGGAGCGCATCTCATCGAACGTAGGGATTTTTCCCTATGACGAATGATGCGTGCAACTTCTGGGAATTTACCGTGTACCCCGTTAATGGCATAGGTAACAAGACTCGAATCGTTCACCTTAGAGCCGAGGTTAGCAAGTCTATCGGCCTTTGACTTGAGTTCTTGAAAAAAATCAGTCACGGAAAGGTTGCCAATAACCATGTTACAGATCTCGTTGTCAAGTTGAACGACAAGAGCATCCTTATTATCATGAAAGATTTCCGTGAGACGTTTCCAAACACCATTAGCCGTAGCACTATCATCAACAATCATATCCACAAGCTTAGGCGAGATAGTGGAGTAGATCCACATAACAACTAATAAATCATTGTGTGGAAAACTAGAAGGGGGGGTTGAATAGTTTTGCCAATTAAAACTTCATTTTAATCTATTTAGATTGACTTATGACAATCTATTTGGATGTGTGTGTTGGATGTTGATAAACAAGCATATAAAGGTAAGTAATGAAAAGATAAGAGTAAGAAGCACAAAACCACAACACGAGTATTTATAGTGGTTCGGCTACAAGGACACCTTCCTTGCCCTACTCCACTCCCTGAGTCACCTACTCGAGAGTTCAGTAATCACTACACCAATCTCCTTATGGGGAGAAGCCTTCACAATGTTGCCTACCCTTTTTCCGGTGCTAGGCTAACCACCGGGTTCTTTTCACTCCAAGGTGAACCACACCTACACAACGTCGCCTACCCTTTATAAGGTACTAGGCTAAGTACCTAGTTCTTTCACTCCAAGGTGAACTACACCTTCACAACGTCGCCTACCCTTTATTAGGTACTAGGTTAAGCACCTAGTTCCATTTCAATGGAGGAACTACTACCACACTACACCAACGACTAATCCCAAAGGAGATCTACTCCTTTACAACATCATCAAGGATATCACTATCCTTGGATCTAATACTAGTCTATCTTGTACATCGAAACACACCATATCGAATGTACATCTAAGGCACCTTTCACTAATGCCTTTGACTAGATCTATAAGACACCTTTCACTAATCTCTTGTGTCTTCACTTCTAAGCACCTTTCACTAATGCTTCTTTGTCTTGACTTCTAAGCAGCTTTCACTAATGCTTCTTTGTCTTGACTTCTAAGCACCTACCATACGTGCTTATGCTATAGACGATAGATACCCTTCACTAATATCTTCGTCTTGACACTTGAGACATCTTTCACTAATGTCTTCAACACTACACTTCTTTGAGGAAAGAAAGGAATCATCAACAAGAAGACTTCAGTAGCCTTGATGATGAGGAAGCATGGCAACTCATGGACTTGAGCTTGCTTGACTTCAAAGGTGGTGATCTTGCCTTTAAGAGGAACCTAAAAGATCACACAAAAACAAAACTACAAACATAGATCTCTTGGATCTAAGGTTAGTGAGATTTAACTCAGGGGGGAAAGTGTGTTAGAAAGGGATGAGAAATAATGAAGAAATGACTCACTATTTATAGAGAAAACAATCCTACTGTTCCGCGGATCCCACGGATCCCTTTCACTTGGGATCCGACTAGCACAAAGCTAGGGATCCGTGGAACGCTCCTCTTTGCCCATGGGTATTTTGGTTATGGGTCATGGGTCATGAGTTGAACCATGGATTATTGGCTAGATACAATGTATCTTTGAGTGCAATGCACTTAGTCACTTGGGTATGGGTTGATTCATGGGTTATGGATATTATCCATGTATGATATAAGCATGATGTCATGCAATGGGTTATGGGTCAAGATCCATGGGTTATGGGCTTTGGGTTATACCCAACTACATTCAATGTATTTGCCCAATGGGTTGTGATACTTAAGTTTCTACCCATTTATATTACCCAATATACTACATACTAGTTATGTGTATATTTTACCCAAATATGTAAACACTAGTTGTTGTACATATGTATTACTAAACCATAAAATCACTTATACTTGTTTTAGTGTTTTATGTGAAAATGTGAATTTGTTAGAAACTATTAGCTCAAACTATTTACGTATTCTATTTGTTTCGTTAAAATGATTTTACGTTTGTTATCGACAAAACATTAGAAGATCGTAAAATATAAATAAACGTTTTTACGGCTTATTTGTATTAACACATTGGATTCATATGACGGGTCATTAGTAGACGCGCTTGAGGAGGTAGCGTCAAGATGATGGAGCACATCATATGCTTTGCAAAAGCTTTTAAACAACGAGCTCCAAGAGTTGTAGTTTAATTTGTCTAGATCAAAGGGGTAGGGATGCACGCCTTGATGCTAGCGATCGAATATGCTCGATCGATTGGTTGCTTAGGGTTAGGAGATCCCATCATGATGCTATGACGATTTGCAGGCAGAAAAAAATATATAGCAGGAAGCAGGCAGGCAAGTTGTTTTACAGCTGGGGTTTTATTTTATTTATTTTTTGAAGAGGATCGGTGTAGGCTCTGAAACCATATTAGATAGGTTAAATCCCCATGCCTTATTCATTAACATTAACCTAACATATATACAAAGGTAGCTTGAGGAATACTGAATACTCGGCTAAGCCATGGGCTAGGCCCATTAAATACATCAGTGACTAATAAGATAGACTAATACTTCATACATGTTCGATTAATTGGACATACATGGTTACGCTGTCTCCAATTTCATCATCAACATATGTGGTGTATGTTTCTGATTCATCGAAAACAACGGGGTGGTTGTATTGTGCTTTCTTTGCCTTCTTTTTGAAAAAACTTTCCCTTCATGAGTTTCTACAATCAAGGGGAAGAAATGAGACGATATGTGGTTCAAACGTCTTACTTCAGTGTTGTCGTGCAAACTTTCACGGGGTTATTTTGTGTGAAGCTACCTACATTATGATGTTTTAACTGCATTTTGATGCCTCACACACGGTCATTTTATCGAGTATTTGCATATTCATAGGTGATTATTATTCCGACAGACCATAATAATCAGGGGGAAGTTTTATTACTTCATCTTTCATGCTTTGTTTGGTGTGAAGCATCTACATACGTGAGAAGATCTTGTTGATTTCTTGCATGTTACCCCGGAACGGATTTTTTGCAATGTGTACAGCTGTGATTACTGATAAGGATTTAAAAGGTACACTTTTGAGGGGTCATTTAAGCCCTTAATCGACCACTTTTATATTCGTTACTGCTTAATTTCGTTCCTTTTCACTTTTTAGGTCTCTTGAAGGCAAATTGCTGGAATGACACTTATTCGGACGAAAAGGCGTGAATATATGAAGAAAATGGCCAAGTCAAGATCAAGACACTCAAGCTGCTGGAATTGAAGGTGACGACGTCAGAGTTAGAGGCGGCCGCAACGCGTGCTCCAAATTTGTGATGGCTCAAGAGCGAAATTGCTATTTTGTACCCGACGCATCGGGTTTTAAAGAGTACGGCGCCACAACTCGAGACGGCCTAGATTCAGATCCGACGGCGTCGAAGATGAAGCCGACAGCGTCACAACCATAAGGTGACGCCGTCACAAGGTTGACGTGGTCAAGACGAAACCCTAATGGCGACGATCCGACGGCGTCACATTTAAAGAGTGACGCCGTCGCAAGTTGTAACTCTATATATAGAATTCGAATTTTCAGACTTTTAGAGAGGTCGTTTTGTGGAGTCAAACCTAATAACGATTTTTGGCTATTTTGGGCAGTATCTTAGGGTTCTCATACCCTATTTTACAACAAGATAAGTAATTTACTTCATTGATTCAATTATGTCTTCAATTGTATGTGTGTATGCTTGCATGTTTTCCATGTCCGGCTAATTTACTTGTGTGTTTGCTTAGATCTATGAAACCTAGGTATTGAATATTGATTGGTTGTCTCTTATCTTAATTGTAATTGACCTAGGATTGCGATAGGTCATTCGTTGTGTTTTTAATGCTTGAGTAATCTTTGTGAACATTAGTTTATAATCACCTAGAGTTATTGTAGGCTAAACATCCAAAGATAACCTTAGAGTTAGTTTATGAATCCTAGAGATTTCGTAGGCAATAACCTTAAGGTAGTCTCAAAGAGTTAGGGAAAAAAGCATACCCTACGACCTTAGAAGACACAACGCTTTAAGAATAAGGATGTGACAATTCAACCATCAATAGGAGATAACTAGGGAGTAATAGCATCTAGGTAAACACATCTTTAATCATCATACGAGAACACATCAATTAGACATAGACTACCCCTTAGCTTAGTTTATTAGAACAAATAGTAGAGTAATCGGTAGAAGTACCACCCCCCAAATCCAATACCTCGAGATTCGTAATTTCAATTTTCTAACAAATATAAAAAGATAAAAAAATAATCTTCCTCAACCCCAACCTTAGCGTAGTAACTTCTCACTAGCATTCCTATTCCCCTAGAGAATGATATCAATCCCGAGGCTTACCCTAATACTACACTACAACGATTAGGTTCACTGCCTAGGTGGTTGAAAAACTTGCTCGAAGAAAAGGAAGTTTCCTTTGACCCCGAACGCGCGTTGTACGGGTATCAATTACGTGACTAGACAGATTTCCCTGGTGTGGTTTACTGCTCATCTACAAATTCTGTCACGCACTGAAAATTCAAAAGTTAAAAACATGTCTACTACGTCAAAGTTTCGAATCTGTTGAAGATGGTTGTTAATTTGGCGGGAAGCTGATTCAGAAACTTCACCAAAAAGAAGTGTACGGAGAAGCTGCTAAAGACATACAACATGAATTGGGGGGAAGTTAATCCAATTCATGCATATTACATCATTTGCCTACAATAAAAAGTTCTTAAGTCGAGGTACTAGATGAAGACAAAGAGTGTCAACAGCAGTCATCCTGAGAATTTGAAGGGCTTATGAAGACTTTTCTTTATTTTTTTTTGTACTTGTAGGAAATGTTGTAAGTAATCCCTTATGTCGTCCCATTGGGGGAAGATTGTTCGGATTGCTCCTAACACGTGAATGGAATGACATTTACGGGATTACATTAGATATCTTATTAAGCCGAAACACATGGACTATTTATGTAATATCGTAGTAGTTATATTTGTGTTAGGCTATACATACCCCTCCATACTTTCATGGAGTGGTGAGACTCTTAGTGTAACTTTCATCTTTCATTAATAATAAAACAAATAGTTTCCCTTTTCTCTCTACTCTCTCTCTAACCATGCAGATGATGTTCTTCCATCATCCCCGACCTCCCGATTCACAATATCAACCATAAACACAGTCCTACATAAGAGAAACTGGAAGTACAATGGTACCGTGAAACAAGTTCAACAGCCGCACAGGCGCCAAGGGATGGCCCACGTTGGGACTACTAGAACTAGGGAGAAAAAGGGGTATGTTGGGACACTACCCAAGTGCTACTCTTGCCAGTACCATCACAAGGGAGCATGCCTCAAAATACCATAGCATGAGCTAAGAAAATCTAAAGATTTTCACCAAGCGATCCCAACATAGCACAAATGGGGAATGAAAGGTTACACTAGGAAAAGTGTATCCAAGAGGAAAGAACTACCCTAAAGTAAGGAATTTCCAGGATCCCTACTAGAAGGAAGAAAGAAGACTCGTCTAGACTACAACGATCACACGAACAGAAACGAAGTGGATTGGAGACACTCCTCTATGTAATAAAATTTAGTTTTTCATGTTCTAATTCCTAGAAATCTATTCTAAGAACCTTCTTATGTAAATTCATGTGCTAAGTATCCTTGTTTGAGGAATCTATTATCCTTTAATACTATCGTGCTATTTCAACGTTTACTCTCCTTGTTATTCTTTCATTTCTCCACAAAGACTTCCAACTACTTGACCGTTGTTTGAACTTTCTAAGCTAAGAAAAAGTCACCCTAAGAATTCAATCGACTACACCTAAACATTTAATGGCATCACGAATTTACAAAACCATTTTTACAAATATCGCAAAAGCCACTTAGGTATTTTTCACCAAAGACAGGAATTTTGATTTCGTAATGAGCGATTTTTGCTTTACTCGACATGGAAACCTTAAGGCGATGTAAGCCCTAAGGATAAGCTTAGACTATTTTGAAACAATCAAAATGTTTATTGCCACAAAATGTCATTTTTTTTGTAATTCATAAAGCAAAACTATGCCCAACACTACATTACCGGTCCTCAACTATACATAGCCTGATCACCTATGTATATTCCAGGAGGGCTCATGTTGCGGACGGAATAGTAAATTTTCAAAACTAAGGTATGTCTTATCTGAATAAAGTACTAACGCGCGACACTTGGTTCCCGAACATCGAATACGAAAAGAAAAACTTTGCACCGCATCATAAGCACAATAAAATACTTACTATTCCTGTCACTACTCCGACAATGATCAGGAAACCACATCGAACCTTAAGATATCACGGTAATTGAATATTCAATTAGGACTTGAAAATTTTAGTAACATCACTAGACCAAACCCGGAAGAATACCGACTTACACAGGTATGTAGGACAACACTGATAAAAGTTTATGTTCACCAAGAAAAGAGTACGTAGTACATACATTCTAGCTCTACATGAATTTTTGTGAAAACCTTGTCGTTACCATGACATTTCACAAAAGTTAGAAGCAGTCATAAAACAAGCCAAAAATGTAGTTGCACCTGTTACTCCACAACTAAGAAAGCATGAGAAACGCCACATGACATACGACCTGAGATTTGTATCTGAGGTATCCACATCCGTAAAATATAAATCCTATCTTAGTAACACGAAGTGTACAGTGTACAAAGTACCTCCTGTTTTCGATAAAACGTAAATGCTCGGTGATTACGGTTAGGATATTCGTTATCACCCAGACAAGGCCAACGTAGTTGCCAATGCTCTAAGCACGGAAGAGCGACCTGAGTATCTTAGGATCAGATCATTGGGGTGGCAATTAGTACAATCCTTCCATCGAAATCCTTTAGACTCCGGTCGAATCTATCGGGATAGAGAATCGATCGAGAAAGGAACCAATAGTGAACTAGAATTAATCATGTAGAGGGACCAGATTGACTAATGCAGTTCACGGACAGAAGTTGGATCCCACCTTTTCGGAGGGATGTGAAATTATGTAATGCAAAAATCTCACAAAAACCAAGAACTCCATTCATCTAGGAACCGGAAAAATGTGTCGCGATTGAAAAACCCATACTAGTGACCAAAAAAAAAGACTGACATTCCAAATTGTGTCAGATGGTGTTTAACCTGCTCGAAGGTTGAAGCTGAACACCATAAGCCTTTAGGCCTGCCGGTACAACCAGAAATTTCTGAACAGAAATGGAGACACGTGATCCTAAACACCATTCCCAATCTGTTAAAGACATTAAAGGAAATTCGACACCATCCAGGTAACCATTAATTGTCTCATCAAATTCAACCATTTTTCTACCCAGGAGGACAATAGTATAAACAAACTCGTACGTTTATATGTATAAGTAATCATAACACGACATGGTGTTTTGATTTTCTTTGCCCTCAGTAGAGATAGCAGATTTTCTCACACTCTTGGAGGACACTTTGAACATTTTAGGTAGCAACCTTGAATTGAGTATCACCTACCATTCATAGACAAATGGTCAGAATGAAAACACCATCCAAGTAATGAGAAATATGCTATGAGCATATATGACTGACTTCCAAAACGGTTGCGATAGACGCCTACCGTTAGCCATGTCCTCATAAAAATGACAACTACCACCTATTGGTCAAGCCGCCCTAAATAAGGAACTTTATGGTCAAAAGCGCAGATCATTTGTGTTTAGGATGGAGACCGACGAAAGTTAACTCACTGGTCCTGAGCTACTACTGGAAACCACTGATAAGATTGTGTAGACCAGGAGCTGGATGTAACCGACTCTAGTCGCCGAGATAGTTACATAAAGGACAAAAGCCACTTGAAGTTCAAGTCGGTGAAAAGGTCAAGTTGAGGTTTTCACCTTAGAAAAGTGTAAACTATTTCTGAAAGATGTAAAAGTTTAAGTCCATATTACATAGGATCATCCAAATTCTTGCCAGAATCGGGCCGATAGCTTACCGAATTGGATTACCAGCAGAACTCAGTGCTATGCATAAATCTTTCTACGCGTATAACTCGGAGAAATGCCTTTTGTACTAAAGATTTTGTAATGCCCCTGGAGAAAATCCGAATTTATGAAAATTAGAACCCCGTTAAGGGACCACCTGAAATCACTGACAATGAGATCAGATATTAGGATATAGTCAAAGTTTTATCGTTAAGGTCTGTTGGAACTCTCGAGAAGGTTCCAACTGCACTGTGAACAAGAAATTGAAATCAAGCATAAACTCTTTCGTTTCGTAGAACATTTTTAGTAAATCCTAAGTGAAAATCAAGGACGACTTTCCTTTTAAGACGGGGAGGCTGTAACACACGGGAATTTTCCACTATTTATTTTATAATAAATATGAATTTATTATCTGCTTACTTTGAAATTTTTAAAATTATGAGAGTTAAAACTGTTGTTTTGGGAAATTTATCTCGCACAATGCATACAAATATGATTATCTTAATATTAAATATGAGTTTATTATTGTCTGAATGTTGTTTTTAAGCATACGTGAGCTTAACTGGTTGTTTTGGGAAGTTATCCCGCACACTACAGAAAGCAGTAACACACAGATTGAGTATTTTGTATGGAATTAAGTAAATTTATTACTTTTTGGCACTCACTGATGTTTTACGAAAAAACCATAAGTCGTCTCGTGTTTTCAGAAAACCCGACACCATGCGCAGACCGACAATGAATTAGTAGCGACGTGAAAATTGCTTTATAAATAAGGTAATAATAGTACTATGTTATTACGCTCATCAAAACGTTTCCGACAATATAACTTTTATATTTGTGAGTACCGAGAATGTTCATTTACATGGAGATTTGACAAAACACGAGGTACAGACTGTACTGTATAATACAATAAAAAAATAAAAAAATATTATCCACTCACACCACACGACACGTCTCTTTCTTAATTTTATCTCTCTATTCTGGTGTATGTCTCTTCTTTTTGGAAGTCCAAGGCAAATCTTTATCACTTTCTCACACCAAAATCAAGCATCTATGGTTATAGACTCTCACGAGGTGCCTTTGGTGGAAGCAGTTGAAAGTGACACGAGCCCAAAAACGGATAATACCCTACAAATGAGGTCAAGAAAACAAGGAGGCTTCACCCTCGTTGTTCCCCTATAAATAGATCGGCTTTCTACAGGTTTAATTCATGTTTCACACAAACACCACTCCAATTAGGGTTTATGTAAATTAGGGGTTCTTGAAATTGATAATGGGGTTTTGCTAGTTGGAGCTTGGAGAGTTCTAAACAAGTTTCAATTGTCCGAGTTCAAGTCAATTTGTGTCCGATTGGAGATTTATTGTGTTCAGTTCTCTTTTCCTACTCGACATCACAACCCTAATTTTGTAAGATTTTGTATACTCTTTGTGAATAATGGATTGAGAAGTCGTAATATTTTTTTTATCATACAATCGACACATACAAGTTAATATTACTAGTAACTATGTTGTTGTTGTTTAAGTGTGATATGAGTTTTAAAAACAGATGCTTGATAAAACGACTTATTTGGTTTTCAACTTGTTTAATTTACGACTTGTTTGATTTCGGCTTAATTTATGCTTATCCTCTTTGGTTCTTCGTGGATGGTCTCGATAGAGGGTTAACCTCATCATAGGGTGTTTGTTTGCTAGTTTGTTTTCGGCTAAATCCATTGGTCTTGGATTTTCAAGAGTGTTGTGTTTATGTCGTGTCGTGTTGGGTGCTACGGACCAAAAGCCTACCTAGGGTACATTTTGTTTTACTTAGGCTCAAGGTGACACCCACGAGGGGTGTGTCGTGCTCGTTTTTCCTTACTCTCGGGTCCATCGGCGACCCCCCTAGAGTGTGTTTCTGTTTGGTATAACCGTAAGCATCAGATAGGTGCTAAACAAGTGTTCTCAGTAACATAAGTTTCATATGCAAATCTGGACTTGCAAAATGGGTCGTCTGGTTAAGTTGTGTTTGTTGGTTTATTGGGCAGTAGCTGGGCTACAAAGCCCATTATAAATCAAAGGGTGCGTTTGGTTATGTACAAACATCAGCCCATAGTTTATTTATTTAGTTCGTTTGGTTTGCACAAGTCTGGGCCGCAGCACGTTACATTTTAATAGGGGTCCGTTCGGTTTGTATGATCGGGCCACAGTCCAAATGTGTTACCCAATGTCGTCCCGGTAATCCAATACATTTTTACAACACGTTTTCCCGTTATTCACGTCACACTTCATTTTATTTTTCCGTTGCGACACAAAGTTATAAATTGAATAACATCTGTATTAGAAATATTTTTGAAAAATAAAATTAATAATATAGATTTCGAAAATCACGAAATATATGAGCATAAACCAAGAATGTTTACTTCAAAAACACGAGTATTGACGATTATGTCAAGACGAATTTCAAATGACAATATTTTTCCAAAACTAAATATATACAAATAAACCGGTTCTTAACGAGAAAACTCACGATTTTGTTTATAAATATATATGTATACAATTATCACGAACCAAGTTTTAATACACATACCTATTATTCAAAATAAACTCAACTCGATATATTTTTCTTAAAACTCATCTTGAACTTTATAAGGAAACACTTTATTACACTTTTCAAATCAAAAATTGGAAATACATTTATATATACACTTTACATACATATACATATACATACAAATGACATTTTTTCATCGACAAACGTCTCTTTTATTGTACTATTTTTTACAGTACACTATATTGATCCGTCTTTTAGCCGAAATATTTTCATTTCGATATTATTTTCAAACCAAGTTTTATAAGCCGAAATATATACAATTATTTTGAAAATGGTATTTTCAAACGTAATGACGACACACAAACAACAACACAACATGGAAGGTAAATAAAGTTAAATAAACTTTATTTAACTTGGGATCGAGATTGAAATTTAGGTTGCGTGTTGGAGTCACTCGTTATTTGATTTTTGTGAACTTCAGACTTGCTTACTTGCTGAGGTGAGTTTATAGCCCCACTTTTATCTGTAAACTATTTTATAGACCTTGGGTGAGAAACATGCAAAACTCTTTTATGGACCAACTGAAAACCATGTTTTATTTAAACTATTGCGTAGAGTAGCCTAAGCACTTAAATCCCCTTTTTGGCCGAACTCATGAACCGTTAATCCCTGTTGTGAAGCGCGAATGCTATAAATAGATCTATTGGGGGTGACTCCCCCGTTCGGGTTGACCGGTTAGGCAACCAGACGTATATCATGTCGAGATTCAAGTATTATGGGATTTCAACACTAGCAAGGCCTTTATTTAACATGCTTCTAGAGCATGCACACTATGGTTACGCTTCGGTTGCATGAACTTAGTGCTAGCGTAACATGTTCACAACTATTTTGAAATGATTATGATTATAGTCCATCCTTGTTTAATACATAAACCTATAAACTCACCAGCGTTTTGCTGACTTTTAGCATATTTTTCTCAAGTATTTAATTTGCAGGTAAGGAAGTGGCAAGGCAAGCGTCATAAACTATCCATTGAAGTATTTTTACGCAAACTATAACTTATTTTTATGAAACATCTTAAACATATGGGCCACATTTCGAAACTTAACATTTTTTTAAAACTCATTTATTTTATGAATAAAATTTAAACGGATTATGTATTACGTTCTTCCTTATCTTGTGTTGTGTATTCCAATTAAATAGCACCTCATGTTGCTTCTGTTGTACCAGTTTTGGGGGTGTTACACTGAAGCTATATAGATGTTTGAGCTTTATACAACACTCACTGATTTCTTTATCAGTGATTATCACCTTCTGAATAATAATCAGGAAGACATGTTCTCTGATAACAAATTAGGAAGTATCTCATTTGATAACTATCATGTTCACATTGATAGTTATGAAGGGACATTCTTTCTGATCGTTATCAGAGACTTTATGCTCACTGACCTTAAAAAGATGTATCAAGTTATTTTATGATTAAATACCTTTCAGAGACAATTGGGTCGGTTTGTAAGACCCAAAAAATATCTATAAGATTATAACACGTACTTATAGGTAGACTACACTTAGTCTAAAGTCGAAACGCATTCGAAAATATAATTTCGATTACAATTAAGCCTGCTCGTGTGATAGAACAACTGGCATGAGTGACCATGCCGGGAAATCACAGAAAAATCACAAAAGACTTTTGATGGTTCAAAGACCCTCCGAAGATGTAATTTCAAATAAGCAGGATAACCTCCCGGTTTAATAGTGTAAAGTAAATATGTAAACGTTAAAAATGAATATTTCAAGTTTTTAGTGACTTGGAAACATGCCGGTTTACGTTAAATGTCGTTTTCCCAGTTTACGTGATTAAGTTAACGACTACACGTAACGCTGAATAAGTGAACTTCGAAAGTAAATAGTTTTGAGTTTAAAGGTTAATAATGACCCGAAAATGTGAATTGTCACACATTACGACGACCAACTTAACCAATTCCATAAGCTTCAACAAGTCACAATGCTGAAGCTTTTTAAGATACTTCACACAATTGGACGCCACCAATGATCCACTCAAAACTTCCAGTTCAACCTATCAACAAATTCCTCTCACTAACACGATCTGTCAACTCCTGCCCTAACTTGGTTAGATATTTTGCATACTGAATATCCTTAGCCGTGTCCCTCTGAAAATAAACCAACATCACATCAGCCACCGACCTTGAATTAGCAGCTACAACCAGTTCTTTTAGAAGCAAAAAATGAGTTATTGCATGACTTTAAACTGAAGGTGTGTGTTTTTGGGTATGAAAAGGTTTTTGGGTATGAAAAGGTTTATGCACAACTGGATATAGTGAACTCTTAAATAGCAAAAGCTAAGTTGAAATGGACGGTCATCAATTCTGTGGAAAACTAGAAGGGGGGGTTGAATAGTTTTGCCGATTTTAAGTTAGTTTCAAAAACTTTAGATTCGATATTATGTGAAATCGTATGGATGTAGAGAAAGTATAGATCTAATGATAAAGCAAGTAAATAAAGTATAGCAAGGGATAGAAATGACACAACCGATTTATAGTGGTTCGGCTACAAGGACACCTTCCTTGCCCTACTCCACTCCCCGAGTCACCTACTCGAGAGTTCAAGCACTATGTCAACAAACTCCTTCAACTTGGCGGAGAAGCCTTCACAACGTTGCTTACACCTATTTCCGGTACAAAGATAAATACCGGGTCCGTAACACGGTGGACCAAACCAACACGACGATTACACAACAAATATGTGAAATATCAAATACAAGATCTTCGCTACAGAAATCTTGCGGAGGAACAAATCAATCAAGGACCCCTTGCTTGGATGACTTGTAGAATGCTCGTGATCTCGCCTTAGAGAATGACCTATATGAGAATCACTAAAGAAAGAAAGAAAGAAGTACTCTCTAGATCAAGTGATCTTTTGTTAGAAGAGAATGAGAGTATATGAGAGAATTAGTAAGAAGAGGGGTGAGTTAGAATGAAGAAATGGCTCTCTATTTATAGGCAAAATCTACCACTGTTCCCCAGATCCCACGGATCCCTCCCACAAGGGATCCGTCTAGTGTAATCCTAGGGATCCGTGGGACGCTCCTCTTTGCCCATTGATTTTTTGGTTATGGGTCATGGGTTGGTCCATGGGTATTCTTTTAGATTCAATGTATCTAATGAGTACAATGTATCTAGTCAAGTGGGTATGGGTCAATACCATGGGTTATGGATATGATCCATGGGTTGTGATTTTTACCCATCCTAATAAACTATTACAACAAATGATTTATTACAACATTTTGTATTTAAATGGCTATATGTAAATGCTTTACAAAAATAACATGTATCCTTATAATTGTACTTAAGATAACATTATATTTGTTATCAACAAAACACAAAGAGATCGCAAAATATTAATAAACGTTTTTACGGTTTATTTGTATTAACAATCTCCCCCTTTTTGTTGATGACAAAACATAATGTTATGATGAGTAAAACTTAAGAATAGATGTATGTTTTGAAAGCCCCTAAGTTTTACTTCTTCTCCCCCTTTTTGTCGAAACAAAAAGTTAACCCATCGAAGAAATAAAAGTGTGGAAAAAGAGTCCACGTATTGTTTACTCCCCCTTGACGGTAGCTCCCCCTAGTTTGGGGCGTCAAGTGAAGAAAAATAAAAAAAAAATCCTACAAAGATAATGGTTAGTAACATGCTTAAATAATCTTGTGATTGACGAGAATCAAGATTTGGAGCCAAGGTATGTAAACAAGGCCTTGTAATAAAACAACAAAGTGTAGTGGTATTTATGCCACCTACAAGCATGTAAAAATAAGAAAAAGACTTGTTCTTGAAAACGACTCAAAAAGGAAAAAGTACGAAAAATAGAAAATAGTAGTAATGATTCCGTCCATGCTTGCATAAGGTTATGGATGGAGGTTTTGATGAGTAATGGTATTGATGCGATCAAGGATGAGGTTGAGTATGAATCGCATTTCTTCCCTAACTTCTATTTCAATTTCCCTAGTGGATTGACAATGTTCACAATTTAAGTGATGCGGGTAATGAGTGCGGAAGTTTTCCGGGTTGTTTTGATTTGTGAGTTGCGGAATATGTGGTGGAAAAATAGGAAAATACGGATCAAAATCCGGAATGGTTGGAGGTGGTGGTGGAAAAGAACCTAGATGTTCTTGTAGTTTAATGGGAGCTAAGGGTGGTGATGTTTCAAGATCATTGAATATTGTGTTTGGAGAAGTGAGAGGTGTCAAAAAGGCTATTTCTTTTTGTTTTGGTTGTTGAAATCTTGTTGGAGTCTTAAGGAGTTCCAAAAGAGTAACTTTAGGTGATGAAGTTGGTGTACTTGTTGGTGATGAAGGAGGTGCTATAATGGAAGAATCTTGTGGTGAATTATTTGATGTTGATGAGCCATTTGATGATGGTTTTGCTAAGCAACAAGATCGGATGCTAATCCGTTTGGATATCCTAGAGTTTGATTGTGGTATTTTGGAAGGTGGTAGTACAAAAGTTTGGGTTTCATGAGGAGGATTGTTTGTACTAGGTGATTCATCTAAGTTGTAAGAGCTTGTGAATGACATGGTGTTGTTTGTTTGTGAAGATGAGATGAATTATGCAAGCATTTTGGGAGTTCTATATATAGAAAAAATAATGCATCGTAATGAATGCTTGACCCAAAATGTGGATTAAAATCTAATGATTAGATATGAATTTAAGGCATGTGATCATGAGAACACAAGCATTAAAGAACATACTCCAAAAAAAATGAAAAGATATTGGAGTTTTCATCCAAAGTGAGAAAAATAGAAGGTAAAAACAGCTTCTGTCTCACGGATCCCACGGATCCTTCCCTTGAGGGTTCCGTCCAGCATGAAGGCTGGGATCCGTGGGACTGGTGATGCAGGAGGCAGAAAATTTTCCTTTTGGAAACATTTTTGCCTAGTGTGTGCCTATATGCAAACTATTTGGATTTGCGGTTATCTCGACTCCTAAGAAGAAAAGAAAAATAAACTAGAAGTGAAAAAGCATACTAATTATGTGAGATAACTCGAGTGCTCCTAATTCATTGTTGCTTAAATGAATGTACCCGAAAATACATACTAATTTTTGTGAGTTTGGTGTCGGATGACATTGGTGTCCTAATTGGTTTCGACTCTTCTAGACCGAATTTCTTTAACATCTCTTTTATGTATTTAGATTGATTAAAGAAGATACCATCTTCTACTTGTTTGATTTGTAGACCAAGAAAGAAACTAAGTTCTCCCATCATACTCATCTCGAACTCGTCATGCATGATTTTAGAGAAATCATCACACACGTCTTGACAAGTGGATCCGAATATAATATCATCTACATATATTTGAACTATGATTATATGTGACTCTCTTTTCTTAGTAAAAAGTGTGTTGTCAACTAACCCTATGGTATAGTTGTGTTTGATTAAGAATGACTTGAGTCTATCATACCAAGCTTTTGGAGCTTGTTTAAGACCGTAAAGGGCTTTCTTTAACTTATACACATGTTTAGGTTTTTCAAAATCGATGAAGCCCGGAGGTTGAGCTACATATACTTCTTCATTAATAAAACCATTTAGAAAAGCACTTTTGACATCCATTTGATAAAGCTTTAGATCATTAGCACAAGCATACGCAAGAAGTATTCTTATAGACTCTAATCTAGCCACGGGGGCATAGGTCTCATCAAAATCTATTCCTTCTTGTTGGTTATACCCTTGGGCAACGAGTCTAGCCTTGTTTCTAGACACTATTCCGTTTGCATCTAATTTGTTTTTATAAACCCATTTGGTTCCTATTATAGTTTGTGTTGGGTTCAGTAAATACCCAAACCCCTTAATCTAGGATGTGAATAGAAAATAGCCCAAGTGTTTAATCCATTAAACACTAACAGGTCACTGAGTGCATAGTCTCTTAGTGAGTCATCTTCAGGATACTCAGTATGAGGCGAAGAAGAAGTCTCTCCACTCAGTAAGGCGGAACTTAAAGGGTGAAGACTGAGTCAAAAAGAAGATGATGGATTCATTGAGTGATGACAATAACTCACTGAATCCCTAAGACTCCTCTCCAACTACTTACACGGAAGACAAACTGAAGTAGAAGACTGAAGAATGAGCGGGACAAGGCGGGATAAGTTTGAATCAGATAAGACGAAGTCCTTATCAACCAAAGTCAACTTTCCCTGAATGGCAAAAGATCAGGCTCAGTGTCATCAATGACCTTAGGAAAGTAGTCTTGTCTCTTACCTAGAATAGTCTTTGTAGCAGAGACAAAATACATCAAGATTTTGTCTTACGTATGATGCCGGTTTGTCACTTAGGAAAGAGTCAAAAATATACATGTATAAATAGCATAAGAGATGGAGTGAAAAGGTTAAGCTTGTGAATTGTAAAAACACACATACACGCAAGCCATCTTTTCACTCCTCCAAATACAACTTAATCCCTGAGATAGCTCTGTGGGTTCTAAGAGTTGTGCTCAGACTTAGCCTGATCTTAGAGATGAGTCACCAAACTTTGTCATTTCAATCCCAAGTACTGTTCCGCAAGTACTTGGGTAACGTATTCTTTATGATTGATTTCTAATAAAGAATATGATGTTGAAAATTACCTTGTGTGTTTTACTTATGTTAATTTCAGTCATTGTTCACTATTAACTTGTGTTATAGTCTTAAACTGTTTTAAACGATAGTGAATGGGGAACAACAAGTGGTATTAGAGCAATGCTAATTATAAAACATTTTTTTAGGCCGCTCTAAAAGTTTTTAAATTAGGATCCTAAATGGCTGAAATTGATGTACCCCAACTAGTCGATAAAAAGGGTGGAGCTTATTCAGCTGTTGCCCCTAGACTTGAAGTTGGAAAATTCAACAAATGGAAAAGCGAAGGCTTTGCTATTTGATTGGGATGGAACCTTATTATATGAAATGTATAAATGAAGGTCCATTTGTCCCAAAGACTGCTGAAGGTTTGCCAAAACCAGAAGCTCAGTGGACCCAGGATGAAAGGAGAGTGGTAAACCAGGACCAAAGACTCAAAAGTATCATAATATCTTGTCTTCCTGACAATATTATGGAGTTCATGTTATAAGTGTACCACACTAAACAAACCTGGGATCACCTAGTTCATAGTCATGAAGGACCATCTGATACCAAGGAAAACAGGATAATGGACCTGAAACTTGAGTATAACACCTTCAGGGCTAAGGACTTAGAAACTCTCTCTCAAACTTACACCCGATACAAAACTCTTTTAAATGAACTGTCAAATGATGGTGTTAAGTTGTCCAAACATGAAATCAATGTTGGTTTTGTCAACAGTTTCCCTGATAAGTGGTTGAATTCCTCTTAGGGACTTAGGAATGCTAATCATATCCAGAATCTTGAGCTTCCTTAAATTTATGGGAAATTTGTCTATGAGGAAAACCTCATCAACAGACGATACCCTGACTTAAAGAAGTCTCAGGAAGTCAAGAAGTCCCTGACCACCACCTCATCTCCAATATCAACTGCTTTCTATTCTAACAATGTTGTTCAAGATTTTCGGAAAATTCGATGATGAGCCCGATGAGAGATCAAGTGAGGAGTACCTAAATGACTGAACACTGAATTTCGGAAAGGGCACTCCTTGCTAACTCTCGAAGGTTTATAAAAGAAACAAAGGTTTTTCAAATGCCAAAGCAAATGAGGACACTGAATGCTTTAAGTGTCACAAAAGTGGTCATTTTGCAAAAGACTGTTTTTCAAAAACAATTTCTGAACCCTCTTATAAACCATCAGGGTCAAATCAGTCCTCAGGCTTTAGCAAATTTCAACAAAAAATCTATCAGTCTCATCAAAACTTTCAAAACAAATCTAATCAAAACAAAACAGTTGATTTTGAAGCTAAGTATAAGAAAGTCAAAGCTAAGCTTGCATTGCTCGAGGCCAGTCCCTCAAAAACAACAAAAAGTGTTCAATCTGCAGGGGTAAAAACAAAGGCCTTGTTGCTGAGACCTTCGACTGGGATGAAGAGCCAGTATCATCAGATGATGAAATGGTGCATGTCAGTGCACTGATGGCCCTCTCAGAAGAGGACAAGCTAGCTGTTGGAAAGAATCATACCAGGAATGGAGAATGGGTCAATATCACAATGAAGAAGGTAAATATCTTACTTTCTATGGATGATGACTCTGATTGGAAATCCTATATGAATTATCTTAATGTTGACCTTAAGTTCGTAGAAGAGCAAAGACTGAATCTTTTTTCAAAATACAACAAGCTAAGTTTTGAATTGAACAAGTGTAGGGATGAACTGCTTCTTTTAAAACAAAATAAGCTTGAGGCTATCACTTTGCAAATTCAAAACACTGAATTAGTTAAAAGAAATCAGGTTCTTCAAGATGAACTTAAGAAAGAAAAAGATATCATTGCTAGTTGGACTGCTAAGAATCCAAGAGTCTTTGATGCTGTGGGAGCCCCCGGCAGCAAAAAGAGAGTCATAGGTGAAAATCATCTCCCTGACTCTCATAACAAAGACCAGTCTCCCAAATCATTTGTGTCTAGTGGCATGATTACCAATGTGTTGACTACTTCCAAGCCCAGTGATTGGATTGATCGGGTTAATCCTGATAGTAAGCTTCCTAATTTCGATTCTGGAAGAATTCTTGAGCCTGAGAGTCAAGCTCTTAAGAGCATGCTTGGACTCCCTGATGTACCCAGTAATACTGATCACATTGAGTCTGAAGCAGAGTCTAATGCAACGCTTCCACCCCTGAAACCTCTTCAGGGTGCTGCACCAAGCTCTGAGCTTACTCCAATGCAATTCAATCCTCATTCACCAAAAGAAAGGTCTGCACTTGATAGAACCATCCTCAAAAGACCATCAAAACCAACTCAACAAGAGTCTACTCCCACTGAGACTTCCACATCTTCAGCTCCCACTGAAGCAGATCAAATTCAGCAACTGACTAAACTTGTGAGGAAGCTAACTGAAAAGATGGAATCCATTGAAAAGGTCACTGAATCAATCAAGGAGACAAAGTCAGCTTCCTCTAGTTCCTCAAAGTCTAAGTCAAACCCCAAATCCAAGCAGAAGTGTGATCTATGCCACTATACCAGTCATACCACTGACAACTGCTATAGAATCCTTTTTTGTAAGATCTGTAAAAAGGATGATCACAGAACCTCTGATCACTTACAATATGTAAGTTCACTCAGTGAGGAAAACTATACCAAAGTTGGTCATCAGTATGCTTCATCCTCCAAGACAGCTCACAAACATAGAGCTAAACCCTTTCCTCTTTGCCCACACTGTGGCTTCAATGATCATCATCAGGATGATTGTCTCATGAACAAATGCTATGATATATGTGGTAATCTAGCTCATGAGACATCCCAACATGACAGTATCATTCTTGCAAGGATAGGTACAAAACAACCCAGAGTTACTGAGTCATCCTCAGTCTCTAAATGCAAAACCTGTGGTAGCACAATGCACTCAACCACTGACCATGAGTCAATTGCCAAATTCAAACAGACCTTGAGACCCAAGCCCACTGGAGTGTGGGTCACTAAGAGAAACTAATTCAGTTTACTACTTGTGCAGAGACACGCTAGGGAGCCTATTTGGCATCTAGACAGTGGATGCTCAAGAAGCATGACTGGTGTGAAGGAGTATCTGCACAAGTATGTAGAGGAACCAGGACCCAAGGTAGTATTTGGTGATAACTCATCATGTCCCACTGAAGGTTATGGTTCAGTAAACTACAATGGAATAGTTTTCTCTAGAATAGCTTATGTCAATGGTCTGAAATACAATCTCATCAGTGTCAGTCAACTATGTGATGCTAAGTACATTGTGCAATTCAACGACAAACAAGGTACCATCTTCAATGCCAACAAGGAAGTTGTGTTGATAGCTCCTAGGGGAGATGACGTTCACTTGTTAGACATGTCAACACTCTCCCAAGATGGAACTTGTCTCTTTGCTAAAGCCACTGAAACTATCAATTGGCTGTGGCATAAGAGACTCTCACACTTAAACTTCAAAAACCTCCACAACTTGGCAAAACAAAACAAGGTCCTTGGCTTACCATCACTGGTTTTTGAAAAAGACAAACCATGCTCTGCCTGTGAAAAAGGTAAACACCATAGAGCATCATTCAAAACCAAACAAAATTTCTCCATCAAAAGCTGCCTTCACCTCCTGCACATGGATCTCTTTGGACCTGTCAGTCCCAGATCAATCCAGCATGAGAAGTATACACTTGTCATTGTTGATGAGTTCTCAAGATACACTTGGGTATACTTTCTTTCCAAAAGAGTCGAGTGATACAATAATGTCATTCATCGGGAAGATTGAAAACCAGAATGACATTACTGTTAAACAAATCAGAACAGACAATGGTACTGAGTTCAGAAATCAAGAGCTTGAGAGGTTCTGTGATGAAAAAGGAATTTCTCAAAATTTCTCATCTCCTTATACCCCTGAACAAAATGGGGTCGCTGAAAGAAAAAACAGAACTCTCATTGAGGCTGCTAGAACCATGTTAAACGGCTCAGCCCTCTCAAAGCATTTCTGGACTGAAGCAGTCAAAATTTCCTGTTACACTCAAAACAGGTCAATCATTGTCAAAAGACATAATAAAACCCCATATGAGATCTTCAAAGGTAGACTTCCTGACATCAGCTATTTTCATGTGTTTGGATGTCCTGTGTTTATTCATAACCATAAGGATCATCTAGGCAAGTTTGATGCAAAAGCTGATGATGGATATTTCTTAGGCTACTCACTGATCTCCAAAGCCTTCAGGGTTTCTAACACAAGGAAACAACAAGTTGAGGAATCCTTTCATGTCACCTTTGATGAAAGTTCTGAAAGCATCAGGTTCACCAACACCTCTGTTGAGGAAATAGGAATTGATAACTCGTCAAGATATCCTCATGATGAGTACAACACTGAATTCAATTCCTCATATCAAGCTGATGCTGACATCTCATATTATGTCTTACCTCACAACCTTCCCCAACCAAATGTCAGTGAATTCATTGATAATCAATCAGTCCCTACTGGGATAGGTAATACTGAACCAAATGTTCAGGAACCTGTGAATCAAGAAACCCAACCTAAACAAGACATCTCAACAGATGTTCTTAATGATTCTATGGCTCAAGCACCAGAACTCACTCCTGAGTCTCCAGTGACCTCTTCAAGCTCAGATCCTAGACCACAAAGTAAGTGGACAAAATCTCAGGACATTGAGCTTGTAAACATTATTGGCGAACCCACTGAGGGCATGCTCACTAGAAGCATGGCTGCTAAGTTAACTGCAGCTTCAACCAATGAATGTCTATATGCTGATTACCTATCAGAAATAGAACCCAAAAGTGTCACTAAGGCTCTAAAGCACCCAAGCTGGGTTCAGGCTATGCAAGAAGAACTGCAACAGTTTGATAAAAACAAGGTCATAACCTTGATCAAATGTCCTCAGGATGTTGTTGTCATAGGAATGAAGTGGGTTTTCAGAAACAAAACTGATGAAAACGGCACTGTCATTAAAAACAAAGCCAGACTTGTAGCCAAAGGTTACAGTCAACAAGAAGGCATTGACTATGATGAGACATTTGCTCTTGTTGCAAGAATGGAAGCCATCAGGATCTTCCTTGCTTATGCAACATACATGAACTTCAGGGTCTACCAAATGGATGTTAAAAGTGCATTCTTAAATGGTGATCTCAAGGAAGATGTGTATGTTCAGCAGCCTCCTGGCTTTGAGAGTAGTGAATTCCATGACTATGTCCGCAAGCTTGACAAAACCCTTATGGACTTAAACAAGCTCTCAGGGCATGGTATGAAACTCTCTCAGCCTTCCAGATACAAAACAAGTTTGTCAGAGGAAAGATAGACAACACCCTGTTTGTCTATAGAACAAAACAGGATGTGATACTGGTCCAAGTGTATGTTGATGACATCATCTTTGGCTCAACAAACTACAAACTTTGCAAACAATTTGAAAAACTAATGACAAAGAAGTTTGAAATGAGCATGATGGGTGAACTTACATACTTCCTTGGACTACAAATCAGGAAAACTAATAAAGGAATCTCCATCAGTCAAGAGAAATACACCATAAATCTCTTGAAGAAATATGAGATATCTGACTGTGCCTCAGTGAAGACACCAATGGTCCCTCCTAACAACCTTGGACCTGATCTCACTGGCAAATCAGTCAATCAAACCCATTTCAGAGGGATTGTTGGCTCACTGATGTATCTAACTGCTACTAGACCAGACATATAATTCTCAGTCTGTCTAATAGCAAGATATCAGTCCAATCCCAAAGAATCCCACCTCACTGCAGCCAAAAGAATACTCAGATACCTGAAGGGAACCCCAAACCTTGGACTCTATTATCCAAAGTGCTCAGGGTTTGATCTCAAGGGTTACTCTGATTCTGATTATGCTGGCTGCAACATGGACAAAAAAAGTACCTCAGGGTCCTGTCAATTTCTTGGAGGAAAACTGGTTTGTTGGAGTGCTAAAAAGCAACAATCAGTGGCTATGTCTTCAGATGAAGCTGAGTATGTGGCTGCTGCAGGATGTTGTGCCAATGTTTTATGAATGAAAAGTCAACTCAGTGACTATGACATCCATTACAAAATGGTACCCATCTTTTGTGACAACACCAGTGCATTGCAATCTCCAACAACCCCTTCCTTTACCAAAGAACCAAACACATTGATATCAGATATCACTTCATCAGGGACCACATAATGAAAGGAGACATAAAACTCCATTTCATCCCCACTGAATATCAACTGGCTGATATCTTCACCAAACCTTTGGATGAACCTACCTTCAGGAGACTGAAAGCTGAATTGGGAATGCTTGACATTGAAAGTCATGCATTTGAAAACCAATCTCAGTAAGTTCTATGAAATGGTTCCTCCTCCTTGAACAAAACCCACAATACAACTGAATGAGTAAGACTCATTCAGGGACCCTGACAGCTAAAATTGAGCATTAAATGAGTAACTAAATGATCCAATTATCAATGTCCTAGGTTGGTAACTATGCCAATTTAATAGAGGAATATATGTCTCTCTGTCTTACTGTCAACCATATCAAGGGTCCCTCACAAACTTACCTAATCCCCACTTGGCATTAAATGCCTCCTCACATGAAATATCTTATTGATATTTTAACTCTGTAGAAAGCACTTTTTACTGTGCACTACAACTGTTCCCTTGAAAAACGGGATTTTACTGCGGGTAATGGAGTGGTGGCATTAAATGTGGAAATTCAAAACGTTTTCAAAAATTGACTTTACAAATCCACAAGTTTGCACAAACAACCCCTCTCAACACCCTATAAATACCCCTCATAAAATCCTTATAACACACACAAAAGATTTCTGCTATCAAAACTCTGTCAAAATCTCTTTACAAACCCAGAAATCTTTGTGTTCTTCAAATCCTTTCTGAAAAATCTTCTTTGTAAACCTTTACAAAAGTTTTTCATCACAACTTAAGAGATAAAAAAACTTTTGATTGTTCTTGTCAACTTATTTTTTTAAAACCCTAAAACCCTTTTTCATGGAAATGGCAATAACATAATCTCTTCAGTTTGCTTCACAGTGGGTAGGCGATCTTAGAAACGTTGAATTTAAAACAAACAATGTCATAGGCAATTTTGAATATCCTCAAACTGTCCCAGCCTATAAGGACATTATGAAATTTTAATATAACTGCCCACTGAAAACGGCCTTTATTCAGTGTCCCTCGATATTGTACCAAAACCTCCTCAGGGAGTTTTGGGCAACAGCTAAGGCCTTTGACCCGACACCCTCTACTGATGAGAACAACCTTAGACCTCTCAGGGAATATCTCATCAGGTTCAGTCTTAACGGGGGGCAACAATTCACCCTGGATTATAAAACATTTTGCACCTCAACAGGGTTAGATTACAACAAAGGTGTTTATGTCGCCCATCCTGAAACCTCCACAGTGAAGGATGGGTTAAAACAAATTGTTTTAGATCTAACATTTTTGGACAAGACCTCAGTCACCAAGAGTTCATTTCCCGTGGCTTGGAGGATCCTATTCACATTTGTGATTCAGGTCCTCGGCGGGAACCACTCATCCACTGAACAAGTTAACTCTATTCAGTTGATGATGGCATACTGCTTGATGAATGGGGTCACTGTCGACATAGGGGAGATCATTTACAGTGATCTCGTAACCAAGCTACAGAGCAAAACTAGGAAGAAATACATTTCGTATCCTAGGTTTGTCTCTTGTGCTTTGCAAGTGTTACTGGGTACAAATTATCCTCAGGAAGAAAATTTTGGTGCTTTACCTGGCATCCTGAGCCAATCAAATTTTCAAAAGGACCCATCCCTTGTCACAAACATTGAATTGACGGCCCATATGGTTGCTGTAAACAACCAGAGGGAATCAGTGTCTCCTAACCCTGCTCCTTTAAAGAAAAGGGGGAAGTCTCAGACTGGGACTAAGACCAAACCCAAGTCTCAGGGCCCTGAGGCTTCTGGAGCACTGGCCAAAAGGCAAAGAAGGCCTAAGACTGATTTGACACCCGCTGGAGGCCAATCATCATCTACCCCAGTAACAACGAAGGACACTGATAAATCACAGTCAGTGCCCTTGGTCCTAACCATTACTCCCCAAGTTCCAGAGGGAAACAAACAACCCGTTGGTAGGGGAGCGCCTTCCACAACGCCCCGTGATGACATTAGCAAATCAAAGCCTTTGTCTGAGAGCACACTGAATGATCCCAAAGACTCAGAGGGAACCAAACAACCCGCTGATAGGGATACCACCTTCACTGACTCTGCTAAAGGCACTGGGAAAAACCCATCAGTGTCTCAGGGGTCTTAGGGGGACAAAGACTCGGAGGGACAGGAACAACCCGCCTATATGGAACCTAAAACCAATCCTGACTCCAGAGAAGACACTGGGAAACGCCCACCAGTGTCTTAGGGGTCAACGGGGGACAAAGACTCAGAGGGAAACATACCACCCGCTGATACGGAACCCATCACCAACCCCTTGTTAACCGTTGCTGATGTCACTGGGATACTATTTTCTGAAGATGAACTTGCTGACAGTGATGATGAAATTTTATCAGCAGGGGAAGAAGTGGACGCTGAGGTTCAATCTGAACAAGAACCTCAGCCTGATCCAAAGGAGCATACTGAATCCCCATCTCAACCTGAAGACAATGCTTCTGCCTCCTCATCCAGCTCTGATGAATTCAAGCAGTTTGACAATGTTCTTCCACTAACTGAAAGACAGCTGGTTCAGTGGATCACCAAAGCTTCAAGGAAATTATACTCTGGGGTCACTGAAACATTGTGGGAACAACATACTGAGGCTGGTGCAAGTTATGCAGATCTGAAGGCTGAGGTATAAGCCTTTGATGAAAACGTTCATGAGCACTGGGACTTGATGTATGACACCATTCACAGACTGGATGAAAATTTGGCTAAATTCTTCAGACATCTTCAGGGTGTTGGCACAACGGTAGATGAAATCAGGGAATCTGTCAAAGAAGACCCGGCGCTCAACTCTAAAGTGCTGGAGGCTACTGAGGCGTACTTGAAACAATCATCCAGCCTTACTGAACTTATCGAAACCCTAAAATCTGAAAATGTTCAGGGTATTCAATCTTCAGTCCAGTCTCTTCAGGCTACATTGGGCTCTTTGACTACTCAGGTGGCTACTTTGACTCAGGCCTCGTCTTCTATGGCCTGTAATCTTGGACCCAGAATGACTACTTTGGAGGAATCTCATGCTAACTTGGAAGCCAAAGTTACTGGTATTCAAGCAGATACCTCAGACATCAAGGCCATGATTACTGAAATTTATCAGGCCTTCAAGGGTCAAGCAGCTCAGTCCCCCTCAACAACAACACCAACTCTTGCCCTCACTGACGCTCCAGCAACAGTTGAGGGGGAGAAAACTGAAGAAACTTCTCTTCACACTGAGGGGGAGACAACAACGCCAGTATCTGCAGCTCCAATCTCATCATCACCACCAGTCTCAGCAATACCAATCTCATCAATCCCTCCACCAACATCAACAACAACAACACTGACAGTGATCACACCAATAATAACAACAACACCGCCCCTGGTAGCATCCTCTTCTTCAGGCCAGGAAAAAGGAAAAGGCATAATGACAACACCACCTGAGCCTGAGAAGATTCCCTTTAAGATCGGCGACACTGAATACCTGCTCACACCACAACAGCTAAGTGCCTATCTTGCAAAAGAAGAAAGGAAACAGAAACTTGCTGAGGAAGAAAGAAAAAGCAGAGAGGCACTGGTAAAGGTGGTCGCTGAAGAAGCTGAAAATGTTGGAATAGATGCTAAGAAGCTTAAAAAGGGTCAGGCAGGACAGAAGTTCAAGGATGCTCAGGCAGCAAAAATGGCTGAAATGAAAAAGCAGTTGGAAGAAAAGAACAAAAGAACTGCAGCCATCAGGAAGGCAAGAATTGACCATTACAATTGGACAATGTCAAGCAGAAGACTGCCTGAGAAGATCACTGATGTCAAAATCATCCCCAGATCCAACCACTGGCAATGAATGTCTACAGGGGGGATGATAAGAGACATTTTGAGGTTCATGATCCCCTAAAATTCACTGACTTTGGGATCACTGAACTCGATGAACTTGGTCCAATAA
This sequence comes from Chrysanthemum makinoi, assembly GCA_910596185.1. Classification (NCBI taxonomy): domain Eukaryota; kingdom Viridiplantae; phylum Streptophyta; class Magnoliopsida; order Asterales; family Asteraceae; genus Chrysanthemum; species Chrysanthemum makinoi. The sequence goes on along the minus strand of OU343225.1, from coordinate 224,429,842 downwards.
TAGAAAAGAAGCAAAATACGGTGGTTAAGGAGCTGATGAAGATGCTCAGTAAGAGGTATGAAAGACTGAGAGATACACCAGCACAACTGGGAATTCAGCCTGCCCTAACTGCACCACAAGGATCTCAACCACAGTCATCACAAGGTAAAAGAAAGAAGGTTGAGTTCCAGCCTGAGATAAAAGTACCTGGACTAGAATGCAACAGGGAGCTGCCTGAAGATGTTAAGTTCGTGAACTGTCTAGTGATTGAAAAGCCTGAAAGAGGGCTATTCCACATTGATGTCTATGGAAACCCATCATTTAAAAGATGGAGTGATATTGATCAGGCTGGTGTAGCTGCAATGCTGAGCTACATACCAGTGGCCTCTCAGATCCAAACCCCAGCAAACATCAGGTTCTGTCAAGACCTGAACACCAAGATAAGAGACCATCATGACAGGGAAACACTCATCACCAAGAAAGTCAAGCTTGAAGCACTGGGAATCCATCTGGACTGACATCATTTTGATTTATCTTTTGTACTAGTGATAGGAACCTTGTAATTTGATCAATAAACGATGTATGTTTTGTTAAAATATTTAGTGTTCCTTATTGTATTCATTAGTACATTCAGTGTAAGAAGAAGCCATTTTCTCACTTACACTGATCAATCACTTAGGCTATTTGTATATCCAAATAGGGGGGGGGGGACTGTTGGGTTCAGTAAATGCCCAAACCCCTTAATCTAGGATTTGAATAGAAAATAGCCCAAGTGTTTAATCCGTTAAACACTAACAGGTCACTGAGTGCATAGTCTCTTAGTGAGTCATCTTCAGGATACTCAGTATGAGGCGAAGAATAAGTCTCTCCACTCAGTAAGGCGGAACTTAAAGGGTGAAGACTGAGTCAAGAAGAAGATGATGGATTCAGTGAGTGATGACAATAACTCACTGAATCCCTAAGACTCCTCTCCAACTACTTACACTGAAGACAAACTAAAGTAGAAGACTGAAGAATGTAAAGACTGAAGAATGAGCGGGACAAGGCGGGATAAGTTTGAATCAGATAAGACGAAGTCCTTATCAACCAAAGTCAACTTTCCCTGAATGGCAAAAGATTCGGCTCAGTGTCATCACTGAACTTAGGAAAGTAGTCTTGTCTCTTACCTAGAATAGTCTTTGTAAACAGAGACAAAATACATCAGTATTTTGTCTTCTGTATGATGTCAGTTTGTCACTTAGGAAAGAGTCAAAAATCATACATGTATAAATAGCATAAGAGATGGAGTGAAACGGTTAAGCTTGTGAATTGTAAAAACACACATAAACGCAAGCCATCTTTTCACTCCTCCAAATACAACTTAATCCCTAAGATAGCTCAGTGGGTTCTAAGAGTTGTGCTCAGACTTAGCCTGAGCTTAGAGAGGAGTCACCAAACTTTGTCATTTCAATCCCAAGTACTGTTACGCAAGTACTTGGGTAACCTATTCTTTTTGATTGATTTCTAATAAAGAATATGATGTTGAAAATTACCTTGTGTGTTTTACTTATGTTAATTTCAGTCATTGTTCACTATTAACTTATGTTATAGTCTTAAACTGTTTAAAATGATAGTGAACGGGGAACAACAGTTTGATTACTAGGTGGAGGGACAAGTGTCCAAACATCATTAGAAACAAATTGATTTAATTCTTCTTGAATAGCCATTACCCAACTTTCATCTTTTATGGCTTCTTGAGTATTCTTAGGTTCTATGGTTGAAACAAAACAAAATAAGCTACTTTGGTTTTGAACTTGAGACTTTAATGTTCTTTCGTTTAACTTTCCTATGACCTTATCTACGGGGTGATCTTTGGACTCTTTATTATTTATGACTTCATCATTTAAAGGTTCTTCTTCTTCATTTATCTTTTTCTTTATTACTATAGCTTCACTTTCTACAATCTCGTCATCGACAAGAGGTGGAGAGGATTTGGGTGGACTTTCATCAAATTTTACATTTAATGACTCTTCTACCTTCATTGTTTCTTTATTTAGTATGACGTAAGCTTTGCTATTAGGAGAGTAACCTAGAAAGATACCTTCGGTTGATTTAGGATCAAATTTTGTAAGGTAATCTTTAGTGTTAAGAAGAAAACATTTGCTACCAAAGACTCTAAAGTGATCTAACGTAGGCTTTTTGCCTCGGAGTAACTCGTATGGAGTTTTACCTAAGATTGGTCTAATTAAGACTCGATTGAGTATGTACGTTGAAGTATCAACGGCATTGCACCAAAACTTTTGAGGTATGGATTGCTCATGAAGCATGGTGCGACTCATTTCTTGTAGGGTTCTATTCTTTCTTTCAACTACCCCATTCGATTATGGAGTGCGCGGAGCCGAGAAGTTGTGAGTAATACCATTAGCGTCACAAAAGGCTCCAAATTGCACTTGATTATCGAATTCCCTACCATGATCCGTTCTAATAGACACTATAGGACTTCCTAGTTGTCTTTGGATTTTCTTGCTTAATATTTCAAAATAATTAAATGTTTCCGTTTTGTTCTTTAAGAATTTTGTCCATGTGTACCTAGAGTAATCATCCACTATGAACAAAGTGTAGTAGTTGCCTCCATAACTTTGGATAGCGGATGGACCAAATAAATCCATGTGTAGTAATTCTAGACACTTAGTTGTAGACACCATATATTTTTAGCTTTATGGCTAGAATGAACTTGTTTTCCTACATTACAAGCATCACAAAAGTGATGTTCATATTTTAACTTATGTAGATCTCTTACTAGATCTTTGGATGATAGCGATTGAAGAAGTCGCATATTGGCATGACCCAATCTTCGATGCCATAAGGTCGAAGTATCATCCATAGAGGTAAGACAAAGTTTGTCTTTAGGTTCATTACCGATTTTAATGACATAGACTCCATGTTTCCTAATTCCTCTTCCTATGGTTATGCCATTTTTTAATATCTTACTACCGGTTTCGGTAAAAAGTACATTGCACTTTTTATCACAGATTTTTCCTATACTTAAGAGATTAAAGTTTAGGTTTTCTACGTGACACACATCGTTAATGGTTAGAGATTTGTTAGAAATCGTACCTTTACCGATGATTTTACTTTTGCTATTTCCAAACACCACATTACCTCCATTGAAGGATTCATATGTGGAGAATAGATCTTTATTGCCGGTCATGTGCCTCGTGCACCCGCTATCCTTGACCCATTCATCCGGGTCTAGGTCGACCTTTAAGCACACCTAAGAAAACAATTAACTCAAAAGTTTGGTCCCCATTTGTTCATGGGTCCATTAGGGTTAAACATTCCATTCATGTTAGACATGTATGGATAAGGTGAATATGCATTCCATGGTGCAAAGTTTTGAAAAGGAAATCCATTTTGCATATTTGGGTTCCATCCCATTTGATGGTTACTTCTCGAGTAAACATTATTAGGTCTCCTAGATGGGTTAGGTTTTGAAAAAGATGGAGCCTTGTTTCTTGCAAAAATAGGATTATATTTTGGTGGCGGTTGTCTAGTGGTAAAATGAGTTGGTTTCTTCTTATTAACGATAACAAAATCAGTTCTAGATGAAGAAGCTATGTTATTACCACTGTTTGCTACAGCAGACCCACGGATCCCTGGCTGAACACTAGCCGGTTCCCTTTTTATGGGATCCGTGGGATCCGCCACAACAGTGGCTGGTTTTTCTAGTGCCTTAACAAATTGTGTTTCTTTGTTTTAACTAGTTGATGGATCAAGTTGTTGAATACCTAAACCTTTTTGGTTGTTACGCAAAGTTCACATTCACCACTTGCTATTTTACTCTTTTCTAGACGTTTCAATTTTGCTTTTAATTCTATGACTTCTTTATCTAAACGTTGGTTTTGACTTTTTAAAAGCTTGTTTTTGTTAACTAGTTTTAAGCTAATATTGCACAGTTTGTCATATTCATTATGCAATGAGTCGTCATCTAGAGATGAGCTACTATAGTATTCGTGACATACCTCGTCATTTGCCATGAGACAAATTTCTTCGTCCTCCTCGTCTCTCATTCCCCACGTGATGCTCACGAACGCCTTTTGATCATCCCGTTTGGGACACTTACTAATAAAGTGGTTTGGGTCCCCACATTTAAAGCAAGCACGATCATCCCTTGGCTTCTCGTCCTCTTTGCTTTTCCGGAATCCTTTCTTGTCGTCATACGGTTGTTTGACGTGTCTTCCCTTCCTTCTAAAGAACTTTTTAAAGTCCCTTACCGCCATAGCATACTTCTCGTCGTCACTATCCGAAGAGGAGTTCTCTTCATCGCTTGAAGCCTTTTTGGATTTAAGGGCAAGAGATTTGTGTTTCTCTTTCACCTTTGAGGCTTCGGAATCTTTAGCAAGGACAAGCTCGTAGACTTTTAAGTTTCCTATGAGTTCATCAAGGGTGAGGATTGTCAAATCTTTTGACTCTTCGATCGCCGTCACCTTGGATCTCCACTTGGATGGAAGTGCCCTTAGATATCTCCTAACATGGTTACGGCTAGAAAACGATTCATCAAGTGCTTGTAAAGATGTAATAATAGTATTAAAATTAGCAAATGAATGATCTATAGTTTCCTCATCCGATATTGAAAATTGTTCATATTGTTGAACAAATAAATCAATTTTATTATTTTTAACTTGTTGATTACCTTGATGAGTTACAACTAAAGAATTCCAAATTTCTTTAGAGGTTTTAAGCATAGAAATTCTTTCGAATTCCTCTTTGGGTAAAGCATTGTACAAAACCATTTTAGCTTCACTATTTTTAGAAAGCTTTTTCTTCATTTCATCGTTTAGTTTATCATGAGGTATGTTAACTAAATTTCCTTTATCATCTTTTGAGGTAGCCTCAAAATCGCCTTCAACAATAATGTACCAAAGATCAATATCTTTAGACTTCACATACGTTTCGAATCTATTTTTCCAATATATAAAACCATTAGTTTCAAATAGTGGTGGTCGTTGCATAGATTTCCCTTCCTTGTAATTTTCAGAACCCATAGTGATCGAAAAGTTTTTAAAATACGGTTTACTTTAAAACTTTTATAAACTTAGCTCTTGATGCCAATTGTGGAAAACTAGAAGGGGGGGTTGAATAGTTTTGCCGATTTTAAGTTAGTTTCAAAAACTTTAGATTCGATATTATGTGAAATCGTATGGATGTAGAGAAAGTATAGATCTAATGATAAAGCAAGTAAATAAAGTAAAGTAAGGGATAGAAATGACACAACCGATTTATAGTGGTTCGGCTACAAGGACACCTTCCTTGCCCTACTCCACTCCCCGAGTCACCTACTCGAGAGTTCAAGCATTATGTCAACAAACTCCTTCAACTTGGCGGAGAAGCCTTCACAACGTTGCTTACACCTTTTTCCGGTACATAGCTAAATACCGGGTCCGTAACACGGTGGACCAAACCAACACGACTATTACACAACAAATATGTGAAATATCAAATACAAGATCTTCGCTACAGAAATCTTGCGGAGGAACAAATCAATCAAGGACCCCTTACTTGGATGACTCGTAGAATGCTCGTGATCTCGCCTTAGAGAAGGACCAATATGAGAATCACTAAAGAAAGAAAGAAAGAAGTACTCTCTAGATCAAGTGATCTTTTGTTAGAAGAGAATGAGAGTATATGAGAGAATTAGTAAGAAGAGGGGTGAGTTAGAATGAAGAAATGGCTCTCTATTTATAGGAAAAATCTGCCACTGTTCCTCGGATCCCACGGATCCCTCCCACAAGGGATCCGTCTAGTGTAATCCTAGGGATCCGTGGGACGCTCCTCTTTGCCCATGGGTTTTTTGGTTATGGGTCATGGGTCATGGGTTATGGGTTGGTCCATGGGTATTCTTTTAGATTCAATGTATCTAATGAGTACAATGTATCTAGTCAAGTGGGTATGGGTCAATACCATGGGTTATGGATATGATCCATGGGTTGTGATTATTACCCATCCTAATAAACTATTACAACAAATGATTTATTACAACATTTTGTATTTAAATGGTTATATGTAAATGCTTTACAAAAATAACATGTATCCTTATAATTGTACTTAAGATAACATTATATTTGTTATCAACAAAACACAAAGAGATCGCAAAATATTAATAAACGTTTTTACGGTTTATTTGTATTAACAAATTCCCCCAAAATTCAAAAGTGAACTAAATGCAACTACAGCCAAAACTGACACAAGAAAAAGATCATAATTAGTCCCTAAGCCTAAGTCTTTCTTGGAAAGAAGTTGACCTATAAGTTAGGCGGGAAAGGGTAAAAGAAAACATCAGGGACCAACTGTGTAACGGGAAAAAGACAAAAACTGTAAAACTAACAGGTGCTATTATGAATTTAGGGAATTGGTTGACCAGGGACTGACGGTGAATTTTTTTTAGGATGAAATGACCAAAATACCAATAGCGTACAAGTCACGTGGGCGAGATAACGAGTAAAAATAACGACAGTTATCTATTGGTACCAAACGTGCACCAAAGATAGCGATTTGGGGACTATCCGTGAGAAACCCTAAAGCAAGGGACCGAATGGGCGAATTGAGCCTACTTTCGGGACCAAAGGTGTAACTTACCCTAGGTAAAAATAAAAAGGCAGGTGCATGAAGCGTGCAAGAGTAGAACACCCACGTGACAACCCACGCAAAAATCTTGCTTGTACGAGGCTCTTGTTTTTTCCATCTCACAATTTATTTATATTCTTTCAAATCTTTGCAACCACACATATACTAATTCACACCTCTCCCAATTTTCATTTCCATTTACATTGTTTGAGAAATTGAGTTGAACTAGCAATGGCTCAATTATTATCTCCAGTTTGCACCGATCTGATTAAATTTCAATCAAGAAGAAGCAATATTAGTAATAGTAATAATAACAGATGGCGAATGTTAACGACCAACAAGAATATAAGGTGGAATGGCGGGAAAAGAAGAAGATTTGGCACAGTTAACGTCGCTACTGATCCTTCACCGTTATCGTCAGATGCTATTGCTGATGATTACTATGCTGTCTTAGGACTGGTATCTTTCTTTCTTACTCTTTATTATTAGATAGTTACTGTAGAATATATATAACAATTGATTTCTACTTTTCATTTTTATTTACTTGGTTTTCTCTATTGTTTTTTACTTACGAAGCAACTAGTGGTTTCTTTTGAAAGTCCTAATTTGTAAGGATATATATATATATATATATATATATATATACAACTGTCTTGGAAAATAACTGCAACTATAATAATTGTCTTCCTAATGGGTTGGTTTGGACATTAGCCCAACCCATTCAAATTTGCAGACCAGAATTAACACTGCAATTGTTTTACTAAACTGTACAAATAAGGACTATACTAATATTAACATAGATATGAACATGATTAATGGATGATTGATCTTAAGTGGCTTCCAACAGTCTCCCTCCTAAGATCAATAGCCTTTAATCATTGTTTCTTCTTTCTTCAGGATTTACTTCAGGTTATGATGACTAGGTCATCACTTGAATTGCTTCTGATTTCTTCCTTGATTCCTTGGTCATTTGGTGTGCTGCATTGTCCATATTGGTGATGGTTGTAGGCATTGCCCTTATCAGTTTCTTCTTCCAGTTTTATACCAAAATGCTCAACCTTGCAGATGTTCTTCATACCTGTAGATGCTGTCATATGATCTTTCTGATCTCCATGATGACCTTGTAGGCAATATAATCCTTTGCCTTAATCCACAATGACTGTGGCCTTGTTTGGGACAGATCCTTGTCCCAACTTATGCATCCTAGCAGTGTTGTAATAACTTTTGAGGACATCTAAATACTCGTTGTAGCATACCTTCAGTTCTTCTCCATCATTATAAGATAATCCCAATATTTTTGCTGCTTGACCAAAATTCCTTGAAAAATATACTTGTAGGTATCCACCCAAATATTCAATGGCCTTGTAAAGGTCCATTAGGTGTACTGTGGTGCCTTTTATCATGGGTGGTATTGGACCACGCAAGGGTCCATTCAAGTACTCTTCATAGAACCATTTTAGGAGTTTTACAAATCTTTTTCTAAAATAATCCCATTTGTGACCAACTAATTTGTCTTGATTGATGAGGTTTAGGAAAGTAATAAACTCATTGAAGGTGGTGACCCTTGTTGAGTAAACCGCCCCTTTAATTTCAATTTCATCAGTTTCATCCATTGATGGGTTAACAGATGCATCTAGTGATTCAAAATACTTGTCTAGGAATTCATTGTGCTTGACTCTTAGACTATCTTCATTGAAACTGTGGCTTTTGGGATTTTTAAACATGTATGACAGTGTGCAAGTGTTATCCTCATAGAGGATTTCAACCCTTTGTTTTTCAAGTAGGTCCACTGATAAAATGTTTAAAGAGACTTCAGGGGCATAGGACCCCTCGAATGAGATATCTCCCATTGCAATTTTTGACTATAACTTCCCCCGTACCATAAGTGAACAACAATTTCTTTTCTTCTTCTATTTTACCAACAGAAAAGTGTTCTTTTATCTTGCAGAACAGATTCAACTTTGAACATACATGCATGTTTATATTGTTGCTTATGTTATCCCAGTGGTCTTGATCAGTACCTTTGATTATGCATTTGGTTTCAAAGTGAATTAGTTCAGGATATTTTATACTTACAATAGGGATTTGCATATTGTGATGTCCACTTGATGTGTCTGCATAGTCACTAGGGACATTCTGATCACCCACTTCTTCCTCCATTTTCCTTATGGGACAGTCTCTGATGATGTGCTCCTCTTGCTCGCACTTGAAGCATTTCTGTTTTCTGATTCTGTGTTGTGAGACAGTGTGGTGAGTTTGTGGGACTGTTTGGTTGAAGTCTTCAATTTCTTCAAGTTTTTTCTTTAACATATCCTTACGATCCTGAGTGATTTGCTTTATGCAGATTCCTAACCTTTCTTCCCTTTCTCTTTTTTGCTGTCTCTGAATGAAGTTGTTTTGCAGTTTTCTTCTCAATGGTCTCCTCAAGCTTTTGCTCTGATGCCAATTCTTATACTGGTCTTGGCCCTTGCTTTGGTGCCTTGACCAGTTTTGTTCTATAAAGTAGTTTGTATTGACCATTGTATTGAATTGCTAAGTGCAAATATGTGTATGCAAGAATTATATGCAGTATGTAAGTGAAATGGTTTTGGAGGGAAAGACAAATAACTAACTTTTTGTTATTGAATTGATAATACTAAATGTTGCATACAGAACCTATATATACCTTTCCAAAGGGTGTCAAATGTGTTGGTTCAAAAGTACCAAACGACACAACTCTTGAAAAATAACTGTCAACTAATTGTAATTATAATAACTGTAATTATAATAACTGTCTTCCTAATGGGTTGGTTTGGACATTAGCCCAACCCATTCGAATTTGCAGACCAGAATTAACAATCATAAGTCTGCAATTGTTTTACTAAACTATACAAATAAGGACTATACTAATATTAACATAGATATGAACATGATTAATGGATGATTGATCTTAAGTGGCTTCTAACAATTAAAAAGTTAGAACAAAAAAGATGCTATTATAGAGAGAAAGACTAGTATTCGGAATGTTGTTTCTTCATAAAGGTAAGCATTTAAATAACTGTAAATATTATTTGAAATAAAGATTTGAAGTGCTGACTTGTTTTCTAGGTTGCACGGACACGGTGTACGACACGGACATAAAGGGACCTTAATGGAGACCGGGGAGGGCCACGGCCCTCCCAAAACTTTGAGATTTTATTTATATTTGTTTAAAGGAAATACAATTTTGACCCTTCCAAATTAACTGATATAGCACTCAGCTCTCCCAACAAATTCACCGAAGTTCCGTCTATGGACACGGACACGGTGTCCGACACGGACACGGACACGACGATACGGCAAAATCTAAAAATATAGGACACAGAATAATAAAGAAACATGTACAAAGCCTTAAAATCAAAGGAAATATCATAATAATAAAGAAACACAACTATCATAATAATGTATGTATGTATGTATGTATGTATGTATGAAAACATGTACAAAGCCTTAAAATCAAATGAAATATCATAATAATAAAGAAACACAACTAATCTCTTTCTCTTCTCCCTCTCTCTCAACATCTCTGTGCTTCCGCCATCCACCGCACCACCAGGTAAACACTTTCTTTCTCCTCTTTTTTATTTTTTTTTATAAAATTTTTCTTCTACTTTTTTATAAATGTTGAAAACCTTCTTTTTTCATTTTTTTTTTCAAAAAAAAATCCGTGTCCAAGCCGTGTCCGTCCGTGTCCAAGCCGTGTCCAAATCCGTGTCCTGCCCAAACATCAGGTGGGACACGGCACGTGTGTGTCGGACACGTGTCCGACACTGCCACTCCTTACTTTCAGGCGTGTCCGTGCTTCCTAGCTTGTATTCATCTCTCTGATATTGTCGTGGAAGTGATATATTGGTTTACTACTTTAGTGACGATTTATTTAATGCTTTGATGGTTAGCGTTCCTTCCTAAAGTACCAAATTTCGCTATTGTTTTGTACTTATCGTTTCATTTTATTTATTTTCAATAAGCTTCCAGATGCGACTCCAGAGGAAATCAAGAAAGCCTATTATAATTGCATGAAATCATGTCATCCCGACTTGAGTGGCAATAATCCAGAGACCACAAACTTCTGCATGTTCATTAACGAGGTTTATGAGGTGGGTTTTACTCTAGGTTACAATGCTGAATGCACAGTATTATTATGCCTTGTTCATCTTCTATAAACAAAATATTGCATTGTAGGTTCTCAGTGATCCAGCTCAGCGACTGGTCTATGATGAAATCCATGGATATGCTTTGACTGCGATAAACCCTTTCCTGGACGATACCTCTCCAAAGGATCATGTATTTGTTGATGAGTTTAGCTGCATTGGTATGTGTCACCTTCTTTCTGTTATCCCATTTGTCACCTTTAAGTTGCCCCACATGGGCTAGTTTTCAAAAAGGAATTCTGTGATATTAATGCAAAATAATCTACATTGATTGTTTTCTTTTTCTATTACTTGCTCTTGACCCTATAGGTATCTTATCTTATAATGTATAAATGAGATGTAATTTTTTATTCTTTACGATAGGATGCAAAAATTGTGCCAATGTTTGCTCAGAAGTCTTTGAAATAGAAGAGGACTTTGGTAGAGCCAGAGCATGTAACCAACAGGGAAGCACTGACTTGGTTCAACAAGCTATTGACAGTTGGTAAACTTTACATGTTATTCTTACTCATAATTAACCTTCTGTAATTTATGCATCTTCTTGCATATCCGATAATGAGATATAGGAATAACAATAGGTTACTTGTGGTTTTGTACCTCAAGTTTTCCTAGCTAATTGTTTGACAACTAATCGAGACAATTTTACTCTCTTCAGCCCTGTTGATTGCATCCACTGGACTTCTGCTGCACAACTATCTTTGCTTGAAGATGAAATGCGGAGGGTAGAAAGAGTGAATGTAAGGAATCTTGTAAAAAGTTTTATTCTAATTACACCGTCTTAATCTTGTGTATCTTAATCATCTTTGCTTCATTTGATATTACTCAATGAATTTCGGTTTTGAGCTGCAAACCATAGCTTATAGATTATCTAGGTTAACTTTTGATTCTATTTTATTGGCACCACATTAGTACATCTCCTTATGAGTGAATTAATAACATGGTATTATTCCAGAGATATAGGCTTTGGTACATCTGCAACTATACAGTTTTATAGTGACACATTTAGAAAATGTTATTATTATAGTAATCCTATGAATTTGAATTCTTAGTATATAATTGTCTATTTTTTTTATACTCATTCCACGTGTGGTAAATGTGGTGAGTTTGGAGAACTGGAAAAGCAAACACATTAACGATAATGATGAAATTTGATAATTTTCAAACATTTTAGAAGTGGCTGTTGTTTGAATAATCACCTTTCATTTTGTTTACCTGATACTCTTTTTCTTTTGGGTCGTTTTACTTGAGTTCTTGTTAAGGCCATTTGTAGATAGAGATTAAAAGGGATATCCCCCGGCTAAGATCCTAAGATTGTATTATTTGGAAATTTCTGTGAAAGCAATATTTTTATATTCATTAATTATAAGGAAGTAAAGAATGTATTAACAGGGGATATCGCTAATTCTGCATTTGGTTATGTTGACCAGGTTGCCTTTATGCTTACAGGAATGGGTTCATCTGCCGATGTTTTTAGAATGGTAAAAGCCATTTTATCTTTTTTTGGATTGGTTATTCGTGATAAGTTTTTTACAGTGATTTTGTCGGAGGGAAGCCTTCACCAAAAGCTTTTTTTATAATCCTTAATACCTTTACCTACGCGGCTACAAAATTAGAATTATCTAACAAAGCTCCCTAATTAGTATTGCATGTGTAGCATCTTGTCGCTTATCTCGGAATATTCTTCTGAAAGATTCATTTATGCCTACATAAGAAAAGTAATGAGTTTAAATTCTCCCTTAAAATCACTCCAACAGCCCCTTAACCCTATAGTATCTCCCAACTGTTTCAATATAGGTCCACTTTGTTAACAGCCTAACGGCCGTCGCTACTTTTATTGACGTAAATATGTAAGAATTTCACAGGTTCCATAATGGTTGTTTCCAGGATCGAATTTCCAGGATCGAATATAAAGACACAAGATTAACAAGCATGATTCTTTGATATCATCACAACATAATAACGATTATGTTGTATTTATTGAATTGATCAAATTGAATGATACAACTGATATTGTTTACAGATTTCTTCCCTCTATTTATACTATATGAATCGGTATCAACCAACAAGAAGAGTACCGATTCATAAAGTAATCGACACATATGTTTTCTAAACGTTATAACCTTATAAACGGTTATATTGTTTTGGTTTTGACCCAGTCCATACACAATTAACACTAAACTACCCTTAACTTTGATTTCTATAACATTAAGGGTCCAACAAAATATACAACTTGTGGTTGTGATTGGACTTTTCTCAACATAGAGAAAACTTTACAATATTTTTCAATCTATTGTATTTCATAAACACTGAAGCTAATAATTTGGAAAAATAAATATATAAATCTTATTTCATTCTCAGATGTTTTCTTAATCTACAGAACTTTATCTTTTGTTTATTTAAGTGATCAGCTTGTGCCTCCGCTTTTGGCTTAGATGATTAAGCAATAAGTTGCTCACTGCGCAGGGCTACTTAAGCATTTTAGATGCTAACATGGACATGTATAACCACCTTTCCTTCCATATTTTTAACTAACATGTAAACTGAATAATAACTTGATTAATTTCACGTGTCAATCTATTAAGTAAATTTAGATAAAATAGAAAGACAATTGATTTTTGGTACTTCTAGAGATGGAGATACAAGGTTGCTAAATGAAGTTTTCGAGTTGAGAGAGAACATTGTTAATTACCACTCCTTTTATCTTTAATAATTTTTCTGTTTGAAATTGGCAGGCAAACACTCGATGGGAAAAGAGACAAAATAAAGTTTTGGTAAGAAATATAAATTTGCATACTTTAAAACTGAAATGCAAGTGTCATCACGCATTATCATTTTTATCTTTCAGTTTTTAGTTTCTTAATTTTGAAAGATTCCATTAGTTTTACGGAAGTTAAACTGATAACGATATACCAAGTAATTCACAAACACTATGTCCAGCAGATGAGCATTTTTTTTTTTTTTTTTTTTTTTTAAACGGCAAACAAAAAATGAGCATATTGAATGAATTCCTCAAATACATATATAGACTTTTATGATGGTAATATCGTTGTAGCCAGAACCACTTTTGAGGAGTTTTTTCCATGATGATGATTTAGTTCGGAATAATATTTCCGAAATATTAAATTATTATATATGATTCAGAGATTCTGAATTTCAGCTTTGATATTCTCTTCTATAATTTGAAGTTTTATAATATATCCCGCTAAAACGAATATGTTCATGGTCACATATACAAAGCGACTCTTATTTATTACATTGTCTTACAATTGTGTAAATCTATAATATTTGAACAGTGGTTTTGTATAATAAGTAATAAACATTATTATATCACTTATTACTGGTGAATTGATTAATTTTTTTAAAACATTATTTTGTTCGTGTATAACTACTTACTGTTTTTTTAATGGGACATAAATTCTTAACTGTTTTCAAATCAAATTTGCCATTAATGCAGATCAATTTCATATATTTAACGACAGATTAACTTTTTCTTTTTCTTTTTCTTTTTTCCTTTCCCAGGAGGAAGCTAGAATTAGAATGATGAAAGCTAAAGATTCTAGTAACAAAACTGAACCATACTGGACAAACCTTTGGGGCAACGGTAATAACCAGCGAAGTGCAGGTATGAATATTCAAAAAAGCTTTATTGTATTCACTTTGCTTCTATAAACTACTCTTTGTGGATTTCCCTTTTTTCTATCTTAGATGACTCTTTTATTGAATTTCACTTTTTCCTCCTACTTGATTTGTCGACTAGGATATAAAATAACCATTTAACTCATTTCTTTTTAGCGGCAATTTTATATTTGATATGTTAGAATAAAAGTTTAGCACAATTTAACCTAAAGATAAGCTAAGCTGATTAAGGTTAAACCACTACAGCCTTACTAGAAGTCCTTTTGTATTTATATTCCAAACCGGACATAGGTTGTGTGCAAGTTTATGTTTAGTGCGTAATGTATTCGAATATACTGTTTGCAAATTTTTTCTGCAAGGAACACGTGATATTGTGTAATACTTAATATTTCTATACAACTTGGGAATATAGGAACAGAGCAGGAAGTGAAAGACAGAGCAAGCAGAGCAGCTGCAGCAGCACGAAGATGGAGAGAGTACTCAAGACGAGGTGTTGACAAACCTGCGACCTATAAACTACCCGACACTGTTTCGACTACTGAAAAATGATTCTCATGTCCCCATGCACTCTACTATGTATATTTTAAATCCTGACCATCCATTTATTGAATATGGTGCAAGTTACATATGCATGATATAATGTGGAAGTAGATAGCTCCCTGTATAGATAATTAAGTTAATAATAAACTGTTGTGTTTATATGTATATAGTATTCTTCCTCTCTTTTCTTTTCTGTAAACCAGTTACATGTTCCTTGTGGGTGCGTGTAGGGTATCGGCTGCACTCGTGAAAACAGTCAAGTAGATGTTTTAAACAAAGATTCTTTCTGAATCCTGTGTGCCGTCATCTAATAGTGTTTTCCGAACTTTTGTCTCCTAATTTCTCATTGATCAAATGCAGGATTGCTTTAGGAACTGTGATAAGCATCTTCTATAGATCCATTGGTGCAGAGTTTGTATGTTCCTGCTGAGCAGATACTCAACAATTGATTTGCATCGTCAAGAAATTGATATACATCGTCACATTTGCCTGATGCTGAGGCTGTATGTTCCTAATAGGAGCAGAAGCTCGACCTCTTACAGTATACTTCAAACCATCAAGTTTTGCTGCCACTTAAAGAAATTAACATCCAAGAAAACATACAATATCTGAATTTGACCTGAGGCAGTAGTTGCTAGTACTTTATAAATTACAAGTTTTTGTCCTGTTGATTAGCTGAGCGTAATCAATTTCATGCCATACACTACGAAACTGGTAAAATCTTTAAGGGCCCGTTTGGTTTGTTGCTAGGAATGACAATGGGTATCGAATTTGGAATGAGGTGGAATGATAATGGGTATGAAAAAGTGTATCATTACGATTGTTTATGTTTGGTTGATAAAATATGGTATGAAAAAGTGTATAGATATTTGAATTTTGTAGTGGAAAAAAGAGGGGCTCACGGGAATGGATTTCATAGACACCAAATTGTTATGTAATGAATCTATGACTATGATATCCATTTCATTACCGGGCCCACAAAATAAAACAAAACAAAAGTCATAGTCTCATTCCCATTCAACCAAACCAAACGGGCCCTAAATAATGTTACATTGTTAGTGATTCGTTGATAAAAGAGTAAAGATAATGTACTCCTGCTACTAACAGATTTGTCAGCTACAAGAAAGACCTGCACACATGACATATTTGCAATTTGTGGTACACAACTCATTTAAAAGAAGAAAAAGCCCATAAATAATTGACATTCCTCATATGTTTTACTACAACTCAAGGAATATGTACAAATATCATTTAACAGAATGAGCCCAAAATCTAAGCTGACGCTTAATCTCCAATTCATTCCCAAAAGCTAAAATTCGTATCATTTTTTGGCTTGTCTTGTCAAAATCATCATCCTATGATTATCTTTTTCTTTTTCTTTGAAGACCAGGAATAATGGAAACCAAACTTGAAGATTGTTTATCTTTTTCAGAAAACATAAAACCCAAATTTATAAACGACCCTTTAACTTCCTCAAATTCAAGCTCTATAAACTCTTGCTTTTACTTTTCCTCTTATACTTTTTTTACTTTCACTTTTTCTTAGGGGTGCTGCTGAGAATATGGTTTCTAGCTTTGGAGTTGTTCGGAGTTGATGCATAAATGGTCACTGTTAGATCTGATATTAATATTAGAGCATTACGTGTGATGAAGAGCCAGGTAACTCATTCGGGTTCACAGGATAGCACATCACTATAACAAACCTCCGTAACTAACTTTACTCACTTACAACTAACCTCAAGTTACTCATTTGGGGCCACCACTTATAAAAACATTACATACTACGTATTAAAAAAAAAAAAAAAAAAAAAAATTCCTGACAAATTACCCTCGCCGTGCAGATGACGAGGGTTGAAATGGCTAGCAATAACAAAAGGGGCGGTGTCATGGCTAGCTATGGCAAGGATGGCAGGATGCCATGTCACCATGGCGAGGTGATGGTGAGCGCACACAGGGTGCTCTTAAAGACACCTGAAAAATCATTATTTTGAGAAGGGTTATGTTATTAAGACCCTAACTCAGCTATCGAGTTTTTAAGGAAGGGAAATGGAAAAGAATATGAAAGGGAAAAGAAATGAAAAAGAAAAGTAAGTGTTAGTTGTTATGTTCTTGAGATAGAGGAAAGAAAAAGGAAAGTAATCATAATCATGTTCTTGAGTGAGAGGAAAAGGAAAATAAGTTGGTCAAATTACATATATGCCCTTTAATTATTAATGTCAAATGTTTTAAAAAGGGTATATTAGTCTTTACACAATATATACTTCCGTTTCCTTTCCCTTTCCTCCCAAAAATAGGAGGAAGATTTACTTATCAAATATTCCTCTCTATTTCCTTTCCGTTTCCCTTTCCTTCTTTAAAAAAGACTCAAGAGCACAAAAAACTTTTCATTTCTTTTACTTTCCTTTTCTTTATCAACTCGAGAACTGAGCGATATATGATGTGACGATAGGGGGTTTTGGTCAAAAATATACATGCCACACAGGGTCTACAAAACCTTCTCTATAGGAATGGGAGGGTCTAAATAACTTGTCCCTTTTGAGAATGGGTTTGAAAAGGTGGGTTGTTTTGGGTTTTGCTGAATATTTTATGTGACAACCAGAAATAATCCAAGAGATCTAACAAGTCTTCAACTTCGGTTGCCATGTGTTTGTGTTTGTGCAGGTGAATATATTTTTTTTTAAATGTTTGATGCATATATTTAGGAAGAGATTAGTATGGATACGTAGTTTCTGTTTCCATTGGTACCCTTGCTTCATTCACCTATTTACAATATTATGTGTATATCGTTTAATTTTGTGTTTCTTCCTTTCTACTAGCCGTTGACCGATCTTCAAAACCATTTTACCAGCCGTTGGCCCCAAATAGCATGATTGTCATGTGATATAAGCAGAGGGAGTAGTGGACCCAAAAAATACAAATGGTACCCTTCTGTTTTTGAATTTTTTTATTTTTATAATTTTGTTTATATATTACACGTTCGGTCTTTGTGGTTTGCTCAAATTTCATGTTTAGTTCATAAATCGTTTTAATTACAATAAAGACCTATTTTTGAAACCTTGCACTCATTTAGTCATTATTTTAGATGGGCCGTTAGTGTTAAATGTTTGCACCGTTAGTCCCTCCAATAGTCCTTCCGTTAAAATTTTTTGCACCGTTAATCCTCATTTTTTAAAATGAATTAAAAACTCAATTTTATTCGGTTTCGTCCATCTTTTTTACGTTTTCGTCCGTTTTTTTCCGTTTTCGTCCGTATTTTTACGTTTTCGTCCGTTTTTTATGTTTTTTTCCGCTTTTTTACATTTTCGTCTGTTTTTAAACGTTTTCATATGTTTTTTTACGTTTTCGTCCCTTATTTATGTTTATGTTTTTTTACGTTTTCGTTTGTTTTATCTGATTTTATCCGTTTTTTTATGTTTTCGTCCGTTTTTAACCATTTTCATCTGTTTCTTTTACATTTTCGTTTTTTTATTCGTTTTTGTTCATTTCTTCGTTTTCGTCCTTTTTTTTACGTTTTTGTATTTTTTTTAACGTTTTCGTCTATTTTTAAACGTTTTCAGCTGTTTTTTTTATGTTTTCATTTGTGTATCCGTTTTTTAGGTGTCCGTCCATTTTTTACGTTTTTGTCGTTTTTTTAGGTTTTCGTTCGTATTTTTACGTTTTTTTTTTCCTTTTTTTACGTTTTCGTCCGTTATTAAACATTTTCATATTTTTTTACGTCTTCGTTTGTTTTATTACGCTCTAGTCCCTTTTTACGTGTTCGTCCATGTTTTTACGCTTTCGTTCGTTTTTTTACGTTTTCATCCACTTTTTTATGTTTTTGTCCTTTTTTACATTTTCATTTGTTTTTATATGTTTTTTGTCCATTTTTACATTTCCGTCCATTTAAAAATGAACAAAAACGAATAAAAACGTAAAAATAACTGACCAAAACATAAAAAACTGACGAAAACGAACAAAAATGAATGAAAACGTAAAAACGATTGACAAAAACATAAAAAACAAATGAAAACGTAAAAAAATAAACGAACACGTAAAAAACAGACGAAAATGTAAAAATATGAAAATGTTTAAAAGCGGACGAAAACGTAAAAAATGACAAAACGGGCAAAACGGACCAAAACGTAGAAAACGGACAAAAACTGATGAAAATGAACGAAAACGTAAAAACAGACTAAAACGTATAAAAACAAACGAAAACATAAAGAAATAGATGAAAACGTTTTAAAATTGATGAAAACGTAAAAAAAGAGACAAAAACGTAAAAAAAAAATGAAAACGTAAAAAACGGACGAACACGTAAAAAACGAACGAAAACGTAAAAAAATGATGAAAACATTAAAAAACGGATGAAAACGTAAAAAAATGGACAAAAACGTATAAAAACAAACGAAAACACATGAAAACGTTAAAAAACGTAAAAAATAGGGACAAAACCGTAAAAAACAGATGAAAACGTTTAAAAACGGACGAAAATGTAAAAAAGCGAACAAAAACGTAAAAAAACGGACGAAAATATAAAAATATCTACAAAAACGTGAAATAACGGACGAAAACGTTAAAAAGATGGACAAAACGATAAAAACGAGTTTTTAATTCATTTTAAAAAAATGAGGACTAACGGTACAAAAAATCTTAACGGAGGGACTCACGGTGCAAACACTTAACGGATAAACTAATGACCCATCCAAAATAAGGACTAAATGAGTGCAATGTTTCAAAAGTAGGAATCTCTGGAGTAATTAAAATGAATTAGAGACTAAACATGAAATATGAGCAAACCACATGGACCAAACGTGTAATTTTTTCTAAAAATATTAGACCTAAAAGTACGGGTTAAAAAATATAAAAACCAGTAAAGAATATTAAACTTACAAAAAAGACGAAACATAAACTGATAAAAAACTGTGTTGTACTGAGGGACAAAAAGAATTTTTGTACTTTTACCCTCTTTTCAGGTGGAC
The DNA here is from genome assembly GCA_910596185.1 of Chrysanthemum makinoi. NCBI lineage: Eukaryota > Viridiplantae > Streptophyta > Magnoliopsida > Asterales > Asteraceae > Chrysanthemum > Chrysanthemum makinoi. The sequence continues at coordinate 224,409,955 of OU343225.1, read as the reverse complement.
AGATGGTACGCAGGGACGGAGCTAGGAGGTTCTCGCTGGTGCCCGAGAACCCTATGGATTTTTTCGATTTAGTGTTAATTTTTGAAAAAACACTTATTTTTCTGAAATGCACCCGATCCTTCAAAATGTGTTTTCATTATTACGGTTCAAAATATTTTGTGCACCCAGCCATATTTGATACGTATAACATAACCCTACTTATTACTATGTTTAAAATGAACATCAAATGAATATGAGAGGATCTTGATCTAAAATAAAAAGACATTTATTTTAAAATGGAGTGAGAGCTACAATCCATGACAAATACTCCGTAGAGAAGTGTTATAGAGGAATGGAACTGAAGCTCTTATTTTCATTAGAATAAGCATTCCAAATACTTCAAACTCTGATTACAATATTTCATTATATATTATAAATATATTTGCAACAAAAAAAATTATATCACTTGGAAGAAATGGTAACAATTAAACGAGTAGTGAACGAAAGGAATTGAAGCTTGATCACTTCCAGTTATTAGCAACAATGTCAGCCAAATCGACCACCCTCTGCGAGTAACCCCATTCATTGTCGTACCAGGCAATCACCTTCACCATATCATCTCCCATAACCATGGTCAGTGATGAATCCACAGTTGATGACACGTCGCTGCATCTGAAGTCAACAGACACAAGAGGCTCATCACACACAGACAGAATACCATTTAGCTCATTGTCTGCAGCTTCTCTGAAGGCGGCATTCACTTCCTCAGCAAAAGTCTTCTTGGAAACCTGAACCACAAGGTCAACTACAGAGACATTGGGTGTGGGTACACGTAAAGCGATCCCGTTGAGCTTTCCTTTGAGTGATGGTAACACAAGTGCCACAGCCTTTGCTGCACCAGTTGAGGTTGGGACGATGTTGAGTGCTGCTGCTCTAGCACGTCTAAGGTCGCGGTGACTTGCGTCTAGCAGCCTCTGGTCTCCGGTGTAGGAGTGAGTAGTGGTCATTGTCCCCTTTATGATTCCTATCATATATATAAAGTTAAATATGCATATTTACGAATGATTATGTAGCTTTCTTTTAATAAAACAAGATATTAAGAACTACAATCTACGGAACATGTTGGAATAAAGTAACTACCAAATTTTTGGTCGATGACTTTGACGAAAGGAGCAAGGCAATTGGTGGTGCAGGATGCGTTGCTAATAATGTCTTCGGAATGGTTGTAAAGTTCGGCATTGACGCCAACAACATAAGTAGGAATGTCACCTTTTCCAGGTGCAGTGATGAGAACTTTTTTCGCTCCTGCTTGAATGTGCTTCCCAGCTCCGTCTCTGTCCACAAAAACTCCCGTCCCTTCTATCACCAAATCAATCCCCATTTCCCTGTTGCAATCATGTCAAAAGGAAAGCCATTCTAGTTAGATTAACGACATATTTTGATCTAGCATTGTCCAGGGTTTCTGAATGCTACTAGTTGTAGGTTAAATGTGTGAGTTTTTCTATCCATTCGTATAAGAATGTAGTTAAGTGACTCAATGTACTGTTTAACCATTGTAAAACTTATCATAACGATTTATGCTTAGTTTCTTCTGATGTTAGTTTAACCAACCAACATTCACTATAACACCTTATTTTATTAGGTACAAATGGAAATTGCTAAAAAATAGTTGAGGGACCAACCATTACAAATTTTTTCGAGAGTAGGCAGTAAACTAAGTGAAATTTGAAATATATGAAGAACCATTTACTCGAGAAGTATAAAAAGTAAGAGTTAACCGTACCCCCATGGAAGGTTGGAAGGGTTACGATCGGATACGACTTTGATGATCTTGCCGTCAACAGAAATGGCACTGTCGCCGGAAGGTTTGACATCAGCGTCAAAGATGCCGAGAGTAGAGTCGTATTTGAGAAGGTGGGAAGCTTGTTTGACACCGCCGGTGTCGTTGATCGCAATGACATCGAGTGGAGAATCTTTCCTTCCATGCCAGCACCTTAAGAAATTCCTTCCAATGCGTCCAAACCCATTGATGGCTACCTTCAGTTTTGCTTCCACTGGTCCCTTTGAACCCTTGCTTGTACCAACCTGAATGCCAAACTCTCCGTTGATTATTATTATTATTATTATTATTTATTTTTTTTTCCATTTAAGAAGCTCTTATAAGTTTTATGTTTGAATTATAAATAATCACATGAAGTGGCTAAGAATAATTTAGCCTCTCAATATAATTGTCCTAGTAAAAGTACATTCCAACTTCTTTTTATCTATGGTAGTTAAATTTGTGCAAATACTGAAGCTGAATCTGCCACAAACATATTCCTTACTCTTTAAAGTTTAAACAATGGTAAATGTTTATGATAGTTAAATTTGTCAGAATCATTTCATGTTCTAGGTCGACCAAAAGATAGGAGCCATTACTAATTAAAATTGAGGACCCAATTTGTTGTTCTATATCACAACATGATCTACATACAGTCGTTTATTGTAACTATTTATTCAAACAAAACATCCATTCATTGACTTTGACTATGAAATATCCCGAACGGTTTCAAGTAGTTTTGATATACAGACTAGGCAAGACAATTTTGATGTTATTATTTACGATTTGCGAGCCTTATTATTTCAATTTTCTACTATCCAAAATATTTTAATTAAATAAGCAATGCACGTCGATTAATATTATAGAAGTTTCGGAGCACTAAATGGAACTTGAACTTATTAACACGGAACTCAGCTTTGCTAATCCGAGTCAGGTCCCGTGAATTAATCTTATAAATCATTATTCTATAGAAAAAAAAATGGTCAGCAAACTGATTTTAGCTAAACTAATCCTTATAAAAGAATATTAAATGAATAATTTAGTTAAACTGACCAGGCATTTTTCAAAGAATGTATTGTTTAACATGCAAAAAATTATCCTTATTAATATAGAATTAATCATGTAAGATTAAAATAAGAGTGAGGGACTTACGAAAGATGTCTGGAAGGAAACCATTGAGACGAAATCATCAGAGCTAACTTTCCTTCCGAAAGGAAGAGATGCAGATGAACTACGAAGTCCAGCAAATTCAGACAAACCTTTACCATTCACCTGTAATTCATTCACATTGAACTTGTTACATGTTTAAAGGAAGAACTAATAACATGCAGAAAGTAATGTTACAAGTATAAATGAAAGTAAGAAACCATGCAACCAACCTGAAGAGAAGAATTGGCCATGGTGAAGGCTGCAGAAGCCATGATATGGTATGTTTCTTTGCTTTGGGGGGTGTTTGTAAGGTTATAGTGTTAAAACAAGTGTGGATGAGGTTGGCTTGGCTATCACAGATAAGCCTATCGTCCAATCCAATCTTATGGCTGTGGTTGTGGTTGTATATAATGTTTGTGTGTCCAGTCTTTCACTTGGTTTTTTTCTCTCTCTTAAAAAATCCAAAATGGTGGCCAGGAAATCCTAGCTTCTTATCTAGCTATTTTTTCATTACTATGTATATAATATATGGATCGAGTCTCTCAGGTTTAGATGAACATGACCAGCCATGTTTTCTCACAAACAAAAGAAAGACCAAATCTTGGAGTAGACCTCACAATTTTGTATGTAAGAGAATATAATCCGTCATGTTCATTTTAACTTGAGAGAATCTCAATCAATAATATATTATCAAAAGAGAAGTTAATAACGAAGCTAACTCTAAGTCTATAACCATAACCAATTTCAAATAAGTTAATCATTACGGAGTACATGGTAAGGCGACCTGTAATACATCGGTCGCACACTTGGTCAACCCTCATCGATGACGCGTGTTACTGTAGTTGCAAATTTAGTTTCTTGACTAACGCTCGTTAGGAATTCTCGTTTTGAGAGTATTTTAGTCTTTTCACTTTTCCCGCAGTCAAATCCACCTGACAGGACCACTAGCACACCTAACTTTGTTTTGAGGGACATTTTTTGCAACAAGGTTTTATTTCTCTCATTCTTACCACTTAACACACATACACACCTATAACATCGAACCCTTGCTTCCAACTTCTATATTGTCGAAATCACCTCAATTAACAGTAGATTCAACATGGACGACTGACAAATTAGAGGTCGGAGTTCACCGATTCCCCATCTTGCTGATGTTTACGGTACGATTTTTTTTTGTCTAGTTTTGTTTCGAATGACCATGCAATGTATATCTGGAAAGTAAAGCATGTTACCTTCATTAATGATAATGTTGTGGATGTTTTTTGATTTTGGGTCGTTGATTTATGTTCCTAGAATCGTACCCAAAGCTCTTTACTATTCAAATCCACCACACTGGTGAGTTTTCTGATCCACCTGATAGAGTGTACAAGTTTGCTATGGTTGATCATGTAGACCTAATTGATTATGACAAGTTCTCCATGCGCGAGATGGTCAAAATCTTAGATGAACTGGGGTTTTGGTGATAATAAACAGTTGTTGTTTACCCATTTTAGGGTCCCAAGCCTCTCTTTAGATGATGGATTAGTTCCATTGATGTCGGATCAGGACGTCAAGATATTGTTAAAATTTGTCCCTAGGTATAAGGAAATAGATGTTTATGTAGAGACTGATGTTTCTTTGGTAGAAAAACATATGTTCTTTGGTTAGGGTGTTTCAGTCCTCAAAGGGTCTAGTAATTGAAAAGATTGTTTAGGATAATGTGGTCAGTGCACCTGTTAAGAAGAACAGAGGAAAATTGTTGTTGTTAGAGTGGTACAATGATGAAATGGCACCAAGGCATCATGAAATGGCACCAACTCAAGCTTCAACCACTAATGTTTGTCCATTGGTTGAAAGTACTGTTAATGCTGATAATGTAGGATTCCTGCATTGTGAAAATGAGCCACCATCCTCAACCCATGGATTCAGTTACTTAAATTTGATGGAAGGCAGTGATTGTGACCCTATGCCTGGTTTTATGCATTCAAAGTGTTAACGAGCTGAGACATATTTTGATGACGACTTGTTCCAGCAAGATAGTGCAATGAATTTGGATCAAGATACATGCTTTGATGATAGGCCAAAAGATATAACAGAAATGATTGATGAGTACTTATATTCAGGAAATGGGGGTGTGATTTATCGAAATATTGTCCAAGAGGTTGATGAGGAAGTTGTGGAAATGGAAGAAATTGATTTTGAAGACGCCTTTGCCCAGAGGAAAGAACCAAAACCAGAAGAGAGTGGTAGTGATTTTGAACATGATGCCCTAACAGCTGAACCTGATGTTGACATGCGTGGTTTCTCATTTCAGCTGGATTCAAACATTGAAGACACTAGGAGAGAAGCTGCTGCTAAACTTCCTCCGAAAGAGTTTGATGAAGGGGTATTTGCACCTTCTGTTGAAATGGATGACCTTCATAGTGCTGATGAAGCTGATGCTGAACATGGTACAGGTCTAAGAAGGAAAAGGTTGAAGGTAATGATAAGGTCTTATAAGGGTAAGTCTAAAATAAAAGAAGGTGCATTTAGGGTGGGAGAAGAGTTTGTTACAAGAAAAGAAGCGACTAAAAAGGTGAAGATTCATGCCTTGCAGGCCATGAGAGCTATCTTAGTTCTAATATATAATAAGTATAGGTTCAGAGATAAGTGCTATGGCACTGTGGTTGGAGCAAGTTCCTTCAATCCAACATATGGTAGATAAGGGTATGTGCCATCCACCTCAAAGACACGGGGCCAATCTGAGAAAACCAACAAGCATAGGGACATTAAATGCAAGGGTTTTAGTCCTAAAGGATATGAAATAAAGAATCATAAACCCCATTGCCCATGGGACCTACTCATCTCAAAGTGGGACAATGAGAAATGTTGGTCGGTTAAAACATTGACTGATACTCATAAATGTATCCAAACAAGAGATCTTTCTGGTGTTACATCTAGGTTTATGTCAACTTATGTCATCGAGATTCTTAATAGAAATCTCAAAATCTCAATCAAAGCATTACAACTTGAATTAACATAGAGGTTACAAATAAACGTAACATTCGATAAAGCTTTCAGAGCAAAGGAAATTATTGAGGAGAAGATGTCAGGTGATCACAAACAATAGTATGCCCAACTTATATATTATGCTATGGAGCTCAGAGCAAAAAACCCAGGCACAACAGTCAAGATCCAAGTGGAAACCAACACATATCCGACTCTTAATTCAAGGGTATTCAAAAGAATTTATGTATGTATTGGTGAACTTAAAGCTGGGTACAGAGCTACAAGAAGAGAAATATTGGGATTGGATGGTGCTTTCATAAAAGGACCATATATAGGGCAAAGTTTGACGGTTGTTGGTATTGATAGTAACAATGGTATTTACCCTTTTGCATATGCTATTCTTGAGGCAGAATGCAAGAGTTCTTGGTTGTGGTTCCTAAAAAATCTAGGTGATGACCTTGATTTACAACTAAACTACAACTACACTTTCATTTCAGACAGATAAAAGGTACAAAAAATTTAATTAACACTAATTACAAAACAATTCGTTAGACATAAGCAATGTTTTAATCCACTGTATCTTACTTGTAACAGGGTATTCTACAAGCTATTTAATGGTTTTTCCTTCTCCTGAACACAGATTCTGTGTTAGACACATCCATGAGAACATGAAGCAGATTTTCAAAAGAATGCTTTACAAGGATTTTCTATGGAAGTGTGCAACAACAACTACTATGCCTCAGTTTGAACATCTAATAGGGCAGGTGAAAGACTACGACCCGAAAGCTCATGACTGGTTAAGAAAGATACCACCAACCTCATGGTCAAGGGATCATTTTTCAGGTATATCATTTTTCATATTTGTGCTTGATAACATCAAATTATCCTGATATTCTAAGCGTTAATTTCCCCCTTTATCATCACATTATGAGTAAAATGCTAGTAAAAACATCCTTATTCCTTATTATTTCATTTCAGGAAATATTTTATGCAAGGAAGCGGTAAATGAACATTTCCAAGCCCAAAGGATGACCTTTCTCTCAACTACGGCGTAACCAAGTGATGGAGTTACGCCGTAATAATGATCATGAAGAATACGGCGTAACAATGGAGTATAGTTATGCCGTAACATGACTACTGAACATGAAGCAGCCAACTTGACAGTGGATACGGCGTAACCCTCAGCACAGGTTACGCCATAATAACGGATAAACATCAATTTTACAAAGGATACATGTTACGCCGTAACAGAAGAGGAGCATTTGGTTTACAAAGACTACGGCGTAACCCTCAGCTAAGGCTACGCCGTAACCATGGATAAGTACAAGATTTAGAAGAGTTACGGCGTAACTAATTAATAAATGTTACGCCGTAACTAGTATCCGAGCCTACAAATAGACAAAGTTTTCATCAGTTATAGGCATCTTTCCTTTCCCAAACCTTCTAGGGTTTGGGGAGATCAAACACAGAAGAAGAATCATGATTTAGGAGCATGAATAACGAAGTCCTCGTCTACGATTTCCTTTGTATTCGAGTTTGAATTCCTTTTATATTTTTCTAGGATTTATACTATGAATTCATGTTATTAATTGAAGTTTGCATTTACGTTATTGATCTTCTCTTTATTTCTTTATAGGCATTTACTAGTCTTATCATAGATTGCTAGTCTTGGTAATATTATAAGCTTGTTAGTATCTAAAGGGCTGGGAGAATTGACCAATTGACCTAAGTCTAATAGGTTGCGAAGTATGGAAGGAATTGGCTATAGTACAACCACTCTTCGTGTGCGAACTGACCAAATGATCACCTATCAAGTGGAGGTATTTAAGTGGTTAGGGGAAATCTAAGTTCCTAACGGTCGGGTTTCCATAGACTAGATCTAGTAGATTTGGCCCTTAATGACTGCTATTAGGTTGCCGAATGATCCCGGGTGACCTGTTCATCTTGGTGAGGAATCTAAGAACCATAGGCCATGACAAATTGACCAAAGGAGTCTGGCGATAATTAATCACTATATTGAACCTTAATATTGAGAATCAATTCATATTTGCATTCTTTATTAAGCTTTGCTTTTCTTTCTTCTTATCCTGAATTCTTGTATATGTGTGATTGAAATAATTAAATAATATCAATGGACTATCAAAATCATATCATTTCTAATCATCTTAGTTCTTTCAAGGTCACAACTCTCTTGAAGCGATACTCAGATTTACCTAAGGCTTTACTCCATCTAATCGGGTTCTCTGCCCGTTAGTATGTGTTTATCCTAAGTTTGTCTAAGCTTTATAAATATTAAAAGCAGGATGAAATAGCACATCAGTGCTTTAAGTGTGTATATAGTGGACATTAAGTTATCCTTAATCGTTAATCAAAAAACAGGCAGAGCTAAGTGTGAAATTTTGCTCAACAACCTTTGTGAGCCACTCAACAGTAAGTTGGTAGATGGTAGAGATAAACCAATAATAGGGTGTTTGGAATACATTAAGGAGTATTTGATGAAGAGGGTAGAGAATGTGCAAAAGGTCATAGATAAGTCTGCAGGTCCCTTAACACCAACTGCGACATCCATTTATGTTGTTATTAAGCAAGAAGCTAATGAGTATGATGTTATTTGGAATGGGGCGGATAGTTACCAGTGTAAGGGACCATGGAATGACCAATGTGTTGTTAATATGAGGTTAAGGACATGTACATGTATGAGATGGGAGCTAACCGGTATTCCATGCAAACATGTTGTAGCAGCAATGTATAGCATGGCAAATGATGGTAGGGAGGTAGGTATACCTGAGGATTGGGTACATCAAGCATATTGGCTAAAAAGATGGAAGGAGACATACAACCATAAGAATGAATGTGTGGATAACAATCAAATTTGGCCCAAGTGCAACATCCCTAGTATCTTATTGCCCCCACACCATCATGTTCCAGTTGGCAGACCAAGGAAGAAGAGGAGAGCGACCAAAGAGGAGTGATATGTAGAATAAGTTGTTGGATTCAGTAAATACCCAAACCCCTTAATCTAGGATTTGAATAAAAAATAACCCAAGTGTTTAGTCCGTTAAACACTAATCAGGTCACTGAGTGTATAGCCTCACAGTGAGTCATCTTCGGGATACTTAGTACGAGGCGTAAAAGAAGTCTCTCCACTCAGTAAGGCGGTACTTAAAGGGTGAAGACTGAGTCAAGAAGAAGATGATGGATTCAGTGAGTGATGACAATAACTCACTGAATCCCCAAGACTCCTCTCTAACTGCTTACACTGAAGACAAACTGAAGTAGAAGACTGAAGGATAAATAGATCAAGAAAGAGCGGACAAGGCGGGATATTTTTGAATCAGATAAGAAGAAGTCCTTATCAACATAAGTCAACTTTCCCTGAATGGCTAACTTACAAGCTCGGTGTCATCACCGAGTTATGGAAAGCAGCCTTGTCCTTTACTTAGAATAGTCTTTGTAAACAGAGACAAAATACATCGTATTTTATCTTCTGTATGATGTCAGATTTGTCACTCAGGAAAGAGTTAAAACTCATACATGTATAAATAGCATAAGATATGGAGTGAAAAGATTAAGCTTGTGAATCGTAAAAACACACACACGCAAGCCATCTTTTCACTCCTCCAAATACGACTTAGTTCCTGAGATAGCTCAGTGAGCTCTAAGAGTTGTGCTCAGACTTAGCCTGAGCTTAGAGAGGAGTCACCTACTTTGTCATTTCAATCCCAAGTACTATTCCGCAAGTACTTGGGTAACGTATTCTTTGTTGATTTATTTCTAATAAGAATATGATGTTGAAAATTACTTTGTGTGTTTTACTTATGTTAATTTCAGTCATAGTTCACTATTAACTTGTTTTAGATTCTTAAACTGTTTTAAAACATAGTGAACGGGGAACAACAAGTGGTATCAGAGCAAGGCTAATTATAAAACTCGTTTTTAGGCCGCTCTAAAAGTTTTAAATTAGATCCTAAATGGTGAAATTGATGTACCCCAACTAGTCGATAAAAGGGTGGAGCTTATTCAGCTGTTGCCCCTAGACTTGAAGTTGGAAAATTCAACAAATGGAAAAAGCGAATGCTTTGCTATTTGATTGGGATGGAACCTTATTATATCAAGTGTATAAATGCAGGTCCATTTGTCCCAAAGATCTGAAGGGTTGCCCAAACTTGAAGCTCAGTGGACCCAGGATGAAAGGAGAGTGGTCAACCAGGACCAAAGACTCAAAAGTATCATAATATCTTGTCTTCGACGATATTATAGAGTCTGTATAAGTCTGTAGTACAGCTAAGCAAACCTGGGATGACCTAGTTCATAGTCATGAAGGACCATCCGATACCAAGGAAAACAGGATAATGGACCTGAAACTTGAGTATAACACCTTCGGGGCTAAGGACTCAGAAACTCTCTCTCAAACTTACACCAGGTACAAAACTCTTTTAAATGAGCTGTCAAATGATGGTGTTAAGTTGTCCAAACATGAAATAAATGTTGGTTTTGTCAACAGTCTCCCTGAGAAGTGGTTGAACTTCTCTCAGGGACTTAGGAATGCTAATCATATCCAAAATCTTGAGCTTCTTGAAATTTATGGGAAATTTGTCTATGAGGAAAACCTCATCAACAGACGATACCCGACTTAAAGAAGTCTCGTGAAGTCAAGAAGTCCCTGACCACCACCTCATCACCAATATCAACTGCTTTCTACTCTAACAATGTTCAAGATTTTCGGAAAATTCGATGATGAGCCCGATGAGAGATCAAGTGAGGAGTACCTAAATGACCTGAACACTGAATTCCAAGAAAGGGCACTCCTTGCTAACTCTCGAAGGTTTATAAAAAGAAACAAAGGTTTTTCAAATGCCAAAGAAAATGAGGACACTGAATGCTTTAAGTGTCACAAAAGAGGTCATTTTGCAAAAGACTGTTTTTCAAAACAATTTCTGAACCCTCTTATAAACCATCAGGGTCAAATCAGTCCTTAGGCTTTAGCAAATTTCAACCAAAAATATATCAGTCTCATCAAAACCTTCAAAACAAATCTGATCAAAATAAAACTATTGATTTTGAAGCAAAATATAAGAAAGTCAAAGCTAAGCTTGCATTGCTCGAGGCCACCCTCGAAACAACAAAAAGTGTTCAATCTGTGGTAAAAACAAAGGCCTTGTTGCTTTGAGACCTTCGACCGGGATGAAGAGCCAATGTCATCGATTATGAAATGGTGCATGTCAAGTGCAGGTGGCCCTCTCGAAGAGGACAAGATAGTTGTTGGAAAGAATCATGCCGAAACGGAATGGGTCAACATCACTATGAAGAAGGTAAACATCTTACTTTCTATGGATGATGACTCGATTGGAAGTCTTATATGAATTATCTTAATGTTGACCTTAAGTTCGTAGAAGAGCAAAGATTAAATCTTTTTAAAAATACAACAAGTCGAGTTTTGAATTAAACAAGCGTAGAGATGAACTGCTTATTTTAAAACAAGCCAAGCTTGAGGCTGTCACTTTGCAAATTCAAAACACCGAACTAGTTAAGAGAAATCAGGCTCTTCAAGATGAACTTAAAAGGAACAAGATATTCTTGATAGTTGGACTGCTAAGAATCCTGTGGTCTTTGATGTTGTGGGAGCCCCCAGTAGCAAAAAGAGAGTCATAGGTGAAGATCATATCCCTGACTCTCGCAACAAAGACCAAAGTTCAAAACCATTTGTGTCTGGTGGTATTATTACCAATATGCTGACTACTCCAAATTCCAGTGATTGGATTGAACGGGTTAATCCTGAGAGTAAGCTTCCAAATTTCGATTCTGGAAGGATTCTAGAGGCTGAAAGTCAAGCTCTAAAGAGCATGCTTGGACTCCCTGATGTGCCCAGTAGTACTGAACACATATCTGAGTCTGAAGCAGAATCTCAAGCATCGCTTCCACCACTAAAACCTCTTCAGGGTGCTACTCCAAGCTCTGAGCTTACTCCACTGCAATTCAATCCTCATTCACCAAAAGAAAGGTCTGGACTTGGTAGAACCATCCTGAAAAGACCAACAAAACCAACTCAACAAGAGTCTACTCCTACTGAGACTTCAACATCCTCTGTCCCCACTGAAACTGACAAAATTCAGCAACTGACTAAACTTGTGAGGAAGCTTACTGAAAAAATGGAATCCATTGAAAAGGTCCCTGAACCAGTCAAGGAGACAAAGTCAGTTTCCTCAAGTTCCTCAAAGTCTAAGTCAACCTCCAAAAACAAAAAGAGTGTGAGCTGTGTCATTACACCAGCCATACCACTGACAACTGCTATAGAATCCTTTTTTGCATGATCTGCAAAAGGATGATCACAGGACTGCAGACCATCTACAGTATGTCAGCCAAGCAAACTATACCAAAGTTGGTCATCAAGATGCTTCATCCTCCAAAGTCGCTCCCAAGAATAGAGCAAAACCTTTTCCTCTGTGCCCTCGTGGGTTCAACGATCATCATCAGGATGATTGTCTCATGAACACATGCTGTGCTATATGCGGTAATCCAGCTCATGAGACATCCTAACATGACAGTGTGATTCATGCAAGGAGAAATTCCGAACAACCCAGAGTCACTGAGTCATCCTCAGCCTCTAAATGCAAAACCTGTGGTAGCACTATGCACACAACCATTGACCATGAGTCGATTGAAAATTTCAAAGAGACCTTGAGACCCAAGCCCACTAGTAAGTGGGTCACTAAGAGAAACTAATTCAATTTACTGCTTGTGCAGAGACATGCTAGGGAGCTTATTTGGCATCTAGACAGTGGATGCTCAAGAAGCATGACTGGTGTGAAGGAATATCTGCACAAGTATGTAAAGGAACCAGGGCCGAAGGTAGTATTTGGTGATAACTCATCATGTCTCACTGAAGGTTATGGTTCTGTAAACTGCAATGGAATAGTTTGCTCTAGAATAGCCTATGTCAATGGTCTCAAATACAATCTCATCAGTGTCAGTCAACTATGTGATGCTAAATACATTGTACAATTCAATGATAAGCAAGGTACCATTTTCAATGCCAACAAGGAAGTTGTGTTTATAGCTCCTAGGAGAGATGATGTTTATGTGTTAGACATGTCAACACTCTCCCAAGATGGAACTTGTCTCTTTGCTAAAGCCACTGAAACTATCAATTAGCTGTGGCATAAGAGACTCTCACACTTGAACTTCAAGAACCTCAACAACTTGGCTAAACAAAACAAGGTCCTTGGCTTACCATCACTGGTTTTTGCAAAAGACAAACCATGCTCTGCCTGTGAAAAAGGTAAACATCACAGAGCATCATTCAAAACCAACAAAATTTCTCCATCAAAAGCTGCCTTCACCTCCTGCACATGGATCTCTTTGGACCTGTCAGTCCTAGATCAATCCAGCATGAGAAGTATACACTTGTCATTGTTGATGAGTTCTCAAGATACACTTGGGTATACTTTCTTTCTAAAAGAGTTAGGCTGATACAATAATGTCATTCATCAAGAAGATTGAAAACCGTAATGACATTATGTTAAACAAATCGAACTGACAATGGTACTGAGTTCAGAAATCAAGAGCTTGAGAGTTTCAGTGATGAAAAAGGAATTTCTCAAAATTTCTCATCTCCATATACCCCTGAACAAAATGGGGTTGCTGAAAGGAAGAACAGAACTCTCATTGAGGCTGCTAGAACCATGTTAAATGGCTCAGCTCTCTCAAAGCATTTACCAAGCAAAGCCTGTTACACTCAAAATTGGTCAATCATTGTCAAAAGACATAATAAAACCCCATATGAGATATTCAAAGGTAGACTTCTGAAATCGCTATTTTCATGTGTTCGAATGTCCTGTGTTCATTCATAACCACAAGGATCATCTAGGCAAGTTTGATGCAAAAGCGATGATAGATACTTCTTAGTCTACTCACCGATCTCCAAAGCCTTCGTGGTTTTAACACAAGGAGACAACAAGTTGAGGAAACCTTACATGTCACCTTTGATGAAAGTGCTGAAAGCATCAGGTTCACCAACACCTCAGTAGAGGAAATAGGAATTGATAACTCATCAAGATATCCTCCTGATGAGTACAACATCAATTAAATTCCTCATATCAAACTGATGCTGACATCTCATATTATGTCTTACCTCACAACCTTCCCCAACCAACTATCAGTGAGTTCATTGATAATCAGTCAGTCCCTGCTGGGATAGGAAACACCGATCCAAATGATCAGGAACCTGTAACTCATGAACCTCACCCTGAACAAGACATCTCTACATATGTTCTAAATGATCATGTGGCTCTTACACCTGAACTCACATCTGAACTCCCAGTAACATCTTCAAGCTCAGATCCCAGACCACAAAGTAAGTGGACAAGATCTCAGGACATTGAGCTTGTAAACATCATTGGTGAACCCACTGAGGGCATGCTCACTAGAAGCATGGCTGCTAATCTAACTGCAGCTTCAACCAATGAATGTCTATATGCTTGATTACCTATCGATATAGAACCCAAAAGTGTCACTGAGGCTCTTAAACACCCAAGCCGGGTTCAAAGCTATGCAAGAAGAACTTTAACAGTTTGACAAAAACAAGGTCATGACCTTGGTCAAATGTCCTCAGGATGTAGTAGTCATAGGAATGAAGTGGGTTTTCAGAAACAAAACCGATGAAAATGGCACTGTCATTAAAAACAAAGCCAGACTTGTAGCCAAAGGTTACAGTCAACAAGAAGGCATTGACTATGATGAGACATTTGCTCCTGTAGCAAGAATGGAAGCCATCAGGATCTTCCTTGCATATGCAACATACATGAACTTCGGGGTCTACCAAATGGATGTTAAAAGTGCATTCTTAAATGGTGATCTCAAGGAAGATGTGTATGTTCAAGAACCCCGTGCTTTGAGAATAGTGAATTCCCGACTATGTCGCAAGCTTGACAAAGCCCTTTATGGACTTAAACAAGCTCCAAGGGCATGGTATGAAACTCTCTCGGCCTTCCTGATACAAAACAAGTTTGTCAGAGGAAAGATAGACAACACACTGTTTGTCTACAGAACTCAACAGGATGTGATACTAGTCCAAGTGTATATTGATGACATCATTTTTGGCTCAACAAACTACAAACTTTGCAAACAGTTTGAAAAACTGATGACAAAGAAATTTGAAATGAGCATGATGGGGAACTCACATACTTTCTTGGACTACAAATCAGGCAAACCGATAAAGGAATATCCATCAGTCAAGAGAAATACACCAGAAATCTCTTGAAGAAATATGAGATATCGTGATCGCCTCGTGAAGACTCCAATGATCCCACCTAACAACCTTGGACCTGATCTCACTGGCAAATCAGTCAATCAAACCCATTTCAGAGGGATTGTTGGATCATTGATGTATCTAACTCGCTTCTAGACCGGACATCCAATTCTCGGTCTACCTAATAGCATGATATCAGTCCAATCCTAAAGAATCTCATCTCACTGCAACCAAAAGAATACTCGGTACACGAAGGGAACCCCAAATCTTGGACTCTATTATCCAAAATGCTCGTGTTTTGATCTCAAGGGTTACTCGATTCGATTACTGGCTGCAACATGGACAGAAAAAGTACCTCGTGGTCCTGTCAATTTCTTGGAGGAAAAATGGTTTGTTGGAGTGCTAAAAAGCAACAATCGGTGGCTATGTCCTCACCGAAGCTGAATATGTGGTCAGAGGGATGTTGTGCCAATGTATTATGGTTGAAAAGTCAACTCAGTGACTATAACATCCATTACAAAATGGTGCCCATCTTCGTGATAACACCATGCTATTGCAATCTCCAACAACCCTGTCCTCCACCAAAGAACCAAACACATTGATATCGATATCACTTCATCAGGGACCACATAATGAAAGGAGACATAGAACTTCATTTCATCGCTACTGAATATCAACTGGCTGATATCTTCACCAAACCCTTGGATGAACCTACCTTAAGGAGACGAAAGTGAATTGGGAATGCTTGACATTGAAAGTCAAGTATCTGAAAACCAATCTCAGTGAGTTCTCTGAAATGGTCCATCCTCCCTGAACACCCAAAATAAACCTCTCACTGAATGAGTAAGACTCATTCAGGGTCCCTGACATTTGACAAAGAGCATTGAATGAGTAACTAAATGATCCAAGTATCGGTTACTTAAATGTCCTAGGTTGGTAACTATGCCAATTTAATATAGGAATATATGTCTCTTTGTCTTACTGTCATCCCACTTGGCATTTAATGCCTCCTTTCACAAGAATATCAAATTGATATTTTATCTCTGCAAAAGTGCACTTTTACTGGGCACTGCAACTGTTCCCTTGAAAAACGGGATTTTACTGCGGGTAATGGAGTGGTAGCATTACATGTGGAAATTCAAACGTTTTTCAAAAACCGAATCTTAATATTCCCATTTATGCACAAATCACCCTTCTCACCACTCTATAAACAAATAAACACACACAAATTATTTTCTGCAACAAAACTCTGTCAAAATCATTTCTAAAACTTAGAAATATTTGTGTGTGTGCTCAAAAACTCTTCAAACATCTTTTGGAAAAACCTTCTTGTAAACATTTAAAAAAGTTTTTCATCACAAACTTGAGAGATAAAAAAAAAACTTTGATTATTCTAGTCAAAATATTTTCAAAACCCTAAAATCTTTTAAATGGAAATGGCTAGAACTCAATCTCTCCAGTTTGCTTCTCAGTGGGTAGGGGATCTTACAAACGTTGAATTTAAAACTAATAATGTCATAGGCAACTTTGAATACCCTGAAACTGTCCCAACCTACAAAGACATTATGAAATTTTTGTTTAATTGCCCACTGAAAACGGCCTTTATTCAGTGTCCCTCCATTGTTTACCAAAATCTCCTCGGGGAATTTTGGGCAACAGCCAAGGCCTATGACCCGACACCCTCCACTGATGAGAACAACCTCGACCTCTCGGGGAATATCTCATCGATTCGGTCTTCACAGGGGACAACAACAATTCACCCTGGATTACAAAACGTTTTGCACTTCAACAGGGTTGGATTATAACAAAGGAGTTTATGTCGCCCATCCTGAACCCTCCACGGTGAAGGATGGGTTAAAACAAATCGTTTTAGATCCAACGTTTTGGACAGGACCCCGTCACCAAAAGCTCATTTCCCGTGGCTTGGAGGATCCTATTCATTTTGTAATTGGTCCTCGGGAACCATTCATCCACTGAACAAGTTAACTCTATTCAGTTGATGATGGCATACTGCTTAATGAATGGGGTCACTGTCGACATAGGGAAGATCATTTACAGTGATCTCTTAACCAAGCTACAGAGCAAAACTAGGACGAAATACGTTTAGTATCCTAGGTTTGTCTCTTGCGCTTTGCAAGTGTTACTGGGTTCAAATTATCCTCGGGAAGAAAAATTTTGTGCTTTACCAGGCATCCTGAGCCAATCAAATTTTCAAAAGACCCATCCCTTGTCACTCCTATTGAATTGACGGCCCATATGGTTGCTGTAAACAACTGGAGGGATCGTGTCTCCAAACCCTGCTCCTAAAAGAGAAAGGGAAGTCTCAGGTGGGACTAAGACTAAACCCAAGTCCTGGGCCCGAGGCTTCGTGAACATAGCCTAAAAGGCACAAAAGGCCCGAGACTAAAAAGACACCCACTGATGACCGGACAACATCCACCCCCTGACAACGAAGGACACCGATACATCACGGTGCCCTTGGTCACAACTACTACTCCCAAGATCCGAGGGAAACATACAACCCGCTGGTAGGGGAACGCCTTCCACAACGCCCAGTGATGACATTAGCAAATCCAAGCCTTTGTCTGAGGGCACACCGATCGATCCCAAAGACTCAGAGGGAATCAAACAACCCGCTGATAGGGATACAACTATCACCGACTCTGCTAAAGGCACTGGGAAACGCCCACCGTGTCTCGGGGTCACTGGGGACAAAGACTCGGAGGGACAGGAACAACCCGCCGATACGGAACCCACAACCAATCCTGACTCCAGCGAAGGCACTTTGGGAAACGCCCACCGTGTCCGGGGGTCAACGGGGACAAAGACTCGAAGGAAACATACCACCCGATATGGAACCCATCACCAACCCCGGTTAACAGCTGATGTTACTGGCATACTCTTTTCTAAAGATGAGCTTGCTGAGACCGATGATGAAATTTAATCGTGGAGAAGAAATGGATGCCGAGGTTCAAGTGAACAAGAGCCTCACTGATCCACAGAGCATCTTGAATCACCATTCCAAAGATGAAAATGATGACTACTCCTCCTCCACTGATGAATTTGAAAGATTTGATAATGTTCTCCCACTTACTGAAAGGCAGCTTGTTCAGTGGATCACCAAAGCGTCTCGAAGGTTATACTCTAGGGTCACTGAAACTCGTGGGATCAACATACCGAGGTCTGCAAGTTATGCCGATCTAAAGGCTGAGGTACATGGCTTTGATGAAAATGTTCATGAGCACAGGGATCTGATGTATGACAACCTTCACAGACTGGATGACAACATGGCTAAATTCCTCAGGCATCTTCAAGGTGTAGGTACAAAGATTGATGAAATCAAGGAATTTGTCAAAGAAGACCCAAAGACTCAACTCTAAAGTGCTTTGGAGGCAACTGAGGTGTACTTGAAACAATCCTCGGGCCTCACTGAACGCTCGATATGCTCAAGTCCGCCAATGTTCGTGGTCTTCCATCCTCAGTCCAGTCACTTCAAGCTACATTAGACTCTTTGAATACACAGGTGGCTACTTTGACTTAGGCATCCTCATCTCTGGTCGGAATCTTGGGCCCGAATGACTGCCTGGAAGGTTCTCGGCTAATTTGGAAGCTAAATTCACGGTATTCAATCGATACTTCGGACATCAAGACTATGATCTTAGAAATTTATCGGGCCTTCAAGGGTCAAGCCAGTCCCCCTCAAGACCAACTCCAACTCTTGCCCTCACTGAAGCTCAGGAAACAGTTGAGGGGAGAATATTGTCAAGAACCTCCTTCTCACACTGAAGGGGAGCCAACACCATCAACATCAGTGGCTCAAATCTCATCATCACCACCAGCCTCAGCAACACCTATCTCATCAATCCCACCAACAACATCAACAACAACAACACCGACAAGAATCACACCAATAACAAAACACCACCACCCCGGTAGCAACTTCATCTTCCTCGGGCCGGACAAAGGAAAAGGCAAAATGACACATCCCGAGCCTGAGAAGATTCCCTACAAAATCGGCGACACTGAATACCTTCTCACACCTCAACAACTTAGTAAATATCTTGCTAAAGAATAACAGAAATTGAAACAAGCTGAAGAAGATAAGAAGAATAGAGAAGCACCGCAAAGGTTGTCGCTGAAGAAGCTGAAAACATGGGAATTGATCCTAAGAAACTCCAAAAGGTCAAGCAGACAAAAGTTCAAGGAAGCTCAGGCTGCCCAGATGGCTGAAATGAGAAAACAGTTGGAAGAAAAGAAGAAGAAAACTGAAGCCATCGGCAAAGCCGAATTGAGCACTACAACTGGACAATGACAAGCCGAAGGCTTCCTGAAAGGATCACAGATGTCAGAATCATCCCCAATACCAAACCACCGCCATGAACGCTTACAGAGGGATGATAAAAGACACTTCGAGGTTCATGATCCCCTCAAATTCAATGACTTTGGGATCACTGAAATCGATGAGCTTGGTCTAATTATTGAAAAGAAGAAGAATACGGTGGTTAAGGACCTGATGAAAATGCTCAGTAAAAGATATGAAAGACTGAGGATTGTCCACCAACTAGGAATTCAAACCCGCCTTAATCGCACCTCAAGGATCTCAACAACAATCATCCACTGGCAAAAGGAAGAGAGTTGAGTTCCAACCTGAGATTAAAGTGCCTGGACTGGAGTGTAATAAGGAGCTGCCTGAAGGAGTGAAATTTGTGAACTGTCTAGTGATTGAGAAGCCTGAAAGAGGGCTATTCCACATTGATGTCTATGGAAACCCTGCTTTTCAAAGATGGAGTGATATTGATCAGGCTAGTGTAGCTGCAATGCTGAGCTACATACCAGTGGCCTCTCAAATCCAAACCCCAATAAACATCAGGTTCTGTCAAGACCTGAATGCCAAGATAAGAGACCATCCCGACAGGAAACACTCATCACTAAGAAATTCAAGCTTGAAGCACTGGGAATCCATCTCGACTGACATCATTTTGTTTTATCTTTTGTACTAGTGATAGGAACTATGTAATCGGATCAATAAAAGATGTATGTTTTGTTAATTTACTCAGTGTTCCTTATTGTATTCATTAGTACATTCAATGTAAGAAGAAGCCATTTGCTCACTTACACTGATCAACCACTTAGGCTATTTGTATATCCAAATAGGGGAGACTGTTGGGTTCAGTAAATACCCAAACCCCTTAATCTAGGATTTGAATAGAAAATAGCCCAAGTGTTTAGTCCATTAAACACTAATCAGGTCATTGAGTGTATAGCCTCTCAGTGAGTCATCTTCGGGATACTCAAGACGAGGCGTAGAAGAAGTTTCTCCACTCATAAGCGGTACTTAAAGGGCGAAGACTGAGTCAAGAAGAAGATGATGGATTCAGTGAGTGATGACAATAACTCACTGAATCCCCAAGACTCTCTCCAACCGCTTACATCAAGACAAACTAAAGGATAAATAGACTGAAGAAAGAGCGGGACAAGGCATGATAAGTTTGAATCAGATAAGAAGAAGTCCTTATCAACATAAGTCAACTTTCCCTGAATGGCTAACTTACAAGCTCGTGTCACCACCGAGTTATAGAAAGCGACCTTGTCTTTTACTTAGAATAGTCTTTGTAAATGAGACAAAATACATCAGTATTTTGTTTTCTGTATGATGTCAGATTTGTCACTTAGGAAAGAGTTAAAACTCATACATGTATAAATAGCATAAGAGATGAAGTGAAAAGATTAAGCTTGTGAATTGTAAAAACACACACGCGCAAGCCATCTTTTCACTACTCCAAATACGACTTAGTTCTTGAGATAGCTCAGTGAGCTCTAAGAGTTATGCTCAGACTTAGCCTGAGCTTAGAGAGGAGTCACCTACTTTGTAATTTCAATCCCAAGTACTATTCCGCAAGTACTTGGGTAACGTATTCTTTGTTGATTTATTTCTAATAAGAATATGATGTTTAAAATTACTTTATGTGTTTTACTTATGTTAATTTCAGTAATAGTTCACTATTAACTTGTTTTAGATTCTTAAACTGTTTTAAAACATAGTGAACGGGGAACAACATAAGTATACAACAACAACAACAACAACAACAACAAACCCAAAATCCCGCCGGGGCGGGGTATGGGGGAGGTAAAATGTAGATAGATCCTACCCCTGCCCCCGGATAAATCCGGGGGTAGAGAGACTGCTTCCAACGAGACCTCCGGCAAGTGTAGGTGTGCGGGTGAGATAGGAGAAGAGGAGAAAGCATAAGACAAAAGCAACAAGCACAAGCATGAACGAAAACAAAAACAAAGTGACGGGGCACAGGGGAGAGCACAGGAAAAGGCACAAAAACAAGAACAAACAAAAACAAAGGAACAAAGCCCTAAGAAAGCAAGCAGACCAAAGGAAGCAGCATAGGCAAAAAAAAAAAAAAAAAACCGCACGAACCTAATGGAAAGGCAGAGCATAGAAACAAGGCACCAAAACAAAAACCGGGCAAGAAAAGCAGGCAAACCTAAGAAAGACCAAGCTAAAGCAAAATCAACGCACGGGGCCTAGATATACGGCAGAGCAAAAAGGGGGCGCCAACGACCTAAAACGTCGGGGCAAAGCAGCCAAGAGACGCCTAAAAGCCTAACACACCAAAACCCCCTAAGGACCCTAGCCAAATCTAACCGCAAATCCTAATCCTATCTCTCCACACCTTCCTATCTGAGGTCATGTCCTCACAAGAGAAGCTCGACATATCAAGCTTAAGTCTATCTTCCCACCTGAGATTGGGTCTTCCCCTTCTTCTCACTCCATCTACTACTAGCGCCTCGACCCTTTTAACCGGCGCTGTTTGTGGTCTCCTCCTGACATGGCAGAACCACCTCAACCTACCTTCTCTCATCTTCGAGATAATATTTCTGACTCTAAGTTTTTCTCTGAAAACTCCGTTCGGGATCATGTCAAGCAAGGTTTTACCACAAGTCCATCTTAGCATTCTCAGTTCCGCCACCTCTACCCTGTTAGCATGGGCCTTGGAGATGGGCCAACACTCGGATCCGTATAACATAGCCGGTCTAATCGCCACTCTATAGAATTTACCCTTTAGCTTTAATGGGACGTTCTTGTCACAAAGGACTCCCAACGCCGCCCTCCATTTCGCCCAACCAGCTCTGATCCGGTTGGTTATGCCCTCATCTATCCTCCCCGATTTGTGAATCATCGAGCTTAGATATCTAAATGACTCATTGGGTGGTAGGATCTGGTCGCCGATACGAATATCCTCGTGGTGGCCTGGCTCGCTTCTCCCAAAGGCACATCTTAGGTATTCGGTCTTATCTCTGCTCACCCGAAGGCCGTTGTCTTCCAGAGCCTCCCTTCAGCGCTCGAGTATGATGTTTAACCCCTCGGCTGATTCTGCCACCAATACAATGTCGTCAAGATATATATATATATATATATATATATATATATATATATATATATATATAGAGAGAGAGAGAGAGAGAGAGAGAGAGAGAGAGTAGGGATCCAGTGAGAAGTAAATTAAAATAAGAAGTTGTGAGAAGTGACCAAAAACACGCATTTGAGATGCAACGACTTGCATTAGATGCATTTCTATTCATATAGATGCAACATCTTGAGTTTCGAAAGCTAATTTGATATATAGATGGTGCAAATTGATTTTAATGATTTCGGCACGTGCAGAGGAATAAAAAACAAGAGAAATCATGAAATGCATCTAATATACGTATATGCATCTGATTAAAAGCTAGAAAACACACCATGGTGCGTTAAAATGCATCTAAGATTATAGGGATGCATCTAATTTAGGTCGGTGCATCTCGGATTTGCGGTTATAGTTCTTCTTATTCCTTCTTATTTTAAGTAATCTTCTTATTTGATCCTAACTATACATACACACACACACATATATATATATATATATATATATATATATATATATATATATATATATTCATATGTTAATACAAATAAACCGTAAAAACGTTTATTCATATTTAGCGATCTCTTTGTATTTTGTTGATAACAAATATAAAGTTATCATAAGTAAAATTATAAGAATACATATTATTTTTGTAAAGTATATACATTTGGCCATTCACATAAAATGTTGTAATAATTCATTTGTTGTAATAGTTTATGTAATAGGATGGTTAATATCCAAGACCCATGACCCATACCCATGGAGCTAATCCATAACCCATGATCCATTGCATGACATCATGCATGAAATCATGTTAGGTATTATCCATGATCCATGACTCAAGACCCATGACCCATTGTCTAGATACATTGTATCTTGTTGGGTACCCATGGCTCATAACCATAACCCATAACCCGGTTTGCAACCCAAAATCCGGACTGGTTCATCCCAGCTTGTCGGATCCCTAGGATTGCACTGGATGGATCCCCCAACTGAGGGATCCGTTGGAACCGGGCTACAGTAAGTTTTCTTGCCTATAAATAGTGAGTCATTTCTTCATTGTTACTCACCCCTCTTCTTACAAACTCTCTCATATATTATCTCACTCTTCTAACCTCTGATCTCTTGATCAATCTAGTAGTTCTTCTTTCTCTTGTTGTGATTCTCATATAGGTCCTTCTCAAAGGCGAGATCACGATACTACATGTTAGTACAATTTGTGCAATGGGTTATAGAAGGTCTGGATGTAGCTTACTGGATTGGGCCAGTAAACCTTCGATGGGTTGATCTTGTATTAATTCAAGTAGTTTGAATGAGATCCCTGCACAAGAAAGGTAAACCGTTAGTCTTACCGTGGGGACGGACCCCGTGATTAGACTCCGACGTGAGAGTAAGTACACATTCTTGAAAGGTAAAGTAGAAGTGTGTGTGTAATTATGAGAGAGAAAGTTGTACCTTGTATGGGGATTAGAGCCCCTTTTATAGGCGAGGTTTGCCGCTGGGGCTTCCTATATTCTCGCATATAGTGGTTAGTTGCCGGAGCCGGACCCTTGGCGGACAAGGGTTCCGTGTTAATCGCGGATGTGGACGTAAGGGGTCTAATGGTTGAAGGTTCAGCCCATCATGTGACTTAGCATCTCAAAGCCTGGACCATAGCCAATTTAGCCATTGGGCTTACTGTAGGCCTAGGATTTATAATCATTGGGCCTGAGCCCAGTGTGTGTATAGTGTGTATTGGGCCTCGTAGGCCTGTAGTGCGAACATTGGTGTATGTGGTGGATATTACTAGAATTAAGTTGACTAAGCATTTTGCTGTCCCACACCTTTTTTCTTTTTTGATGGGAATTGCCACGTCACCCAGTCCTCGCTAGTCTAGTGTATTGACCGCATGCGGATATCGTCGCATGCGGTAAGTACTTACTAGACTGTAGATTTGACCAGGACGTGGTGTTATCCCTTGCTTTGTCCTTTTCTCTTACTTGGGAAGCGTTGCGTGCGACGTGGACGTTTGTTGACTCTTCGTTTTCTGTTTTGACGTGACCTACTATTCCACGCGTCCTTTTTTATTTTTGATCTTGGCCGTTCATTCTGTCTTTCTTTTGCACGTGTCATCATCCAGTTCTAGGTTTTTCTTTATTATAAATACTGCTCCATCTTTTCACCATCGCCGTTTGTTGCTTTCCTTTGGAAAAAAGAAAACAGTAAAAAAATTTCTCCTCCGTATGCCCTTGGATCCACTCGCTATGGCTTTGATTGTTGATATAAAATGTAATACTCCTCCAGGGTCGTTTGGCTCCTTCCTTGCGACTTACAATATTCCACTAGAGGTACATCCGGAGCTTCCTGACCGTAAGTGTACGATGCATGAGTGCCCTTCTGGGAAGATTGGCTTATATACCCGCTTTTTTGATCTTGCCAATTTTCGTCTGCCCCTGTCTGTTTTCCTTGTTAACTTACTAAAGTATTATCGCATTAATATTTCTCAACTATCGGTTCTTGGCGCGTGTAGAGTTTCTCACTTTGAGATCTTATGTCGTGTTCATAACATTACTCCCACTGTTACTCTGTTTCGTTGTTTTTATGTTAACTCGAAGTTGAAAGGGTGGTTTTCCTTTAGCAAGCGCGATGGTGTCCCTGCCCTTTGCACTAAATCTCTTGATTCTGTCAAAAATTGGAATGATCGATTTTTCTGGGTTGATGCCTTTGCTTGTCCTGTCTTGTTCCCATGCATTCTAGGAAGAATATCTCTAAAGATCATGCTCCTGGTCCTGACGAGTACAATGCTGACCATTTTGCTGCTCTTACTGCTAATCCTTATCCCTTCCGGGCCCTCCCTGAGCCCTTTCTTTGCTGGGTTGGTTTGAGTCGTTATTATACTTTGGGTGAGGATGTTTACCCTGAGTATCTACGTAAAGATCAAACTAGTGAGTTTTGTTTGCATTGATTCTCTATTTTTTTTACGAATATACTTTGCTTTGTGCAGTGATGAGTTGGCCCGAGTATATTCAGTCCCCGGAGCCTCTAAAGGCCCTGATGGCTACCCGTCCGCGTCGTGAAGGGGATCCGCCTATTATTGAAGTTGTTGTTCGTCGCACCGTGCCACTTATCCCTATTGCTCCTGCTCGCACGGATGGTGAGTTGGAGGCTGATGTTAATATTCTTTTTGATCCTGAAGTTGCTAGTGTTGATACTGGTGGTGGATCATCTTTTGAGGCTACAGGTTCTGATGCTAACCCTTCTTCCTCTGGCCTTTTGAAGAGAAAAGAGGGGCCTTTGTCTAGTGTTTCGGGACCATCTAGTTCTGCCAAGAGGCCTCGTTTTGAATCTCAATCAGGTTCCTCCAGCAGTAACATTCCTGTTGGTGGCTTTCAGGAATTATTGAATAGTAGCGTTTTGGAGGCTGAGCTAGGCTATACGGCTCCCCACACTGGTCCTTTTATTACTTCTTCTATTTTCACCACCCTTGAGCGTGAGGTTGGGTTTTTTGTTGGTTCTTCTTTCAGGCATCAACTTGATATCGGTTCTCCTGAAAGGTTGGTTATTTCTTCTGATTCTTCTTATGATTCTAGTACTGCTGCTGCTGGAGCTGAGGTTACTTTTGTACCAGGTCCGAGAATCTTTTGGGTGTTGTTACTATTGCTGCCACAACTGTTCCGGCTGCTACTCCTATATTGAAGAATGTTTCTCCTTTTCTCAATTCGTCTTCCCGTGGAGGGGCTAACCTTAATGCCGAAGATCTTGTTGGACCTTCTGTTGGCCAACCTTTGGTTAGTAATGCCCAGACTACTGTTGAGTTTGACCCCCTGTGCTCACAGGAGCGCCATCATCTGGAGTGGAAAGTATTGAACGGGTCTCTGCTTGACAATCCCTTGGACTGCCGCGAGATTGTTGACGGTGTTGCTCCTCCAAAGTTCTCCTCTTTACTTCGTGAAATGAGCCATGACGATTTATTTTCAGGTTTTGACCTTTTGTTAGCTCGGCATTTGTGATTTGGTTCTGAGTTACAGACTCGTGCAGAACATTATCTGCGAGAGAAGGAGAAATTTTCCGCCAGGTGTGATGTTTAAGCTAACTTGATTCATGGGCTCGAGTCCCAATTGGCTTAGGCTGAATCAAATGCGTCTGAGATGTTGTCTCTTTGCGGTGAGGTATCATCTTTAGGGGCAGCTGTCAAAGAAAATGAAGTGCTGCGTGCCAAGATCAAAGAGTTGGAAACTTCTTCTGTCAGTCAGGATGTCGAGCTTGAACGTTTACGATGTGCTACCTCTACTCTTGAGTCCCGCAATGCTGAGCTTACTAAACAGGTTCTCTTGTTTGTTTTTTCCTAATGCTTCCGTGACGACGTAGGGCCCTTCCCATTTAGGTCCTAGCTTTCCTTCTTCTTCAGCATGACTTGCATCATTGTTCCGATATACTAGGTCTCCTGGTTTGAAACTTGTACTTTCGTACTCTTGAGTTGTAATATTTCTCCATTTGTGCCTTGCTTTTTGCTTCGCGTATTGCCGCTTGCTCTCTTCTTTTTTCAAGGAGGTCCAGTTTCATTTCCAGCGCCTCATCATTTTCTTCTATGTTTGCGTCTGCCGTCCTCCATGTGGGCATCCCTATCTCAGCTGGTATGACAGCTTCCGTTCCGTATGTTAACAAGAATGGAGTGTCTCCGTTGCTAGATTTGATCATTGTGCGATGTGCCCATAGGACGTGCGACAATTCATCTAACCAGTTCTTGCTTTTTCTTCCAACCTAGCCTTTATGCCTTCCCCTAAGCTTCTGTTTGCTCTTTCCATTTGTCCATTTGCTTGTGGGTGTTTTACTGAAGCAAAGTGTTGCTTTATATCCATTTTTTCACACCATTCTTTAAATGGGTTGTCTCGGAATTGCTTTCCGTTGTCAGATATTATTTCTCCCGGGAGTCCGAACCTGCATACAATGTTTTCCCACACGAATTTCTTGATCTGATTTCCTGTTATGGTGACTAACGGGTTTCTTTATATCCATTTTGTGAAGTAGTCTATTGCTACTATGAGGAATCTGACTCTCCCATGCCCTTCCGGTAGAGGTCCCGCAATGTCGATTCCCCACTTGTGGAATGGCCATGGGGAAGTGATGGGCGTTAACTTTTCTTGTGGATGTTTTGGAACTGGCCTATGCACCTAACAGTTTTTGCATGCTTGTATTAGTTTCCGAGCATCGCCGTGCATGGTAGGCCAGTAGTATCCGGTACGCAGGGCTCTGGCCACTACGGACCTTGTCCCTGCGTGCATGCCGCAAGATCCTTCATGGATTTCTCGTAAAACGTAGTTAGCTTGAAGGGGCCCAACGCACCGTAACCATGGTCCAAGAAAAGATTTCTTGTAAAGTATCCCATTGACTACTGTAAATCTTTGTGATTTTCTTTTAACTTCTCGTGCTCTCTGTTTTTCCGCTGGGCCTCGTAGGCCTGTAATACATACTATACGTCATCACTACAAGTCATCCAAGCAAGGGGTCCTTGATTGATTTGTTCCTCTACAATATTTTTGTATCAAGATCTTGTATTTCATATTTCACGTAGTTGTTGTGTAATAGTTGTGTTGGTTTGGTTAGCCGTGCTAAGGACTCGGTATTTAGCTTTGTACCGGAAAAAGTGTAAGCGAGGTTGTGAGGCTTCTCCGCCGTGTTGAAGGAGCTTGTTGACATAGTGCTTGAACTCTCGAGTGGGGAACTCGGGGAGTGTAGTAGGGCAAGGAAGGTGTCCTTGTATCCAAACCACTATAAATCACTTGTGTCACTACTCTCTATTCTTTACTTTACTTGCTTTCATTATTTACTTTACTTATTTCTTATACCTTCTATCCATCCATACGAATTCACATAAGATCGAATCTAAAGTTTTGAAACTTAAATTTAAAATTGGCAAAACTATTTAACCCCCCCCCCTTCTAGTTTTCTACAATTGGCATCAAGAGCAAGGTTTACAAAAGTTTTAAAGTAAATTGTATTTTAAAAACTTTTCGATCACAATGAGTTTTGAAAATTATAGAAAAGGGAAATCTATGCAACGACCTCCACTACTTGAAACAAATGGTTTTATTTATTGGAAAAATAAATTTGAAACTTATGTGAAATCAAAAGATATTGATCTTTGGTACATCATTGTTGAAGGTGACTTTCAAGCCACTACAAAAGATGACAAAACCGGCAACGAAATAAACATCCCTCATGATCGCCTCTCCGACGATCAAAAGAAAAAGCTTTCCAAAAATAGTGAGGCAAAAATAGTTTTATATAATTCTTTACCTAAAAGGTAATTTGGAAGAATTTCTATGCTTAAAACCTCTAAAGAAATTTGGAATTCTTTAGTTGTAACTCACCAAGGAAATCAACAAGTTAAAAACAACAAAATAGATGTATTTATTCAACAATATGAATAATTTTCAATATCGGATAAAGATAGTATAGATAATTCTTTTGCTAACTTTAATACTATTATTACTTCATTACAAGCACTTGATAAGTCCTTTTCTAGTCGTAATCATGTCAGGAGATTTCTAAGGCCGCTTCCATCAAAGTGGAGACCAAAAGTGACGGCCATCTAAAGGTCTATGAGCTTGTCCTTGCTAAAGACTCTGAAGCCTCAAAAGAAAAGAAAGAGAAGCACAAATCTCTTGCCTTAAAAGCCAAGAAGGTCTCAAGCGATGAAGAAACCTCATCTTCGGAATGTGATGACGAAGAGTATGCAATGGCGGTACGGGATTTCAAGAAGTTCTTTCGGAGAAAAGGAAGATATGTCAAGCAACCATATGACGACAAGAAGGGGTTCCGGAAAGGCAAAGACGAGAAGAAAGTAAAGGATGAACGCACATGCTTTAAATGTGGGGATCCTAATCACTTCATTAGTGAGTTTCCCAAATGTGATGAACAAAAGGCGTTTGTAAGTGGTTCCTGGGGAATGAGTGAGGAGGAGAATGAAGAAATTTGTCTTATGGAAAAGGACTCAAACGAGGTATGTCCTGAATCTCTTTATTATAGTAGCTCATCATTAGATGATGAATCTTTACATCGTGAATATGATAAACTTTGCAAAATTAGTCTAAAAGTAATTAACAAAAATAAGATCTTGAAAAACAAAAATGAACGTTTAGAAAAGGAAGTTCTTGAGCTAAAGGATAAATTAGAACGTTTAGAAAAGGGAAAGGAATTAGATAGTGAATGTGAGCTTTGTATTCAACTTGAAACGTTAGTTGATAATATTGATTCCAAGATTGCAAGAATAAGTACTAATACTCTTGATAAAATACTTGATAGTGTTAAAATGGGAAATAATCAAAAGGGTTTAGGTGTTCAGGAACTCACTGCGTCAAATAGCGAGATTAAGGAAAAACAATTCGTTAAAGCAATTGAAAAATAGGCTACTGTAGTCACGGATCCCACGGATCCCTTAAAAAAGGAACCGTCTAGTGTAAATCCAGGGATCCGTGGGTCTGTACCAGCAAACAGTAGAAATAATGTAACCACTTCATCTAGAACCGACTTTGTTATTGTTAACAAGAAGAAACCAACCCATGTTACTGTTAGAAATGTCAAACAACCACCTCCACTAAAACAAAATCAAAGTTTTATGAAAAACAAAGGTCCATCATTTTCTAAACCAAACACATTTATAAGAAGACCAAATAATGTTTATCTGAGAAGTAACCATCATCAAATGGGATGAAATCCTAATGTACAAAATGGTTTTCCATTTCAAAACTTTACTCCTTGGAATGCTTTCTTACCTTTTTCATACATGCCTTACATGAATGAAATGTATAACACTAATGGACCCATGAACAAATGGGGACCAAACTTTTGAGTTAATTGTTTTCTTAGGTGTGCCTAAAGGTCGACTTAGATCCGGATGAATGGATCAAGGATAGTGGGTGTACGAGGCATATGACCGGTAACAAAGATTTGTTTTCCACATACGAATCCTTCAATGGAGGAAACATGGTGTTTGGAAATAGCAAGAGCAAAATCATCGGTAAAGGTACAATCTCTCACAAATCTTTAACCATTAACGATTTATGTCACGTAGAAAACCTAAACTTCAATCTACTAATTATAGGAGAAATATGCGATAAAAAGTGCAACGTACGTTTTAGTGAAACCGGTAGTAAAATATTAAAAAACGGTATTACTATAGGAAGAGGCATTAGAAAACATGGAGTCTATGTCATTAAAATCGGTAATGAACCAAAAGACAAACTTTGTCTTACTTCTATGGATGATACTTTGACCTTATGGCATCTAAGATTGGGTCACGCCAATATGCGACTTCTTCAATCGCTATCATCTAAAGAACTACTAAGAGACCAACCAAAATTAAAATACGAACATCATTTTTCTGATGCTTGTAACATAGGAAAGCAAGTCCATGCTAGTCATAAATCTAAAAATATGGTTTCTACTACTAAGTAACTAGAACTACTACATATGGATTTATTTGGTCCATCCGCTATTCAAAGTTACAGAGGTAACTTCTATACTTTGGTTATAGTGGATGATTACTCTAGGTACACATGGACTAAATTTCTAAAGAATAAAACTGAAACGTTCGATTACTTTGAAATATTTAATAAGAAAATCCAAAGACAACTAGGAAGTCCTATCGTGTCAATTAGAACGGATCATGGTAGGGAATTTGATAATGAAGTGCAATTTGGAGCTTTTTGTGATGCTAATGGTATTACTCACAATTTCTCGGCTCCTCGCACTCCACAATCAAATGGGGTAGTTGAAAGGAAAAATAGAACCCTACAAGAAATGAGTCGCACCATGATTAATGAGCAATCTATTCCTCAAATATTTTGGTGCAATGCCGTCGACACATCAACCTATATACTTAACCGTGTCCTAATTAGACCATTCTTAGGTAAAACTCCATACGAGTTACTACGAGGCAAAAAGCCTACGTTATAGTCTTTGGTAGTAAATGTTTCTTACTTAACACTAAAGATTACCTAAATAAATTTGATCCTAAATCAACCGAAGGTATCTTCTTAGGATACTCTCCTAATAGTAAAGCATACGTTATTCTAAATAAAGAAACCATGAAGATTAAAGAATCCTTGAACGTAAAATTTGATGAAAGTCCACCTAAAGCTACCCTACATCTTGTCGATGACGAGTTAATCGAAAGTGTAGCCATAGAAATCAAGGAAAATATAAATGAAGAAGATGAACCATTAAACAATGAAATCATCAATATTAAATAGTCTAAAGATCATCCCGTAGAAAAGGTCATAGAAAATTTAAATGAAAGAACCTTAAGATCTCAAGTCGAAAACCAAAGTAGTTTATTTTGTTTTGTCTCAACCATAGAACCCAAAAATACGCTATGGAAGAAGAGTTAAATCAATTTGTTTCTAACAATGTTTGGACACTTGTCCCTCCACCTATAAACAAAACCATAATCGAAACGAAATGGGTTTATAAAAACAAGTTAGATGCAAACGGTGTCGTGTCTAGAAATAAAGCTAGACTTGTTGCTCAAGGGTATAACCAACAAGAAGGCATAGAATTTGATGAGACCTATACTCCCGTAGCTAGATTAGAGTCTATAAGAATATTTCTTGCTTATGCTTGTGCTCATGATCTTAAGCTTTTTCAAATGGATGTTAAAAGTGCTTTTCTAAATGGCTTTATTAATGAAGAAGTCTATGTAGCTCAACCTCCGGGCTTTATCAATTTTGAAAAACCTAACCATGTGTACAAACTAAAGAAAGCTCTCTACGGTCTTAAGCAAGCCCTAAATGCTTGGTATGATGGACTCAAATCATTTTTTTTTATCAAAAACGACTATACCATGGGATTAGTTGATAATACACTTTTTCCAAAGAATAAGGAATCACACATAATTATTGTTCAAATATACGTGGATGATATTATATTCGGATCGACTTGTCAAGACATGTGTGATGATTTCTCAAAAATCATGCATGATGAATTTGAAATGAGTATAATTAGAGAATTAAGTTTCTTTCTTGGTCTACAAATCAAACAACTAGAAGATGGTATCTTCTTTAATCAATCCAAATACATAAAAGAAATGCTAAAGAATTTTGGTTTAGAAGAGTCAAAACCTATAAGAACACCAATGTCATCCAATACTAAACTTACCAAAGATGAAGACGGTGAATCCGTTGATAACACCAAATACCGTGGCATGATTGGTAGTCTTCTCTACCTTACGGCTAGTCGGCCGGATATCATGTTTAGTGTATGTCTATGTTCTAGGTTTCAAGAAGACCCTAAAACTTCACACCTAGAAGCCGTCAAAAGAATATTTAGATACATTAAGGGAACGACTCAATTGGGATTATGGTATCCCAAGGGGATGGGGTAGAAACTATTGTATATGCGGATTCTGACCATGCAGGTGATTATGTTGACCGGAAAAGTACAAGTGGTGTATGTACTTTTATGGGGTGTTGTTTAACATCTTGGTTTTTGAAGAAGCAAACGGCATTGGCCATATCAACAACCGAAGCCGAATATGTCTCCACCGACAAAGCATGCCAACAAGCACTGTGGATGAAATAAGCGTTAGTTGACTACGACATCCATCTTAGTGACATAGCCATTCTATGTGACAACAAAGGTGCTATTGACTTAAGAATAAATCTGGTGTTGCACTCTCGTACCAAACATATAGAGATCAGCCATCACTTCTTAAGAGACAATGTTCAAAAGGGGAACATTTCTATTGAGAAAGTATCATCCGAAGACAACATAGCCGATGTCCTCACCAAACTGTTGAAGCGGGAATAATTCAACTTGCTTCGTCTTGGTCTTGGTCTTATGGAACAATCGTCATGAAATTTCTTTCTACAAGGTACGTAGACGTTTGCCTTACCTTCTCTTCTGAGTCTAGGATCTCTATTTCATACACAACTCACAAACAATATGGGGATTTTCAAAACTCAAGATAAATTTTCTTTCTAAATTAGAAAATTTTCGAAATGCTTTCTAAAAAGATACTTCTCCCCGTATCATCTTTCTAAAAAATCACTCTCATGTCTAGGCACTCTTGTTTCCAAAAGGAAAAATTTGAGTTGCCTAAGAACACCAGTTCCACGGATCCCAGCTTTTACGCTGGACGAATCCCTAAAGGGTCAGATTCGTGGGAAACGTGCCATAGAAGTTAAAATTTTCTCCTATTTTTCTCACTTTGGCTAAAAACTTTCATATTTCCAACATTTTAGCTTTTTCACTAATGAATATGAAACTTAATGCTTGTGTTTTCATAATCGCATGCCTTGAATTCATATCTAATCATTAGATTTTAGTCTACATTTTGGTTTTAGCATTCATTGCAATGCATTATTTTCTCTATAAATAACGTTCCAAAATGCTTGCCTATCCATCACTCTCAACCTCACAAACAATCATCCTCATGTCATCTAGAAGATCCTCAAACATAGATGAACCATCTAGTGAAAACAATCCTTTTCAAGAAATCCAAAACTTCATCCTACCACCTTTCGTAGTGCCTCCACCAACCAAATCTAGGAGAACCACACGGATTAGCATCCGGCCTTGTTGTTTAGATAAACCTTTGTCAAAAAGCCCATCACCAACTACTAACTCTCCACCAAATGACTACATTGTAGCACCTCCATCATCTCCCACAAGCTCATCACCACATTCACCTATTGAGTCTCCACTTAACACTCAAATCACTCTAGCGGAACTCCTAAAGACACCAAAAACAATACCCCTACCCGTGTCCCTGATGCAGGTTTAACTGACCAGGTTTTAATATTTATATTTTCTCGTTATACCTATGGTCTACCCTAATGCACTAACGGGCAGTGTACCCGGTCGTGTGTAGTGTAGTATTCGGTAAAACCGAGGTCATCCCAAGAGCTATGTATGTGGATTTTAACTAAGTCTAGGTGTCACAGTTTTTAAGGTTGAAATGATTAATAAATAACTAAAGAAAAGAAAGCAAATAAGGCAAGGGTTGTGATCAATAGAGGAGAAGTGTGCTAACCTAGTTAATCTTCCTATCATGTTAAGTTCACGTTTAATTACTTCCAATTGCTTCAAGTGGGGGTAAAAGTTGCTAGGACAACATTTGGTCAGTTCGTCCTAACCTATCAGCAAAGGTTTCCACCGGAGATCTCGGGTGACCCCTGGAATGTCCAATTGTTTTTAGTCCCCTAAGACAAGTCATTAAGTACCGCTACATGCAAGATTCATAACAATGAGTGCCCGGGCGCTAGCATCTTAAGCACTCATCCCTAACTTCTTAATTTCATCCAAATGGTAGGTGATTAGTTGGTTAAATCGCACAAGCGAAGAAGGGTCGTCAGTTGGTCAATTCTTACCCATCTCACTCAGTCTAACTACTTAGGGTCAGTTGTTCATATCTCCTAAGTAACTAGCCACTACCGCCATTCAAAATTACCGAAACAAGGGTAGCTACCAACAAACTATGCATGCATACACTAGAAACAATTATACGGAAGCAATGTAAACATAAAAAAAACAATCAAGGAATCATAACTAGGCTAGCACCAGAGGTGCTTAGCCGCTCAGATTAACTAAAACAATCGATTCAATGTTTAACATATCGAAATACATGAATTGAAAGTAAAGAAATGATAATTTTCAAATGCTTATCGTAGGGGAGTGATTTCTCCCTTGGAGATGGCTCCGTATGATCCTCAAGATCCGCCTTCAATCTTCTACCCACGTTCTATGATTTGGTGTGAAGTGAATGAATAAAAATGTTGGAATTTGGGCGGTATTTATAGGCCATATATGGTTACGACGTAACTTAAGTTGAGAGTTACACCGTAACATCCAATTCTTCGTAATTTGCTCTAGAAAAGCTGGTTACGGCGTAAATTCAGGAAAGAGTTACGCCGTATCTTCAATAAATCGTGGTTACACCGTAGTTGTGACAAGAGTTACGGCGTAGCTTGCTGCAGCGCAGAACCTCATTTAACCGAATTAGTTACGGCGTAATCTTAAGATGGAATTACGCCGTAAACTTCAGTTGAGTTGGTTTTTTGAGTCTCGCTTCTGTTACGGCGTAATGTGAGAGGAGAGTTAGGCCGTAACATCTTCAAAATGAGCATACTATCATATATCTTCAATAAACTCTCCAAATCCGCGTCTCATTAGCTCCAATGCTCGCAATTTACCTGAAAGTGAAATATAGAGGAAAACAAGCGTAAATCCATATAAATGATATAAAATAGGAGCATTATCGGGGGAAATTGACACTTAATAATCAGGACTATTTGATGTTATCAAATATCCCCCCACTTGAACTCTACTTGCCCTCAAGTAGACCTTATTAGATAGATTCCTAAAAAGATATCTCCCATTACCTAGAAAATATAAGTTTACAAATCCCTTATGCCAGAATAAAACAAAGCCAAACACCTCACGAAATGGGAACAAAACACTCAAATCTCTCAACTATTCTAAGTGTCAATTTCGGGGTGATCACTCAACGCACAGTCATAGCATGTATCCTATCATAAGCTTGGCGGTTACACAAATCTCCACCACTAGAGTTAAGGACAAAACAATTCTTGAAGGCAATATGGGTAGACACGACAAAGGTTAAGGGTGAGTCGTCATTACTAACATGTGACGGCGAAGTAGACAAAATCAATGATACATGACCAAATAGATGGCCAAGACACCAAAGATTTCTCGATGCATCACCTAGACATGCTTCATGACTAAAAGGTAGGATAAGACATGGGATATAATTCGTGTAAAATAAAATCAAGCAAATAGTCTAGATCTATAACCAAGTCGTCACCACTTACCGTTCATCCAAAGTTCAAGTTTCGAAGTTAAGAAACCGGATCATGATAATACCAGGTAAATGTGCCATTAGAGGACGTCATGATGGGCACATTACCCACTCCATTCTTCAATTGTGACCGAGGTGGCCACCTCGATACTAAATCTATAGTAAGCTTATAACATAGTGCTTATAACTTCGCACTTTACAATCAATTAAATAACAATAACTATTTTTTTTCAACAAACATAACAACTAAACATAACATCCCCCCACTTGAGATGAACAATATTAGAAATTTGGGGGTCTTCAATGATCTTTAAGAATATGTCATCGACAAAAGTGTGATTCCCGAACCTTTCCACTTGAACCTTGAACTTAGGCAAACAATGACTTCCCAATTACAAATAAAGAATATAGGGTAGGTTAAGGTGTAAGGGTGTAACGAAACAATATGTTGGGTGAACAAAATGAAAGGAATGGCTTAGATGGGTGTATCTAGGGGTATCTTGCACTAAAGGTGGGTGCAACAAAGGGTTTAACATGGGGGTCGAGAAGTCGAGGTGACTAATCGATAGACACACAATGATAGGCTATTTGGGTGATAATCCTATAATACTGCCTTCTTAAACTGAAAAGTCCAAATACATCGAGCTAACTCAACATACCTTGTCTATGGTCTCGAAATGATGCAAAGGCCAAGTTCTAAAGTTTACAAGCTACCGGCACACTCATAATTTGGTGGATTTGGGGTAAAAATTTGGAAACGGATAAGGCTAATCTCACCATATAATATCAAGGGTTATAATGTGCTCGACTAAGGTCTAGTCTAGTTAGGTTAAGAAAAACATATCAAAATTTTAAAAATGGCATAATTTTTCAAAATAAACTAGAAAAACGAGGGCAAAATAAAGTTGAAGAGACGATTCTACTCCCATCCCCCCACTTGAAATGTACAAAGTCTCTTTTTTACTAAGCGTTAAATAAAGGTGAAGAGAAAAGTAGAATTAGTGCGAGAACTTCCCTGAAATTTGCTTAAAAAAGAAAGAAGGCACATGAAAAGAGTCGTGCCTTCGCATAAGCATCCACGAGCAAACTTCAATCCATGAAAGCACACTACCGACAAGCATAATTCTAAAAAATGAAAAAGAAAAATGAAAAAGAAACCTAACTCATTTTCATAGGAATCACGGTTGCATTTAGTGTATGCAACAAGCCTTTTAAACCACTTGGTGTCCCAAGTGGATGAGTGTAGTCTCGTGAGGGTTTACAGGGAAATACCCACAAAGTTCATTTAAAAACTAATAAAAGGTTATTGTGTTTAAAAAGAAAGAAGTGTTACAGAGGATAATTACGTCGTAACTCTTATAAGGAGTTACGTAGTAGTTAAAGCAAAACCTGACAGACGCTACAAGAGTGTAGCTACGGCGTAACCGTTGCATGGGATTACGCTGTAATCGCTAATGCTGTGAGAAGAACTACTACAAAAAGTATGTTACGACGTAACCATAAGAATGAGTTACGCCGTAACTGTGGACAGATTAGGTCCCTGTTTAGCATGCTGCAGCAAATTTTCTCTGTTTTCCTGCAAAAATGGTTAAAAACACAAAACCCAACAGAAAAGGAAATAAAATAAATGAAAGGGATAATTCGGGTTGTCTCCCGAAAGAGCACTTTTCTTTATTTACGAGTCTTTAAGTTAGACTTAAAGCCTCGGGGCTTTATGGTGGCCTTCAGACTTTGCCAACTTCCTCCATATCCTTTATCAAATTATGTCTGACCCAGGCAAAATTTGTAGCTATTCGGAGATATTCATTAGTCTCGATCTTCTGAATTTTGAAAAACTTTTCGTCTGGCCCTAAGTGGTATCTAGTAAACTCATACTTTTCAACAACAATCGGCGGCGGCCTCTTATACGAAATGCCGAGAATTTTGCACCTTGTTTTCTCATATGATTCATCGTCGGGGTCAGTGAATCCATCTTCACCTTGTAGTTCAAGGTAATCCAAAATCCCTTCAATATCATCATCGTCGGACTCGGTACCTTTAAATCATTTATCGTCGAGTAAATCTTCCACTAGTACCCGTTTACAATCCTCTTTCCCATTTCTCGTTGAATCTTTGGTATCTTCATCCGATACTTCACTTATGTCATTTGGAACTTCTTCGCTCGGGTCTTCTTTACTCATGCATCCTTTCCAGATCTTCTTCTTAGTCAACGCATCTACCTTTTCATATTTGATTTTGACCCAATTGTTAAATCCCAAATTTTCTAGCCAAGGTAACTCAGTTCTTTCCGCATCATTGGTTGTGGTCCAAAAGAATTCATCCTTCCCAAATCTCTCTATGCTACTTCCCCCGTTACATTCATCATAAGGGTTGCAAGATGCCCAAAAAATTTCGACAGGTGTTTTTATTTTCTCACACCAATGGCTTCTAGATACATCGTCAGTGGTGTTACTTGAAGGATCCTCCGTGCACTAGATATTAGTATTTACGGTCTCTCTCTGTAGACAATGCTCCTCATAATCAATCTTAAGCCTTTTCCCGAATTGTACCGCATACCAATCATCGAAGGATAAATCCCCTAACTTAACATCATGTATTTCAAGCTCATGAGGGCATGTCCATTCCTCGTCTTTCATGTTACCTCCCCCGTTGCAATACTCACGGAACGGATTGCATGTAGGCCACGCTCGTGTGGACTTGTCATCAGCGATAATTATCGGGGTGCAATAGTGCCTAATAGGTGGTTCCTCCTCTTCTTCAAATGAGAGCTTTGCCAACCTTTCTTCATCAGTATAAGCAGGCCACAAGAATTTATCCTTGACCCTATTCTTATTGATTCCTCCATCGCAAATTACGTTCCGAGGGTCGCATGAATCCTATAGATCATACCATTCACCATTAGCTACGGGTATTTTCTTGCACCAGTGATACTTCCTTTTAGATGAAGATTGAGGGTATAAATTAATATCATTAGACCATCCGTTAATAAACTGCGTCCCTAATTCATCTAACTCTAGAAATTTGTCAGACCACGTACCCCAATTACGTCGTAACTTTGATGTTTGGTTACGGCGTAACTCACTCCTGTCATCAGCATCGGTATCTTTCTTCTTTATAATGCCACGATCGTTTTCTAACCCATGGTTACGCCGTAACTCGTCGAAAGTGTTACGGTGTAACTGAACACAGTCGATGGAATTTTCAGTCGTAACCGAATTTTTGGTGGGAGAATCGACTTGTAAGTTTGCATTTTCATCAGAAAAGATGACCTTGCATTCCATCATAGGTTTTATCCCTTTCGGTTTAGTGTTATTTTTCCTTACCTTCTCACTAAGCTTTTCCACCATTGTTTCAAGGTTTTTTAGGGTTGTGTCGTGATTGGAGAGGCTTCTATTAGTGTTTTCCTGGAATTCCTGGAGCCATTCATCTTGTTCCTTTTGTCTTTGGGCTGAGGTTTCCAGAAATTTGTTGATGGTCTCTTCAATGTTGGGCCTTTTTTCTCCCTAAGGCCCGCGGTTGTAATTTCTAGAAGGTCCTCTACGATGGCCATTACTATTTCGATTTTCCTCATAAAATGGTCGATTTTCTCCATATTTAGCTTCTTCGATTGTGCTATCTTCGTTAATGTGAGGACAATTTTTGGTGAGATGTCCTCCTCCGCAGCTTTCGCAACCTACTTGGATGGCATGAACACTTTCTCTAAGCTTGAGCATATCTCGACCAAGATTTTCAATTTTGCTAGTGATGGCGGCAATTCCATCAAGATTTCTGCCTTGGTTCCTCTTGCTTCCTCCACCGTGCCATTTTTGGGAATGATCGGCCATTTTTTAGATGGCTTCAATAGCGAGAGTATGAGTCATGTTCGGGATCGGTCCTTGGTAGTCCAATATCTGTCTTGTAGTTACATTGATACCTTTGTGAAAGATGTTGACTTTTTGCTGGCAGTTCAGGTCATGAGTCGTACATTTGTAGAGGAGATCGTTGTATCTATCCTAGGCTTGATACAACGTTTCATCGTCATCTTGCTTGAAATTATGGATCTCCATGAGCTGATTAGATATATTTGATGGAGGACATTATCTTTGGATGAAGTGCTTTTTTAGTAGAGCCCATGTATCAACTGCCCCGGCGGGCAATCTTTCGATCCATCTTCTTGCTCCCCCAGTAAGAGTCATGGGCAACACCCTTATCATAACAACGTCATGAGATACACCCGAAATGTTGAAAAGGCTTATGATGTACCAGAGATTCTCAATGTGCTCATATGCATCTTCGTCCCTGTTTCCTGAAAAAGGGTTAGCACCAAGCTCCCTCATAAATTGATCTTTAATCTCGAAACGGATGGTAGCTCCAATCGCCGGTCTTACGATCCCCGACCCTTGTTCTTCTCTTGTCAACGCCAAATATTCCTCAAGAGTGAGGTCATCAATGTTAACAACTTCCATGGTACCTGAAACTTGAAAAGAGATCGTGAGAAATTTAGAAAATTTAAAACAAAACAAAAATGAAAGACTTAATGAAAATCCTAATATAACTCCCCAACGGCGGCGCCAAAAACTTGATGCAGGTTTTACTGACCAGGTTTTAAAATTTATATTGTCTCGTTATATCTATGGTCTACCCTAATGCACTAACGGGCAGTGTAAGCGGTTGTGTGTAGTGTAGTATTCTATAAAACCGAGATCGTCCCAAGAGCTATGTGTGCGGATTTTAACTAAGTCTAGGTGTCACAGCTTTTAAGGTTGAAATGATTAATAAATAACTAAAGACAAGAAATAAAATAAGGCGAGGGTTGTGGTCAATAGAGGCGAAGTGTGCTAACATATTTAATCTTCCTATCATGTTAAGTTAACGTTTAATTACTTCCAATTGCTTCAAGTGGGGGTAAAAGTCGCTAGGACAACATTTGGTCAGTTCGTCGTAACCTATCAGCAAAGGTTTCCACCGGAGATCTCTGGTGACCCCTCGAAAGTCTAGTTGTTTTTAGTCCCCTAAGCCAAGTCATTAAGTACCGCTACATGCAAGATTCATAACAATGAGTGCCCGGGCGCTGGCATCTTAAACACTCATCCTTAACTTCTTAAGTTCATCCAAAAGGTAGGTGATCAGTTGGTCAAATCACACAAGCGAAGAAAGGTCGTTAGTAGGTCAATTCTTACCCTTCCCACTCAGTCTAACTACTTAGGGTCAGTTGGTCATATCTCCTAAGTAACTAGCCACTACCGTCATTCAAAACTACCGAAACAAGGGTAGCTACCAACAAACTATGGATGCATACACTAGAAACAA
The DNA here is from genome assembly GCA_910596185.1 of Chrysanthemum makinoi. Lineage (NCBI taxonomy): Eukaryota > Viridiplantae > Streptophyta > Magnoliopsida > Asterales > Asteraceae > Chrysanthemum > Chrysanthemum makinoi. Next base: position 224,368,289 of record OU343225.1, on the reverse strand, counting down.
TTATACGGAAGCAATGTAAACATAAACAAAACAATCAAGGAATCATAACTAGGCTAGCACCAGAGGTGCTTAGCCGCTCATATTAACTAAAACAATCGAGTCAATGTTTAACATATCAAAATACATGAATTGAAAGTAAATAAATGATAAATTGCGAATGCTTATCATAGGGGAGTGATTTCTCCCTTGGAGATGGCTCCGTATGCTCCTCAAGATCTACCTTCAACCTTCTACCCATGTTCTATGATTTGGTGTGAAGTGAATGAATAGAAATGCTGGAATTTGGGCGGTATTTATAGGCCAGATCTGGTTACGGCATAACTTAAGTTAAGAGTTATGCCGTAACATCCAATTCTTCGTAATTTGCTCTGGAAAAGATGGTTACAGCGTAACTTCAGGAAAGAGTTAAGCCGTATCTTCAATAAATTATGATCACGCCGTAGTTGTGACAAGAGTTACGGTGTAGCTTGCAGCAGCGCGGAACCTCATTTAACCTAATTAGTTACAGCTTAATTTTAGGATGGAATTATGCCGTAAACTTCAGTTGAGTTGGTTTTCTGAGTCTCGCTTCTGTTACGGCGTAATGTGAGAGGAGAGTTACGCCGTAACATCTTCAAAATGAGCATACTATCATATATCTTCAATAAACTCTCCAAATCCGCATCTCATTAGCTCCAATGCTCGTAATTTACCTGAAAGTGAAATATAAAGGAAAGCAAGCGTAAATCCATATATATGATATAAAATACGAGCATTATCGGGGGAAATTGACACTTAATATTCAGGACTATTTGATGTTATCAGTCCCTTCCACCACCCGCTCTACTTCAACCATCAAAAACTACCCAACTAGCTTCCAACTTAAACCCAAAAGAACTAGTCTTTTTAACACCACTAACATCTCCAAACACAGTTTACAAAGAGCTTGCAACATCACCACCTCTACCTCCCATTATTTTACAAGAACATCTAGGTTCTTTTCTACCACCACTCACCAACATCATGGACTTTGATCCATATTTACCAACATTTCCACCACATCTTCCGCCCTTCACATATCAAACTTACCCGGAAACCATTCATCAACACCTCCCTCACCATCTCTCATGTATACATTGTCAATCCACTAGGGATCTCGCAATTGAAATAAGGGACGAGATGCGATTCTACTCAACCACATCTTTGATTGGATCAACATTATCACTCCCCAAAACTTCCATAATTAACCATTTGCAAGCATGGAAGGAATTATATTACTATTTTCTCTTTTTTTTCTTTTGAGTCATTTTAAAGAACAAACCTTGTTCTTAGTTTTAAATTTTGTATGTGGCCTATATACCACTACACTTTGATATTTTATTACAAGGCTTTGTTTACGTACCTTGGATCTCCGCCTTGTTTCTCTTCCTATACAAGATTATATTACATGTTACTACTAACATTTTTTGTTGTAGGTATTATATTTTCTCACTTGACGCCCAATTCTAGGGGGAGCTACCATCAAGGGGGAGCTAGTGCTTTGTGGATCATACTTATTTTTATTCCACAATTTATTTCTTTGTTAGGTTCGCTTTTTGTTTCGACAAAAAGGGGGATAAGAAGTAAAACTTACTTACATATGCTTTTAAAACATACATCTAATCTTAAGTTTTACTCATCATAACATTATGTTTTGTCATCAACAAAAAGGGGGAGATTGTTAATACAAATAAACCGTAAAAACGCGTTAGGTCACCATAATGTAACACAAGCATCAATATGTAAGAAATAGAGAAGAGATAGATTGGTTGAACAAAACACAAACAATATACACGAATGAGTAAGGAATGTTGTGGGTAGGATATGAAGTGAAATGAACAACCAACCTTCAAATGAAGGTTTACAAAGGTATTTATAGGGGAAGGGACTAGGGCAACACTACAAGCTCCCTTCCTTCCTTATTGGAATTGGGCCAAGGCTTATGGGCTTTCTATATAAGCCTTGCCATTAATATAAACATAAAAGCCTAACTAAGCAACCTATTACATAATGATTACTAACACTTGAAATACATTTTAGGAGTGATTCCAACAATCTCCCCCTAAGTGTTGGTAATTAAAAGTGACTCTAGCAATCTTGAAAAGTTGTTGGTGTTGATGTAATAGCAGTTGCTTCGACATCTTCTGATATTCTCCTTTCTTGTGAGAAGAAGTGCCTTGATTCTAACAATCTCCCCAGTGTGAGGATCTTGTTTTTGTTTGAAGTTTTCAGCTTTGACGTCTTCAAAGTTATAGTTCTTTGTTCTTTGTTCTGGTGTGGATATTGGGATGTTATGTTGTTGTAATCTGCATCAGGTCCGCTTCTTTGCTCAGGTGTCTCCACATCCTTCTCCAACATGCTCACACGCTCTTTGACGTTGGATTTCAGTGTTGATGTAGTTCTCTTTAGTCTTTAAACTTTGTAGATTCTTTGGCTTAGACGAAGAATCATTCTGACTTTTGTGTTGCCTTTCGAGAGAACTTCAATTTATGTTGTTGTTGGTATGAGCATGTGGAGAATCTGCACGATCATCTCCCAGGAGCATCCATAAGAAGAAAAACATAAGAATTGGTTAGTGATAAACACCAATCGTTCATTGCGGCCGTTTCTTAAATAATTGACCACTATGATTGTTCTTCTGATAAGTGTCTTGATTCCATTCACCTTGGTCGGGCGAATCAGCCGTCCGAATCCTATAAGGGACAGTTGTCATTACATTGAACAAGTTCAAGTAATGACCCACATCTTCAGGACTCGATTCTTGAAGGAATCTCCTTAGCGGGATTTACAGCACTTACAAGTTCGAACTTCGAGCGTGTTAACAGCATAGTGTGAAAACACATCTCTAATTCTTGCAAAGGCTGTTCCTGAACTGGAGTCCCTCTTGTAGGATAAAACGATGTATCGAAGTACACCTACAGTTCAGGTGAGTCGCTGAGGTACACCGAAGCATCACCCACGACTGTAGACCGTTTGAGACAACACTAAGCGTAACCCACAAGGAGTTACCGAAGTGACCTGCTGTCGGTTGTTTTGATGTTGACCCTGGTAGGAGTTTCCATTCAATCACTGAGGATCACAGTTGTGAACCCCTCATAAATGTTCTCGACAGATTGCTAAGATCTGTGTAGGACTCTAGAATGGTATCACTTGCGTCCTTAATGTTGAATGACAAGTGATGAAATTTCAAGTGTTCCTAAGAGATCTTTGGATGAATCTCGTGGCTCTAGACTCAATAGTGCGCTTTGGTTTTCCTGAGCGGAGACTAGGGAGAGGGTCTCCTTCTTCAATACCATCAATCTTTAAGAGAAAGCCGATAGTTTACGTAGGGTTCCCTGTGAGAATGAAACAAGCTTCTATTGAGAGAAACTTGAGTAGCTAAGAAGGTTTAGTGCATGCGTCACTGGGTCCATGACGACTTTAATCTTCAATACCGGTGTCATCTAGTGACAACCAGTAGCATATGTATTGAACCCAATGTCTGCCCTAAGTTGAATAATTTGGAGGGCTATTTCTTTTCACCCTTTTTCTTTATTTTTCTTTTTAATTCTTCAACTCCTTCCTTCTCCGATTCTCATTTTCTCCTTTTTATAATCATACCTAAGGACTTCTAAATTCTAACTATTTGTGGTGTCCTTGGGTAGATCCCTCCGGCTCTGGATGATCATAGGACGGTTATTCCTAACCTTAGTCACCTTATAACTCCATGACTATCCTAAGTTTCCATAAAGCCATTTTCTCGAAAATCTCTCAAAGTGTTTATGAGTGAAAACATTTTGTAACACTTAGAGAGTTTTGTATTTTCAAAAATACTCCCCCTCCACATGTGCTCAAGTGTTTTGACAGAAATCTGCACAGTGAGGGTAGAGCTCGCACTTTTGAATTGATCGACTGAAGATAGACAATTCCCCACGAGACACGGTTATGTTGCATAGTTAAAGAGTTACATTGTCAGCTTTTAGGTGACAACTAGCTCTAATAACTACCTTGAAGGTGTGGACAAACCTTGAAAGGTTGTCAAACCCGTCAAAGTTCATGTCTTTCAAGAGCTTCTCAAATAGGTACAATCTACTCGGATAAGTCCTGGAAGACAAATCTTTTTGATGTATGACAGTTCAGATCTCGTCAATTCATGGGTTAAGTCTTAGCACGAAGATTCAATCACATTTTCCAACATATTTGTATCACACAATTTTTCTCCCCTTCAAAAATGGCATATAAATGTTATTTTTGACGAAATTTTGATATCGAATATGACCATTTTGAGTTTTGTGGGAAGTTTTCATGAAGAACAATTTGTGAACAAAGATTTTTAGCAAATACTTCCCCTCAACAAGTAATATTAACTTTTGAGGTTTTGAAAACATAAGGGGAAGTACTTGTTCTTTTGAGCAAAACTTTTGAAAAATGAAAGTTTTGATAAGTTTTACTCAAAAGTAAGAAGCTTTCGCTCCTTTTATAGGATTGTGGCATTGAAAAGTACCACTGGGTCCTTTCATTACAAGTACGGGTTATACACTATTATTTGTGCACAAGCCATTGTCAAATATACAGATCATAATATCCAAATATCAATCAAAGAAACAAATTAAGGAGTACCAGGAAATCCATCAATAACACCGGGAGTTCTCTCTTGACGTTGATAGCCCGTAAGAGTGAAGCTTTCCCTTCCACCCACAAAGCTCTCTAGCCTCCGCATCTGATCCCGATGAAACAGCCGTTCATCTATCCTCTTGATAAACTTCTTAACATCCCTCTTATCTTTAGAATTCCACCGCTTCTTCGACCCAATGCCTTCATGAATCTCCTTTAAGCGATACGCTAACCCATCTCAAACCTTCTTCAGAGTGTGATCACAAAACTTGTGAAGCTCATTGTACGCCATGAAACAATTGTGGTGAAGTTCACTGCGGTAAACAACTCCAAATGTTGGTTTCTTCATAATGGTGTACTGAGAGAGTCGGTTGATGTCAGGAAAGTGTAGCAGCGGTTTGGTGAGATTGACTTTATTTTGGTAAGATTAAACCGCAAGCTGAAGGTCTTCAACACGTTCCTGGATCACTTTACTTCTGATGAATATCAACAAGGTTGTGATATGCTGGAGCTGGATATGGGTAGATAAGTGTCTCATTCGTCCTTGTACCTTAGCAAGATACATGTCTTCAATGTCATTGAGCGACAATCTCAGAAAACCAGCTTCTGTAAAATCATATTCCTGTTCGTCTTGGCGTTTAACTTTGATTTCCTCGAGGAATGAGTAATCCCAATTTTTTGCCAGACTGACATTCATTATTGCAACAATCCGTTTGTCACTGAACACCTCTTTGTTGGATTTCTGAACTTGGCAGCTTCTGTAGTAGAGTCATCTTCTTTCAGGCCAATGATGTATGCCATACTGTGCATCGAGATTATACTTTACCACATTTTCAACAAACATATTTGTGGCTTCTTCTTCGATGGCGACATTGTTGGAGAGGACTGCTGCTGGAATGTTAAAGGTGAGTGACATAGCATACTTCTTGCTGACTTTGCTACCCTGTTGAAGAAATTCAAGGTCGTTGTTGAAGAAGAATTGGTAGGGAATTCTAGGTTGATCCGGTCGACCAATTGTTGGCAGTGACTTTGTCCAATCAGTGAAGTATGGAGTCTTATCTTGTCTTGTGAAGTCGATGTTTGATTCAGGGTTGAGCCAATCGATGTTGCTGGACATGGCCCATGCGATGTTGTTGAGGTGATATTCGATTTCAATGGCACTACCAGAGCTGTCCTTTAGAAGTTAAAATGCATCATTCTTGATTCGGCATAACTCCTTTTTCGTCATCTTCTTCACTTTGAACTTCTCTTGAATGATCTTGACTTGTTCCATGGTACGACCATCTACCGGTTCTTGGCCTTCCGGTAATTGAGGAGTGGCATCAACAAGATTAGAAAACCATTCATATTCGTTAGTTTCATCTTCATCTAGCCATGATACAACAGAGGTTGACCTTTTCTGCTTAGGCTTGGAGGATGATTCTTTAGGCTGCTTGGTTGATGTCAGAGAGGGGGGCTGTTGTTGAGGCTTAGGAATCTCTTCGTCGTCACTACCAGTGTATTGGAAATGATCACCGGTTTTATTCGATGGTGGTGAAGACTCAGAGTCCCGAGGTTTATCAGAAGTAGGAGGACATTGAGCAGTTCTTGTGGTGGTGGTCTTTTGGGGTGGTGGAGGCATGGGAGAGGATTCGCCTGTTTTCTTTTGACGTTTAGGCTCGGAATCCTTGTTTGCATCGTCATCATCTCTTGGTCGCTTAACCTGACCAGCCTACTCTTTACAAGATGTCTTGAGTTGATATTCCAGTAATGCCTCAAAAAGTTTTGCTTCGTCAGAAGTGAAAGTTGTAGATCGTTGAGACATTTGCATAACTAGCTTAGAGATCAATTCTGCATCAGTGACAACAGGAGATGAAACTGGTTTGATTTCCATGACCGCAGGGGTATTTGACAGTGTATGCTTGACCAATGACATGAGATATGGATAGAGTTGTCTGGCGAACATCTCTTTTGTGACTTCAGGGAAGGTGTCGATAAGAAAATTATGAGTGTAGTCTATAATCGTCTTGTCCATTTCACCCTGTATATCTCGGTTGAGAAATTGATGGATCTGGTCTCTTTCCTCTGAGAACTCGTTTCTCACATTTTGAAGTAAATTTATTTTGTCGGCCAGCTGATTCAATTTCTTGTTAACTACGTTTCGTTTCCTTGCTTGCCTGACAGCTTTGACAATCTTGGTCTTGGCACGTGATGCCCAAGTGTCGGTCGGTTTCTTGACTGATTTGGATGTAGATCTGGTGGTAGCATCTTTGGATGGTGGTGGTGATGAGTGAGACGATGAATCAGATGAAGATGAGTCATGAGAAGGCTCAGGGTCCTTAGGTGGCTCAGAGGATTGTTCCGGGTTATGTTCTGGATTATCTTGAAGATAATTGTCAGCTTCCTTTTGAGCTTTCGCCTCTTCCTCTGCTTTAGCCCTAGCCTCTTCTTCAGCTCTCTCCCTAGCTGCTTCCTCTATGTCTTCATTGGTTATCTTCTCATTCTTCTCCTTTTCCTCTTCTTCAAAATCGAAAATGATTTCGTCCTCTTGCTGCTGTTGCTCTGTTGATTCTTGAGTGGTGGTACCAGTTTCCTTATCGGGTTGATTAACCGCATCGAGAACTGGTATGGTTAGTGCACCACCACTGGAACCTCCAGGGCCTCTGGTTTGTTGAAGATTAAATTCTGTAGCAGCATGTTGAATCCTCAGATCTTTGAAGTGATGGAAAGCTTTCTCTTCATCCTTTGGTGGAATATCATCATCAGAGCTTTCTTTATCTTCCTCAGCAACTGGTGTTTTTCCCTTGTCTGTTTTTGGACTAGGTGGTTTGTCATCTAACCTCAGCGAGATTGTTTCTTCTGTAGCAGTTTCGGAATAATGAACCACCTCTTGAACAGACGGTGTCCTCAGAGTCTTCATCTTCTAGTTTAAGTGCCGGTTTAGGATTAGGAATGGCACCCTTAGATGGGACTTTTCTTTTGCGAGCAGGATTCCTCTTAGGATACTTGAGGGCACTCCCAGTGCTTTCTATACTTCCTACACTACCAGACCTTCGTGTCTTCCTGGCAGGAGTAGCAGAGGTCTTTTCATCCATAAACCCTACTTTGCCTTTGCTCACAGCTTTAATGTATCGACGATACGATGGTAGACTTTTGATATCATCGGTGAGAAGGCAATCCAGGAGCACTGCACCTTTTTTCTTTGTTGATGAGTCCTTGAATCTGACAATGTTTAATGTGGGCTCATACAACACAGAATGACTGTTGGGGTCGTTAAGTCTCAAGGGAATGTCCAGATTTTTCCCGAGAATGTTCTGGATCAACAGCTTAGTGTATCTGATAAAAGGAACCTTTGTCCGAGGCTTCTTGAGATGGGACATCATGTCCTCCCATATCAGATTGGCAAAGTCGATGTGCTTTTTGTTGACCATGCCCCAAAAGGTTTGCAGATGCATAAGTTTGGGATGCTCGTGACCGCTGTCTCTTCCAGATACAGACTTTGCGATCATGATATACAATGTTCTCCAAGGCTGAGGAATATTCTTTAGATCCACTGAGGAATTTCCGGTGATGACTCCGGTAGCTTCATCATGTCCAATATCGATCATTAATTGAATGATATCCTCTTCACTTGGAGTTGCTACATAGTTAGCAGGCTCAATAGCAGGAAGAAGAATAATTGACCGAAGATCTGCAACAGTAACTGTGGCTTCTTTATCATTCAGGGTCACAGTGACAGCATCTTGACCATCCACCTTTTTCATTGTGTGCCAAAATTGGTGAATGTAGATTTCCGGCACAGTTGCAGAGTTCGTAAGCATGTTGTTGTAGGGATGAGATTTGAGAATGTCCACAGCAATTCTGCATGAAGATTCTGAGCAGGTGAAGTTCTCAAAATCGACCCTGAGATTATTCTTTCCGATTGTCTTACTGTAGTCAGTTGGGAAGATGTCTTCCATTGTGAGCTCATTTGGTGCGTTGACATTTTCCATGATGACGTCCATATCGTGATTTGAAAGGTATTGAGACAAAAGAACCAACATATCGAAAGACATTATGTTAGTCAAAAGTTGATTTTATTGTCCAATTTATTGAATTTGTTATGTTAATGAATGTTACGAGTCCAAAGTCACTTGTTGTCCAATAGTCCAAAGTTGATGTGATAAGTTACGTGAGTATTTTAATTTTGAATTTTAAAGTCCAAATTTTCACTCATTCACACAACATTTTAATCATTATTGCTTATTAGTGAATATGGTCTTGTGACGTTATGAGTAACTTATTACAAGTTTGTACGCGTAACATTTCATAAGTGAACATAAAATTTTGGCTTAAGCGTAGGTTTGCAGCCTTATGCGTAAACAAGGCAACCATACACGTAGTAATAAGCTTATGCGTAAGAGTTACTCATAGGCGTAAGAAAGCTTACGCATAGGAATGGGCTCTTAGCAGAGAGCTTACGCGTAAGCGTAGGTTTGGGACTTACGCGTAAGGTTTACTCGTAAGAGTAAGCCTAATGCGTAGGGGTCCAAGTTTACGCATATCCTTCACAGGATACGCGTAGTCCCATTGTAGAACCTTATCCGTATAAGTTACGCGTAAGATTGCTCTTATGCGTAACTACTACGCATAAGGTGATCCTTAAGCGTAAAGGCTGTTTTACCCTTGATTCTTATTTGAAACGCATAAAACATGAAATTGATCATTCATAACACTTCAATTAACAATTTATACAAACCCTTTCAATAATCACATGGAATCATAGTTATGTCCAGTTACGCGTAGGAACATGTTTATGCGTAAGTACAAACCCTAGAATCAAATCCTACTCGTAAGAAATCTAGCCATGGAAAATGCACCAAATGATTTCTGGGACATCTTAGATGCAATATGAGTTGTTTACAACAAGTTTTAACATCAAAAACCTCATGAACCAAGAATACCCTTTTCAACGAGTGTATAAACCCTAAATTCAAATTCTGCAATTTTGATGATTCTGGGTATGATTCAAGGTTGTTTTTGCCTAATTAACCATGTACCAAACAAGTTTCAAACACCTAATTATTCTCAAACACTCACAATAGAAAACCCCCAATTTCACGTATAAACCCTAATATCATGAAAATGATTAAAACCGATTTCTGGGTTGAAATACTTTGATGGAAATGATTATAGAACATGTTTTTAACATAAACCATTTAATCAAAACATTCATTTCCAAGATCATTGTTTTACGCGTAAGTATGTGAACCAAGAAATCATTCGTTTGAAAAATCAAACCGTTGAAGTCATTTGAGATTTAAAACCAATGTTTGTAAATATGATTAGAAGCTAAAACAACTTACAAAGTTAGTTTATGAAGCACGGATTTGAACGTGGATTGTTAGGCGTGGATTATGGTTGGTGAAAAATTTAATGTATGTAATAAATGTGAAAAAGAGTTTAGGTGGAGTGTTTTGTTAAAAAAATAAGTTCTAACATTTGAAAATAATAGCCCCTCCACCTCAACCATTTTCAACCATAGCCCAAAACTTTCATTATGGTTAAGCAAAACGAGATATTTGGAAAGAAACATGACGACACCCCCCTCGACTTTAGAAATAGTGAAATTTTACAAATTTGAGTCCGAGGAGTGTTTTTAAAAGAAGAAACGTATCCACTGTTATCAAAGATACAACCAATAATGGGTAACATGCAAGTACAAGGTTTTATGAAACTGAAAAATATTTACATTCTCCCCCTCAATACTTGTCCGAGAAAATAATGAAATATTTGAAAGAGCAAAGTGTTGACGGAAGATTTGTACTTGCAATTTTGGAAGAAATTTAGATTGAAGAATATTTTTGTATTTTATCAGATTTTATATTTTTCTATTTTGTTTTTGATAAAATATTTACAAAAGAAGTTTTTGGTGTTTGACTGGTTTTAAGATTGTGTTAAAAGTTCGTCCAGTTCCTCTGGAGTCAAACACTTCATGCCAATCCGGTGGATCAACTCAGTAAACCTATCAGGAGCTAAGGCTTTGGTGAGAAGGTCCGCCAGTTGGTGTTCAGTACCCACAAAATATAATTCAACAGTACCCTTTTCCACATGCTCCTTTATGAAATGATATCAAAGATCGATGTGCTTGGACTTCGAATGTTGGATGGAGTTACACGAGATCGCAATAGCACTTCGATTGTCGCAGTACATCAGGATTCTGTCAAATATGTAACCATAGTCTTTGAGTTGTGTTCTCATCCAAATGACTTGAGCACAACACGCCGACATGGCTACAAATTCTGCTTCGGTTGAGGACAGCAATGTACAATCCTGTTTCTTCGATTGCCATGATACCAATTTATCACCAAGGAATTGCAAAGCACCTAAATTACTTTTCCGAGAATCTAAGCAACCTGTGTGATCAGCATCTGAAAAAGCTATTAGTTCAAAATCAGAATCCTTCGGATACCAGATCCCCAAATCAATGGTTCCCTTGATGTATCGGAGGATTCTTTTAGCCTCAGAGAGGTGAGTTTCAGTTGGACGCGACTGATAACGAGAGCAAAGATATACAACAAATACAATGTCGGTCGGTGTTAGATACATGAGAGACCCAGTAATACATTGGTATTTGGTAGGGTCAACCAATTTCCCATGCAAATCAGCGTCCAGTTTTTTGGTATGTGCCATTGATGTGGCATAGGTATAACAGCTTTACATTCCATGTTTGTTTAAAATTTCAAGAGCATATTTGGACTGACTTAGGAAAATACCACGGGGTGATTGATGAACTTGCAGTCCTAGAAAGAATGTAAGTTCACCCATCATGGACATTTCAAAATGTGTTTTCAAAAGTTTTGAAAAAGCGTTTGAGTACTTTAGATGTATTGACCCAAAAATGATGTCATCCACATAAATTTGAACGATTAAAATGTGTTCCCCATGATATTGTATAAACAGTGTTGGGTCGACCGATCCTTTGACAAAATTATGAGATATGAGAAAGGATGACAACTCATCGTTCCACGCCCGAGGGGCTTGTTTGAGACCGTAGAGAGCCTTGTTCAGTTTGTAGACGTGATTAGGGAATTCTGGATCAAAAAAATCCTTCTAGCTGACTAACATAGACCATTTCCTTCAGTTTACCATTCAGAAAAGCGGTTTTCACATCCATCTGATAGACCGTGATGTTCATGTGAGCCGCGAATGCCAGAAAAATCCGTACAGCCTTAAGTCTAGCAACTGGTGCAAAGGATTCCTCGAAGTCAATGCCCTCTTCTTGTCTATAACCCTTAGCCACCAGACGTGACTTATTTCTGATAACCATACCTTCAGCATCTAACTTGTTTTTCCAAATCCATTTAAGACCAATAACATAGACCCTTGTTGGTTTTTCAACCAATTCCCATACTTCAAGACGTTTAAACTGATTGGCAAACGGTAAGTGCATAAATGCAATGTTCACCGTCATTGCTTCTTTAATGTTTTTGGGTTCAGATTGGCAAACGGTAAGTGCATAAATGCAATGTTCACCGTCAGTCTGAAGGCGTTGTCTAGTTACGACTGGTTGATTCGGGTTTCCAAAGATGTTCACAAGAGGATGGTATTTAGTCCAACGATGTGTGGAGGGTTGATGTTGATATACATTATGCAGATTGGGAGGATTCAAATGGCTTATGGATGATTCCGCAACATCAGAAGTGGCAGTTTCATTAGCAAAAGGATTGAAGAACGCATTTGGATCATAATCTGCAGGTGTAGGTACTTCTTGGTTCAGAAGATCATCAGCTGGTTCAGCGTCATTGGATGCGGTTTGTTCGGCTGTTGTTATAGAATCAATTGGAGGTGCTTCTTCAACAGTTGTTGTTGTTTTAGGTGTATCAGGTATTGGAGTATTATCAGGTTGAGCAGCGGAAACATTTGATACATCTAGAGAACATTGATCAAAATCATCACTAAACAGAGGAGCAAATAGCTGTTCCATTTGACGACGAGTAAGCTGTAGGCTTGGTTGAGCTGATGATGGGGTTTGGGGGAAGTTTAGACGGTTATGTCCGGGTTCCAAGCTATTTTGCTCAGAAGCCATTTCAGTAAGCTCATCAAAATTGGCATGAATCGTTTGCATAATCTCCCTTGTACGACGATTCCAGATCCGATATCCTTTAGAATTTTCACCGTATCCAACGAAGACTCCAATGTCAGCTTTAGCCATGAGCTTACCAAAGTCATCACGATCATTATTTAGGTAACAAAGAGAACCAAATACATGAAAGTGTTTTAGATTCGGTTTGCGGTTATGGATAAGCTCCTAAGGTGTTTTGTTGTGACATTTGGTAATCGTTGAAAGATTCTGAGTGTAGCATGCAGTTGACACGGCTTCAGCCCACAAGTAATCTGGAAGTTTTGCATTTATCAACATCGTTCTTGCAGCTTCCACTAACGTACGGTTTCGTCTTTCAACAACTTCGTTTTGTTCTGGTGTTCGTGCAATTGATGTTTGATGCTCTATTCCCACTTTCTCATAGTATTCACGAAGAGTTTGATTCACAAATTCAGTTCCTTTGTCTGTTCTAATCTGTCTGACAGTGTTTCGGAGCTGAACTTGAATTTTCGTGAGAAAGGTGATGATCATCTGTGGAGCTTGATCTTTACTTCGAAGAAAATAAATCCATGTCCATCTTGAGTAGTCATCGACAATTACCAAAATGTAGCGTTTGCCATTGGTCGTCTGCACACGCATCGGGCCACACAAATCCATGTGAAGTAAATGAAGCACATGCTGGGAGCTGTGTTCCACCTTTGAAGGAAAGTGAGCACGAGTGCTTTTTCCTTGTTCACAGGCTGAGGATAGATGATCTTTAGAATACCGAAATCTTGGGAGACCTTCAACAAGTTTGTACCGTGCAAGATTGGTTATGGTTTGAAAGTTTAAGTGTGAAAGACGATGGTGCCATAGCCAGGATTTTGTAGATGTTGCCTTAGAAAGTAGACATATGGGAGAAGAAGCAATCATGTCTTGCATTGAGATCGTGTACAGACTTGATGTGCGGTTTCCAGACATAAGATCGTTTCCTTGTAGATAACGAATGAAGCAAGTTTTCTCCCTAAAAGCAACTTCCAAATCTCCATCACAAAATTGACCGACTGAAAAGAGATTGTAACCGAGACCTTCCACATAATAAACTCTGCTAATTTCGATGTTCCTATTGATGTAATCTCCGTAGCCCATGATAGCTGCGATGTGATCATTCCCGAACCTGAAAGTGCCAATGAACTTTGAGATAAAGTTTGATAACAGTTTGAGATTGCCTGTCATGTACCGGGAACATCCACAATCAACAATCCAGAGGATGATCTGTATCACCTGCATTACACACAGACAACACAGGTGGAATAGAAGTAGAGGTGGAAGCCGAAGAGTTAGGGGGTTCAATTACAGTTACATTAGACATACACATGTTAATGATCTTGGGAATCCATTTAAAGCCTGGTATGTTCTGTAACCATCTCTTCCAAGTCCAACTAGTCTTATCATTGGTCTTAGTGAATGCACTATGTGATATTCTCTTCCTAGGTGGTGAAGTGGGTTCTATGGGTACATTAATGGTCGTAGCAGAAACATTAGTAGGCGGTTTACCTAGCACATACTTAGAAGCATTAATGGGCCTAGAGGTATTCCGTTTTCTATTGTTCCGCTTACGAGATAAGATAGCATTAGCAACACATTTATCATGACAACAAGAAAACATGCTTTTACGACAACCAACACAAGATGCTTCAAACATAACATTCAAAGTACTTAAAGGTTTAGCATTCGTTACATCAATTTTTCTATTACATTTGTCTAATGCAATGTCTAAAGTGGGTGCAACTTGAGTTTTATTCAAAGTCCTAAGGTGTTCTTATACTTCAGAGGTCTTTATTGTTCTTCTCTTACATTGCAACTTCCTATACTTCCTTGTTTTGCTCTTAAGCTGTGAAGTGCTAACGTTGGGAAAAGAGGAAACTATTCCTGTTTCAGTGGAAGGAAGCACATTAGTATCTTGTGGTTTGTCATTAGGCATTCTAGTGTCAATTTCAAACATTCCTGGGGCAAGTGCATTAGTTTTACTAATCTTATCATGTTTAAGTTTCACCAACTCCGCTTTCAAGTCAAGGAGAGTGTGTAACAAATCTTGATTTTCAGAGCGAGTGTTTCCATTATTTCGTAAAACTTCCTTGGTATATGCAAGATGATCATCAACATCTTTTGACGCTTGAGCACGAGTCTTTTTGAGCAAATCAAATATGACACCATATTCAGGTTTGACTTTGGCAATTTCTTGTTCATATTTGGAAATTTGACATTTTAAAGAGACGTTTTCATCATCCAGTTGTTCTATTTTTGGATTATAAAATTTTGAACTCTACTGGTTGATTTTGTTTTGCAAAGCAAGTTCACGATTTTGACAATCTTTTTGACACCATTGAAGACGACGTTTTGCATTGGAAGGCTCAGTTAACAATCGCTCATTTTCAATTTTTAAGGACTTGATTTGTGACACATTATCGGTATTCTCAATATTTTCAACATAATCAACAGAATCGACAGCGATATAATCAAATGCATATGCAACAGAATGTAGTAACACAACATTTATGGTATCAGCACAGATAACATCTTCCAAGAGTCGGTCAACATGATTTCTTAACATTTTCTTTTTACGTTTAGTATTTGAAATCGATGTTTCTGTTTTCTCGAAAACTGTTTTCATAAGCCCAATCTCCTTCTGAAGTTCCCGTT
Source organism: Chrysanthemum makinoi (assembly GCA_910596185.1). NCBI lineage: Eukaryota > Viridiplantae > Streptophyta > Magnoliopsida > Asterales > Asteraceae > Chrysanthemum > Chrysanthemum makinoi. Next base: position 224,352,934 of record OU343225.1, on the reverse strand, counting down.
CCCAATATATTGCACACATTTTTAAATTTTGAACATGTGGTAAAAGCCCTTTCTGAAAAATATCCCTTTGTTGTCGCGCAAATGGCGATTGAAAATGTTCAGCTTTTATTTCAGAATTTACTTCAATTGCATGTTCCAAAAGTTTGATGTCAGAAATGAAAGTGTCAAAGTATTTTAGAACTTGACATCGTTCAGCTAATGGCTTTATTTCATTAAAAGAAGGTAAAGGACCATTAATTTGTGCAACATTGGGTCGGTGACCATCATTAGATGATGACTCAGGAGTAGGCGTGATAACCCAAGGTGTGTTAGAATTTTCCCGTTGTGTGACAAAAGTTATGGCTTTGGAATAGTTAAATGGTTTGTTATAAACAACATTTTCCATTTTTGACCGACTCTCGTCTTCTGCATCTAATTCCTTCATACGATTATATTCAACAACACTCATAATGGAGTCATCAATTCTATGTTCTGCACTGTAAACTTGAGGATTTGGTTTGAATGCTCTATGTGAAAAACGTGGTTTGTAATCAGCAAGAATTGGTCCATATCCATCAGGATTTGGTTTAAAAGAAAACTTTTGAATTGTTGTGATTGACTCACCATGTTTGTAAACAACATTTCGAAACTCTTTGATTTTGTTTTGTAAGTCGAAAATTTCTTCAAGATAGTCATCTATTTGTTTCCTCGAATGCTTTTTGTACTCACAAAACTGTTTTTGACAAGTTAACAACTCAGACTTGGCTTTTTGAGTTTCCGAAGTAAGAGTGTTAAGTTGTTGTTTATGATCAAATTTTAATTGTTCTATCTGAGACAACAAAGCATTCTTGGATGCAACTAGATCACAGATCTGTTTTTCCAAAGATTTTTTATTTTGGTAAGATTTAGCAAATGCGACTTCAAAACCTTTTTCACGTTTCTCTTTAGTTTGAAAAATGTTGAGTTGGAACTTATAGCATTCATTATCTTTAGTTAACAGTGCAATTTTATCTTGCAATTTCTTATTGATGTCATTGCACTTTTCCATTTGAGATTGGGTGGTCTTAATTAAGTTGGTCATGAGCTCAAGATCTGGATTAGACAAAGGTTCATCTTGTTCAACTTGAATCTCAACATGATCATTATTTAGATCCTCAAATATGACCATGGAGTCAACTTGATTATCAATATTAACTATAAGGTCGTCTTGATCGTTAAATGTAACTACGGGATCCATTTGATTATCGTCAGAATGAGATGTAGAAGATTCATGTTGAACACTCTGAGCCTCGTCGGATGCAGATGTTGGCGGAGATATCAGATCAGTAATGAGTATATTTTGATCCGGTACCTGAGACAGGCCGTCAGTGTCATACACTGGGCCTGTGTCACTCATGTGGAGTTCTTGCATGTTTGCCATTAACATCACAACAGCATTAGCCTGCAAGTCCTCCATGTCATCATCAGAATCTGCATTTGCCATGAAGCTCTGTTCCTTGTTGGTAAGATTTCCACCAGCTTCATCTTTGAGAGCTAAGAGTAAAGCCTCTTTGTGATAAGCGCTGCCTCTTGTCTTCGACTTTGGGCATGCATTAGCCAGATGACCCTTCTCATTGTAGTTATAGCATCGGAGACTATTAACCCCAGTCTGAGCATTTCCTTGATCAACCACTTGAACCCGTTGTTGTTGAGCACCCATGTTATTCCTACCATTGATGTTAAACCCTTGAACACTACTCATCTAACGACCATTTCCACGATTCTGAACCTCAACCCTTCCATTGTTAACAACAGCTTGATTTCTTATATTTGAGGAGGTACGAATGCGGTTGTTGGATTTGTTAGCAAATCGACCAAAGGCTCTTGCAATCATTACAAATCCTTGATTCAATGCATCGAAGGCTTCTGCATCCTCATTTGATTCACTGTAGAGTGCTTGATCATTGTTGTTGTTTTATGGAACCAATTGAGTTTCATGTGATTATTGTTGTGATGGATCATATGGTGTGATCTGAGCATTTGGTTGAGGAGGGTTTGTGAAGACAGTTGGCAAGGTCGGAAATTGAGGATAACATGCTTGAGCCCACAAAGCAAGAGTTTGATTATCCGAGAGTAAAGGCGATATAGGAACTCCACGGATGATTCTTTCTTTGTCAACTTCCTTTTGATGGTGCTTTAAATAATTATACAACAATTCGTAAGTAGCTTGATGAAGATTATTTGCTTGATGGATTAATGTAACATACTTCTCCCAATCAGGACCAAGACAGCTCAGGAACTTTGTGTTGATTGCAATCCTTGGCATAATGATATTATGTTTATCCAAGTCATTGATGATATCTGAGAACCGATGATGATATGACTCTAATGTCTCCCCTGGTTCAATCATGAAGTGTTCATATGCTAAGTAGATTTTAGATTCCAAATCTTCTCGATTGAGTTCAGTTCCTTCCATTAGAAGATGAATGTGCTCCCACATTGCTTTAGCAGTCTTCTGAGCATCAACACTACAAAGAATCGGATTAGGTAATCCCAAAAGGATATATTTCATTGCAATTTCATCGGCTTCTAAGTGAAGAAGTTGGTCAGTATAAGTTGATCAAGACCGACAACGTTGGTAACATCATCTCTTGGTGGATTAGCATTCGGATCTCCGAGTACAGTGAGAGTAGGCATCTGAAAAGGACCTTCAAGGATGACCTTCTTCAAAAACTTTCCATGTGGCTTCTTTAGATCACAAAACCTAAAGAACCTTATCACCCATTGATCGTAGTTTTCGGGAGTGAGCATTGGAGGTATGTCAAGGGATCCAGCTTCATGAATGGATTGTTGGCTACTTAAAGATTCACACATATTTGCAAACCAAGAGGGTTCCTTTGGTGTTGTACCATTCATAGCATACTTGGCGGGATACTGATTTTGAAAATAGGTATAATGTCGTACTTGTTGACGAGGGTTTGGTGGAACCATTTGTGGTGGAAGAGGATTTGCTCCTTAAGGAAAGTGTTGAAATTGTTGCAATTGTTATGGAGATGGTGGAGGATATTGTTGATAGAATTGTTGTTGTTGTTGTTGAGGATACTCATGAGGAAAGTAGCTAGAGTATGATAGTTGAGACATCTTGAAACTTGTGTTGATGATGGATCTTTGTAGTCGAATGAAACTTTGTTTGTTGATGAAGTAACCTTAAGCGTAGAAACCAGCTTATGCGTAAAAGAAACCTTACGCGTAATACCCAACTTACGCGTAGATAGGAGTTTACGCGTAAGAACTGCTTACGCGTTGACTTGAGAAAAGCTTAGCTTAAGCATAAACTAAAAACTTAGTAGTAGAATCCTTATGCGTAATATTTCCTTAGGCGTAAGACAAGCTTAGGCGTAGGAAATGCTTAGGCAGAGAAGATTCTACGCGTAAGTATGAAGCTTAGGCGTAAAACTAGGGTTTTACCCAAAAATCCTTTACACTTATACCAGTGTAAAAGATATCCAAAGTTAAAGTGTTTTTAGGCTTATCCAAGCAAGAAAACACTGAGTAAACCAACAGCTCTGAAGATCAAATGATGAAACTCTTATGCGTAACAGGCAGCTTAGGCGTAGACTTTGTGCTTACGAGTAAAACTAGGGTTTTGTTACGAGTAGAAAGTACCAAAAATGCACCAAAACTGATTTTATGCTCAAAAGTGTTTTGTAACCTGATTTTAATGATGAAATAACTTCAATATCACTAAAAGAACAAGAAAGTTTGAAACTTGATGATCCAAAACAAAATTCACCCTTACGCGTAGACAAGACCACACGAATCAAAAACCAAGTAGACACTAATCTCTACACGTAAAGTTTGAAACTTGATGCAAAAAACTTAAACTTTAAAACTAAATAAACCTTAAACCACAAGAATCTTGAGTTTACAAGTCTAAAAAATGAAGCTTTAAGCGTATGAAATTTTGTAACTAGAAAACCCATGCGTATGATTATGTAACTTCAAAAACAAAGTGTTTCACCCAACTAGATGGCGATTGATACCACTGTTAGGTCAACATAATGTAACACAAGCATCAATATGTAAGAAATAGAGAAGAGATGATTGGTTGAACAAAACACAAACAATATACACGAATGAGTAAGGAATGTTATGCGTAGGATATGAAGTGAAATGAACAACCAACCTTCAAATGAAGGCTTACAAAGGTATTTATAGGGGAAGGGACTAGGGCAACACTACAAGTTCCCTTCCTTCCTTATTGGACTTTCTACATAAGCCTTGCCATTAATACAAACATAAAAGCCTAATTAAGCAACCTATTACATAATGATTACTAACAGTTGAAATACATGTTAGGAGTGATTCCAACAAAACATTTATTCATATTTAGCGATCTCTTTGTGTTTTGTTGATAACAAATATAAAGTTATCATAAGAAAAATTATAAGAATACATGTTATTTTTGTAAAGTATATACATTTGGTCATTCACATAAAATGTTGTAATAGTTTATGTAATAGGATGGGTAATATCCAAGACCCATGAACCATACCTATGGAGCTACTCCATAACCCATGATCCATTGCATGACATCATGCATGAAATCATGTTGGGTATTATCCATGACCCATGACCCAAGACCCATGACCCATTGTCTAGATACATTGTATCTTGTTGGGTACCTATGGCTCATACCCTTTAACCCATAACCCGGTTTGCAACCCAAAATCTGGACTGGTACAACCCAGCTTGCCGGATCCCTAGGATTTCACTAGATGGATCCCTGATGTGAGGGATCCATTGGAACCGGGTTACAATAAGCTTTCTTGCCTACAAATAGTGACCAATTTCTTCCTTGTTACTCACCCCTCTTCTTACAAACTCTCTCATACATTATCTTACACTTCTAACCTCTGATCTCTTGATCAATCTAGTAGTTCTTCTTTCTCTTGTTGTGAGTCTCATATAGGTCCTTCTCAAAGGCGAGATCACGATACTACAAGTCATCCAAGCAAGGGGTCCTTGATTGATTTGTTCCTGCACAAGATTTCTGTAGCACGATCTTGAATTTCATATTTCACATAGTTGTTGTGTAATAGTTGTGTTGGTTTGGTCAGTCGTGCTAAGGACTCGGTATTTAGCTTTGTACCAGAAAAAGTGTAAGCGATGTTGTGAGGCTTCTCCGCCGTGTTGAAGGAGCTTGTTGACATAGTGCTTGAACTCTCGAGTGGGGAACTCGGGAAGTGGAGTAGGGCAAGGAAGGTGTCCTTGTAGCCAAACCACTATAAATCACCTGTGTCACTATTCTCTATCCTTTACTTTACTTGCTTTCATTATTTACTTTACTTATTGCTTTATACCTTCTATCCAGCCATACGAATTCACATAAGATCGAATCTAAAGTTTTGAAACTTAAATTTAAAATTGGCAAAACTATTCAAATTGAGTCACGGGAAGTCAAACCACCAAGAATACATATATTACCCGGAAGTAGGGATACTCCCGGGTCGTTCCCCAACGAGGTGTGATCGAGTGGTTTAAATATTTGAAAGATTTTTGTGTTTTGGTATTAAAAAGACAAGCAATAGCATAAAATGAACAAATTAAGCAAATAACACAAATAAGCAAGAATTAAATAGCCCATAAAAGCAATTAAAATAAAAATAAAAAAACGCAAAAATTAGGAATGTAAACGTGACCTTAAAAACCAAATTTAGAAAATTAAGTCCTACAAATGCACTAATATTTTTCCTAGGTTCTATATGGTAAAAGAAAATTTTAGAGAAAAGAAAATTATTTTTTTGACTTTTCTTTTAATTATTATGAATTAAAAACTAATTTTAAGAAAATTAATTAATAAAAATACTAAATGAAGGATTAAAAATCTGAGGAAATTTCTATAATTACTTTATACTAATATTGACCTAAGAAAAATAAGAAACTCAAATAAGCACACCCTAATAAGCTGAAATAAGCAGAACTGTTGATTAAGCCAATAAGCTGCTTATTCCCTTATATATTTAACTTTGTAAACATATGATGAGAAAAGTCCCTAGGGCAGATGGTTTAGGCATGTGTGTGTGAGGCTGTGTGAAGGGGGAGGTCACAGGGTCGATCATGTGGCTTCCCTTTTAGTGAAATCTTTTTATTTATTTATTTATTTTTATTTGCAAAAATGTAAAGTGAACTTAGATAAGCAGTTTTAATAAAGAAAATATTTTTTGTACTTTTAAGAATAAGCAAGGAAAGGCAGTTTGAAAAGCTGAAAACTAAAAAGTAAGCTTAAAACAAACACACCTAAACTGAAAATAAGCTAATAAGCTTAAATAAGCTACCAAATACCAAATAAGTTACTGAAACACTAAATCCAACTCTAATAAGCAATAGAAAACAAAATATAAGCACAAGTCTAGGTCTTATAAGCTCTAATCCTCAAAAAAACACTTGATGCAAACTGCAACCAAACAGCCTAAATGGCTATCTTTAAGCTAGTGCAAAAGCTACCTCACAATAAGCTAAAGGTTCCCAATAAGCAAATAAGCAAAGATAGGATAGCAAACAGCATGCTGGCCAACTTTCAGACCAATAAGAGCTTTTTAGAGCTTATTTTTAAGCTTTTGAAAACACTAAGTTGTACAGACCACTTATTACCCTTATTAGCTTTATGAAATCTATTTGAACAAGCAAGTTTAAGGTCAATTTTAAGCAAGTAAATGTCAAGCTAAGACCATTTAAGCTAAAAACAGATAAGAATAAGCAAGAAAAGAACACCTAAGAGCAATTTTTAAGGTATTTGGACCACAAATAAGCCTAAAAAATTAGCTGAGAAAAAGTGGATCTGAGACAGCAGCTCAGTGTACACTGGGCTAAACTGCTGACTTTTTGACTCAAAATAAGCACTCAAAAGATTAAACTAACCTATAATGACCAAAAACAGATTGAAATAAGCAACCAAAGAACACTTAAAAACCTTTATTATGGATTTTGAAGCTTTATATCAGCTTATAATTAAGCTAATATAAACAGACAACAACCACTATTTTTTTTGTTTTTGACTTTTAGGAAAACTTGCAGAAGTGCGATTTGACTCTAGACTTGGATTCAAAGTGACTCAAATAGACTAATGGACTGATATTTGTTGGAAACTTTAGTGCACTTGTGGGATTAGTTCACACCTAGTTTTGGGTTAGGAGGTACGGAGTGTACACCCATGAGGTTCCTAAACACCCTGACTCAATAGTTGTTAGTGCTGCTAGTGTTGGTTACTACTGCTAGTGTAGAGACTGATGGTTCCTGCTGCTAGTGTATTGGTTCTTACTGATAGTGCTGCTTACTACTGCTAGTGTAGTGACTGATGGTTCCTACTGCTAGTGTATTGGTTCCTGCTGGTAGTGTTGTAGTGATTAACTTGTAACAGCTTTGACCCATTCAAGTGGCTGTTGTGACTATTATGACCACGTTTAATTGGTCATGTAACCACTATTCCTATGATAATGGAGGCTTATTATGGGTGATTAATTGGCCATTAATCACTCATAAAGTCTGTTGATACGAAGATCCAGACTCAACTAGGGTATCAATGATATCGATTGATTGAATGCACAACGGAATAATAATTAACACAATCAGTATCACCAATAAGGTTTTCTTTATTGAATATAAAAACTACTACAACTAATGTACACAAGCTATAATCATGTGTCTAGACTCTCATTAGAGATGTTTGCTATGAAATGGGAAAGGATAAATGAAAGGGATACCTAAACCCTAGACGCCTACCCTCTTTATATAGGAGAGGGAGGTAACATAAAAACCCTAATCTTAGCTTACTAGTAAAGCTAAGCTAACTATTACATATTAGACCCTCCATGTTTCTTCATTCTTCATTCTTGCTTGTTTTGTAATCCGCAATTCCCAACAATCTTCCCCTAAACTGGAATTTAACTAGGTTAAGTTCCAGTTTCTTGGTAGTACAAAACAACCTGTATGAAGAAACAATGCTAAAAACATGTCATCACAAATAATAAGCTGCACACCATAAATCTTCTTCCCCTTCATCTAATAGGAGTCTTGTGCAACTCGTAGACACTTCCCCTCAAGTGATGCATGTAGATGGTAAGTATATAAACCATAAGCTTCCCCTAAAAATTATACTAACCATCTCGATTTTTTTTACACAATAATAAACTAGAAATAAAATACAGCAGCAAAAAAAATCAAATCAGCAGCAGCAGCACAATAGTCTACCAGTAGAAACGGAGAACCAGTCGAAACACCAAAGCATGCGTCTTATATCTTGTACTATCCACATGACTCCAAAATTGATAAACCCTCAAGTAATATGAGACACTGAGCATAAAAACGTGACTCCTTAAAGTGATAGCAAATGTGAGCATTAAGCACTTTCTATAGATCACACCCCTTCACTAACACTGAGCACTACAACGTAACTCCTTAAAGTGCTAGAAAATGTGCGCATTAAGTACCTTTATCAAGTCTTTGTCACACCATTAAAGTACGAACAAGTTACCTTAAAAGTGGTACTGCTCACTTTGAGATATGATAAGACACGCACTTGATCAACCAGTAGGAACTCCAGAACAACAAGCAGAATCAACCAGTAGCAACCGATCAGCATAATCCAAATAATACTATCAGCAGGAACCGACCAGCAGGAACCATCAGAAGGAACCAACCAGTAGGAACCAGCACGAATCAAAATATGCAGCCAGTAGAAACATCAAATCAGGCCAAAAATATGTTAATTACTAGGGTTCATCGTTGAATAAAAATTCAACTCACCAAGACTAGTAAAACATTAGAAGCACAAACTGTCAAGATCAGAATTAACATATGCAACAACCAATCATGAATAGTATAAAATTTAGATGACCAGAATTGAGTTCCCACGCTGCCAATATTACCAGTATTCACCACTTGGCCATCAGTACGATCAAAACTCGAACAGAGAATGAGAATCAATATTGTGATTGCCCCATGAAATCACGTGCCCAATTAATTAAACCTTCTCGTCTGCACATGACCAACTAAAATAATGCCTCAAACAGAATAACAAATGAGTGGGGGACCAACGTTTTGAACAATCAGTACAAATATAGCCCTATCACGCTTCTAGCAGAAACACAGAGTCCCACGTGACAAATAATACCATATCAGTAGGAATGAAACTGAGGGGCCCATGTGCTGACTTATTACTCGTAGGTCCTATGAATACCCATGTGATACACCAACATTAATATTAGCCAATCACAAAAAATATGAGTCCAAATGCAAGTGGGGACCAGCGCGTGAACAGCAGCAATAGTAACACTTGAATCCAAATGAAATATAAACCGAATACTATCATGCGTACCAATGACATTGTGGGTTCCGCGAGTGATCTTCCAAGCAAAACTAAACATACTCATAAACCAGTTACGTAAAAGTCAATGAGACTAGTTGCTGCTATCCCACGTGACCATCAGTACCAAATTAACACAAGCAGTAGAAACCAATCAATCACTTAACCACTCCAAAATAATTGACCAATCAAAATCTTGAATCCAAGAATGGTGACCCCACCAACAGATAAAATACAAGACCAGCGAATGCAATACAAATCAATAATCAATGAAATACGAATAAACAGGTGAATGCATTTATGGCGATGATCTGTACTTAATCAATTGTCATCATTTAGAGTACCAATTAAAAAATCAATCTCATAATTAGCCAATCATCATGTGTATACTTGAAAATTATGGGACTAGCATCAGTATAACGTTTAAGACCAAAATTCATTTTAGCCGACAAATTAAGTCACATAAAAATAAAGATTACCCCATAATTTTCATTGAAGCTGCTTCAATTCATCATCAGATCTGCTCTATTCCTGCTGCTTCTTTACCATCTGCTGCAAAAGATGAATTAGGGTATAAACTCTAATTCAGGAAAACCTTATAAACCCTAGATCGAGAGCCACGAGGCTCTGAAACCAATTGTTGAAACCAAGATCCGGACTCAACTAGGGTATCAATGATATCGATTGATTGAATGAACAACGGAATAATAATTAACACAATCAATATCGCCAAGAAGGTTTTCTTTATTGAATATAAAAACTACTACAACTAATGTACACACGCTATAATCGTGTGTCTAGACCCTCATTAGAGATGTTTGTAATGAAATGGAAAAGGATAAATGAAAGGGATACCTAAACCCTAGATGCCTACCCTCTTTATATAGGAGAGGGAGGTAACATAAAAACCCTAATCTTAGCTTACTAGTAAAGCTAAGTTAACTATTACATATTATACCCTCCATGTTTCTTCATTCTTCATTCTTGCTTGTTTTGTAATCCGCAATTCCCAGCAAAGTCCATTAACTAGTGTTGAGTGTTCTCTACTATATATAGAGATCGACATCATCAGCATGGAGATATAGAGAAAACCAGGAGAAACAAACAGAAAGCTAAAACACTTATATGCGCAAGGGTTATTGATTTGTGCCTAATTCAATAACTAACAATTGGTCTTATCCCAAGTAGATATTCGTGTAACCCAGGCATAGGGTCGAATAGTTTACTTTGGAAAGTGATCACAATTTCCAAGTGATATCCGATAACCTGATTTGGTCTTGCATTGCTACTGATTATCTTACCTTGCTGGGCTCAATACCACCAACAATCAAAGTAAACTATTTTGTGATAATCAATGGTTGTTGCTGCTGCAATGAAACACATGGCTTCAAACTTTTCCAAGCTTGACAAGTTTGAAGGGGTGGACTTCAGAAGATGGCAAAAGAAGATGCACTTTCTTCTTTCAAGCATGAATGTGGTTTATGTTCTGACTAAACCTATTCCTGATGATGGGGATGATGCTACTGTGGAACAGATAAGGAGGAGGAGCAAATGGGAGAATGATGACTACATTTGCAGAGGCTTAATTCTCAATGGTATGTCTCATTCACTCTTTGGCATTTATCAGAATTTTGAATCTTCCAAAGAACTATGGGATTCCTTGGATGCCAACTATATGGCTGAGGATGCATCAAGTAACAAGTTCCTTGTAAGTAATTTCACAAATTATAAAATGACTGATTCAAGACCAGTTATGGAACAATACAATGAACTTTTTGGTATACTTGGAAGGTTTACACAACACAATATGCACATGGATGAGGCTGTTTTGGTCTCGTGTGTCATTGATAAACTTTCCCCTTCTTGGAAAGATTTCAAGCATACCTTGAAACATAAGAAGGAGGAGTTAACTCTTGTTGAGTTGGGCAGTCATCTACGCATTGAGGAATCTCTCAGGGTGCAGGATAATGACAAACCAAAGAGTAGCAATGCTACTGGTGCATCTGTCGTTAATATGGTGGAGCATAACAACTCCACCAGGTACAATGATAGCAAAGGCAAACGTAAACATCATGATAACATAAGGGCAGATCCTAACAAGAAGGCATCACCAACTTGTTGGAAATGTGGCAAATTTGGTCACATTAAAAGGGATTGCAAAGGTGTTTAGGTTGGTGGTAAAACCAATGGATCAGGCACTAGTGGATCAGGGAGTGGTGGTTCAGCCAAGTCCATAAAAGGTCAGAATATGTTTAATGAATCTCTTTAGATTTATTATGTTACATATGTATCTGAATCTAACTATGTGCAGGATGATGATGTTGCGTGGTGGGTTGAATCTGGAGCTACTATTCATGTGTGCAAAGATAGAAGCTGGTTCAAGACTTATGAGTCACTGAATTATGGTTCTATTCTTCACATGGGAAATGAGTCAACAGCCTTGGTGCATGGACGTGGTTGTGTAGATCTTAAGTTTAGTTCTAGAAAGATTGTAACTTTGTTTAATGTTATTCATGTTCTTGATAGAAGGAAGAACTTGGTTTCAAGTAGTGTTTTGAATAATCATGGATATAAACAAGTTATTGAATATGATAAATTTGTTCTATCTAAGCATGGTGTGTTTATTGGTTTTGGCTATTTGTGTAACCAAATGTTCAGGCTTAATATTGTTAATGAATGTGATAATTCAGCCTTTGTGACCACCTCTGAACTGACTGACTCTACCCTTTTGCATGCTAGACTTGGCCATGTACACTATTAAAGGAGGCAAGATATGTATAAGGATGGGTTAATCCCAGCATTTGACATGGACACTGAAAAGTGTAAAACTTGCATGTTGACCAAGATAACTAAGAAACCTTTTCAGGGTGTTAAACGTGAAACTAAGCTCTTGGAGCTAATACACAGCGACCTGTGTGATTTTCATGCCACTCCCTCTTTGGGGAATAAGAAGTACTTTGTGACATTTATTGATGATGCTTCTAGGTTTTGTTTTGTCTATCTGTTACATACTAAGGATGAAGCATTAGATAAATTCAAAGTGTTTAAAACTGAAGTTGAATTGCAACAAGGGTCCTTAATCAAAAGGTTAAGGACTGATAAGGGAGGTGAGTACATGGATACTATGTATTTTTAGTATGTTGGTATAATCCATGAAGCGACTGCTCCCTATTCTCCTCAGCAAAATGGTATTTTTGAAAGAAAAAACAGGGTGCTGAAGGAGATGGTTAATTCCATGTTGTCCTATTTAGGACTGAGTCAAGGGTTATGGGGTGAAGCTATGTTAACAGCTTGCTATTTATTAAATAGGGTTCCCAACAAAAGGAGCAAGACAACCCCTTATGAACTCTGGACTAAAAGGAAACCCAACCTGAACTATCTCAGGGTTTGGGGTTGTAGGGCTGTTGTAAGATTCCCTGATCCAAAGCTGAAAACTTTGGGTGAAAGAGGCATTGATTGCATATTTGTTGGATATGCTGAGCATTCCAAGGCTTTTAGGTTCTATCTTATTGAACCTAATGAAACTATTTTAATTAACTCCATATTTGAATCAAGGGATGCAAACTTTGATGAGAATAGATTCTCATCAGTCCCTAGAACAAGTTAGAGGATTCCTAATGGAACTCATGACATTGGTGTATCAGAGGTCCCTGATGAAGTACCATAAGAGGTCCTTGATGAGGTGGTGGTTCAACAACCTGAACCTATGCTCAGAAAGAGTAAAAGGGTTAGGAAACCAAAGTCATTTGGACCTGAGTTTCAATTGTATTTAATTGAAGGAACTAGGGATGAGGTCTCTGACTAATACTTCTATTGCTTCATTGTTGAGGATGATCCCAAGACATTTGAAGAAGCAATGAAGTCCCAGGATATTGCTTTCTGGAAAGAAGCAATCAAGGATGAGATGGATTCCATCATGGGCAATAACACTTGGGTGTTGGTTGATCTACCACCAGGTTTCAAACCTCTGGGTTGCAAATGGATTTTCAAAAGGAAAATGAAGGTAGATGGAACTATTGAAAAGTTCAAGGCTAGACTAGTCATTCAAGGCTTTAAACAAAAGTCAGGAATTGACTACCTTGATACTTATGCCCCAGTGGCTCGTATCAGTACCATTAGATTTCTGATTGCTTTGGCATCAATTCACAATCTAATTATTCATCAGATGGATGTGAAGACAGCTTTCTTGAATGGTGAATTGGATGATGAGGTTTATATGAACCAACCTCAGGGCTTCATCATGCCTGGTAATGAAAACAAGGTGTGTAAACTGGTTAAGTCATTGTATGGACTCAAACAGGCACCTAAGCAATGGCATCAAAAATTTGATGAAGTGGTTTTGTCTAGTGGTTATGTTCTTAACCAATGTGACAAATGTGTGTATAGCAAATTTGATGAATCTGGTAAAGGAGTCATCATTTGTCTATATGTTGATGACATGCTGATCTTTGGCACTGACCAAAATCAGGTTGACTTGACAAAGGAATTTTTGTCATCAAGGTTCTCCATGAAGGACATGGGAGAGGCTGATTTTATCCTTGATATAAGGATTAAGCATGAGAGTAGTGGAATTTAAATCACTTACTCTCATTATATTGAGAAGGTACTGAGGAAATTCAACCACTCTGATTGTACTCCAGTGAGTACTCCTATGGATACAAGTGAGAAGCTGGTGCTTAATATTGGCAAGGCTGTATCTCAACTTGAGTATTCCAAGGTGCTTGGCTACCTAATGTATGCCATGACTTGTACAAGACCTGATATTGTTTCTGCAGTGGGTAAATTGAGCAGGTATACTAGTAATCCTAATGCTCATCACTGGCAAGCAATTCAGAGGGTACTGAAGTATCTGAAGAGAACTATGGACTATAGTATCTCTTATATTGGTTATCCTTCAGTATTGGAAGGATACACTGATGCAAGTTGGATCAGTAACACTGAAGACAATTCGTCTACTAGTGGCTGGATATTCCTACTTGGTGGAGGTGCAATTTCTTGGGCATCTAAGAAACAAACATGCATCACCAGTTCAACAATGGAATCTGAGTTTGTGGCCTTAGAAGCTGCTAGTAAAGAGGCTGAATGGTTGAGAAACTTGCTTCTTGAGATTCAATTGTGGCCTAAACCTATAGCATTTATTTCTATCCGTTGTGATAGTGCATCTACATTGGCAAAGGCTTATAGGCAGATGTACAATGGGAAGTCTAGACACTTAGGTGTCAGGCATAGCATGATTCGTGAGCTTATCATGAATGAGGCGATTTCTGTAGAGTTTGTAAGATCTCAACATAATTTAGCTGATCACTTGACGAAGGGATTAGCTAGAGACTTGGTTATAAAGTCTGCTAAAGGGATGGGTTTAAGTCTAACTTAGTCACTGAATGCTAAGACACCCAATTCCCTCCTAAGGAAACTTGGGAGCTGAGTTCAATGTGGAAAGCTGAACATTCAGTGGACTGGAGCACATGTTTTATTTACATCCCAAGGTTGTGCTCAGAACCTGCTAAAAAGGAGGATGAAGTCTTTACTTCTTAATGGTTAATTTGTTTGAAAAAGTGCTAACCACCTATGTGAATGTTGAAGTTTTGCCGCTTCAGGGAGCTTTGGACTTTTGGCTCTTACAACATTTATGAATTTGGATATGGACACATGGCTTGTATAGTGTCAGGAGCTTTTAAGTGTTTGAAAACTTGTGTGTATTTTATCTTCAGGTATTCAGATGGGTTGAAGGGTTCAATTCTTAGAACACCCTGATTCTTGAATATTTGAACGTGTAATGTACTAAGATGGAAATTCAATCCTCAGGATATTTTCTTTTATGCACATGTTTTGTTTGATGTTTGATTTTCATGAAAAGGAAGTGAACTAAATTTTGGGAGGATTGTTGGAAAATTTAGTGCACTTGTGGTATTAGTTCACACCTGGTTTTGGGTTAGGAGGTACGGAGTGTACACCCATGAGGTCCCTGAACACCTTGACTTAATAATGGTTAGTACTGATAGTGTTGGTTACAACTGCTAATGTAGTGACTGATGGTTCATGTTGCTAGTGTATTGGTTCTTATTGATAGTGCTGCTTACTACTGCTAGTGTAGTGACTGATGGTTCCTACTGCTAGTGTATTGGTTCCTGCTGGTAGTGTTGCAGTGATTAAATTGTAACAGCTTTGACCCATTCAAGTGGTTGTTATGACTGCTTTATGACCACGTTTAATTGGTCATGTAACCAGTATTCCTATGATAATAGAGGCTTATTATGGGTGATTAATTGGCAGTTAATCACTCATAAAGCCCATTAACTAGGGTTGAGTGTTCTCTACTATATATAGAGATTGGCATCATCAGCATGGAGATATAGAGAAAAACCAGGAGAAACAAACAGAAAGCTAAAACACTTATATGCGCAAGGGTTATTGATTTGTACCTAATTCAATAACTAACATTTGGTCTTATCCCAAGTAGATATTCGTGTAACCCAGGAATATGCGCAAGGGTCTTGCATTGCTACTGATTATCTTACCCTGCTGGGCTCATTACCACCAACAATATTTGACACAAAATGGCTCTCCAACTTGACTCAATAAGCAGACAACTCAAAAATGTATGCTAAATGTTCTAAAAACCTTTAAACTTGAGAAAATGGTTTAAAAACCAAACTACTCAAAAATTTTAAAATTAACCTCTAAGCTACTACTATGACTGTTTTAAAGCTAAATCAAAGTGACAAAATGACCAATAAGGTGTAAAACTTATTTTGACTTAATATAAAACTATAAACCAAACACTCCTTTAAAATCTATCTGTGTATTTTTAAGCTGATTTGACCTTATAACTTGATTATTTTTTATTTAAAGTGACAAATAAGATCTAATGACAATTAAAAACTGAATTTGAACTAATAATAAGCTAAGAATAAGCATATGCAATATATGACTATTTTTTTTAGCTTTTATGAGAGTTTGAAATCAAATAAGAACAAGTACTATGATAACAGAATATTAAGCAACAATAAGCAATCTAGAGGATCTAAGCTATAATATAACTATTAAGCATGTAAATAAGCTGAATATAAGCAATAAAAGAAAACTTACAAACACCCTAGCCAAACAAGGGTGTAAAATGCTCGGGGAGCTACTCAAAAAGCTCCAGCTTATTTAAAACAAGCTGGTAATAACCTATAAGCCGTTCCCTTATTGACTTATCTTCCTCATTAGCTTATTTGACTTATTTGACTTTACTTGACTTTTTAGTAATTTTTGAACAAATTGATAACCAAAGCTCACAATAAGCTAATAAGCTTAAATGAGCTTGTAAATAAGCTGTAAGAGCTTATAAACAACTTATTACTACTTTATTTTATCATTTAAAAGCAACAATCAAAACATAAATGTAAGTTAACAAAGGAAGTTTAAACAAACTGCAAATTTTATTAATAACTAAAGGATTACAAAGCTTAATAAAGTAAATAGACTGAAACTTAAAAGACAATTACAATGAAAGGAAATTTTAACATAATAACGACCTAAGAAATCTAACGCTCCATCTTGTGAAGAATAGGGGGTATTTATAGGAGCTGAGGAGGTCTTCTAGGGTTTCAGGAAAGCTCTGGATCCTTTCATCTTGGCCGTTCGATCTAATCCCATCAATATCCAATGATTGGAGTCCTTGGATCATGTGCACATGCTTCCTTAGCACACGGATTCCCATGTTGGCACTCCTGATGTGTCAGGAGTGATGTCAGGCTGCTGTCAGAAGTTCTAGAAGCCTTTTAGACGGGGTAAGTAGGAGAGAGCAGTGTAAAATGTAGGAGATAGTGAATAGTGTTTATGGGCGAGTAAAATGGTTTTTTTATTGTTTAATGAAGTTTATTTGACTGGAATGGATTTGACCTTCGGGTTGTAAGAGGGAAATGGGTAACCGGGTTTTATTGGAAAGGTGGATCCAGGTTTAAGAGTTTTGGATTGGGGCTTGGGTTGTGGCTGGGCTGGGTTTGTGGATGGATTGGATAATTATTTAAAGGTTTTTAGGTTTAGTAATAATATTAGTTTAGGGTTAAAGGTTAAAGGTTTAAAGTTTAGGGACCAATTTTGCCAACTTTGCAAAATAAATTCAAGGACCAATTTTGCCATGTGAATGTATTCAAGGGTTTATTTTGACATTCAGAGGATAAATGTGATCCAAAATTGAGAAATCCTTCCCCGACCTCGGCCTTTTGAACTCTTTCCATTCTCGTGCTCATTTTTGTTGGTTTTTCCGTGATTTTGTCTTTTTTCATAATATTCATACATGAACATGCATAAACAAAAAAACACAACATATTTGGCATATTTGAACAGTTTTTGGTCATTTGAGTCCGTTTAATTAGGTAAAAGGTATGTGTATTTTAACACATACCAAAATCCCCAGACTAATGTATTGCCGTGTCCTCACGCAATGTCATCAACTCACGCTTCTAAAACCAAAGATATCGACCTCTTTCTACTAAATCTATGAAAAGTAGCAAAGCGTTCCTCAAAAGAGATTAAGAAATCCTTAGCTCTAAAAACACCCCGTTAAACCATTTTATTTATGTATAGATATAACATTAAGAACTTTCCTTTTTATGTGACGGTTTGATGAACTTTCTTATCTATCAATAACACTCACATTTTTTTGATAAATAATTTTAGGATCACGGAGTAGGAAACACAACTCATAAAGAAGTGACCATACGGATAGAATTTGTCATCCTTGATTTTTCACGAGTCTCCAAACTAAGCTTAAAAACGAAATCATAATTAGATACAAGTTAGATGCTAACACTACCCATAGATGCTACTTGTGTACTCTTAGCTACTTCTTGCTCCCATAATCCTAGTTCCTCTAAGGATTTTATTATGAAAATCAAGATTTTTTTTGTTTTTCTCTTTTCTTGTTTCGATAGATTTTTAGTCCGATAAAAGCATCGAGTTTAGACGCTAACTAGTTTTCAATCCTCCCTTGAGAACCGTTGCCCACAAAAATGAGGTCCACATCAAGGTCCTAATTTAACACGATTTAGGGGGTATCCTTTTTATTTCAACTGAAACAAGTCATCTACGAGTCCAGAGACATAGGCTTTATTTAGATATCCCCCGGAGTCGAAGCTTGGCATTTATATACATTTTAAGCACATATTAGCCTTTGGATTTTAACCTTAGGAATTTTTCCTCCAACTTTTTGAAGTCTGAGACAACGACAGTGAACCGTCAAGAAACAGAAAACTTTTATGGCTTTGAATTATTAAATTTGTTACTTCTACCTTTTGAACAACCATGTCAACGGGAATGAACCGTCAAGGCACAAAAGTCTATTAAGGCTTCGGTTTTTTCATTATTACATATATGGCGCAAAACCCTGAGTCCTACTGTCTTTCGACAACCAAAACAATAGCAGCGAACTATCCGGAATCAGTAGTTTATTACCCCGAAACACTGGCAGTACCCTAATTGTACCAAACTCTCATAAGAAAGGATTCTCTAAAGAAGGAGTAAAAACTAATTATCGCCAAAACCAAACACCTTTAATTATTTTGAAATTTTAATTTTTTGGGTTTATTTAGCTGCTGGGAGCAAAAAGCCAAAAGTAACCTCTACGACCTCTAAAGAGATCCAACTACTCCATGCTTAGCATCTAACTTCTATATAACTCTATCATTTTTCATTCTCCGCAAATTTAAAATCTTAAATACTAAGATCCGCGAATGCTTAGCCAAATAATCTAGCTTTGTATATTTGAAATCATTCATTGGAACTTGCAAACTCTTGGCTTTGTTAAGCTAATTTGCATTTTATAGCTCCTTGTATGAAAAAATAGCGAAAGCGTTTAATTATTAAGGTTAACTGGACAAGCTAGGGCTCAACACGCCCGATCAAGTCAAAATTATATTCCTACTCTCACCAGCGTAAACTTAACAAGGTGTCAAAACATATATTATTTTGCAAATGCTTCGTCAAATAATCTCAAGTCTCGCATTTTTAAAATCACTTATTAGAAACTAGCAAAAAAATTTCAAGCTCGGCATATTTAAAATCACTTAGGGAAGCTTGCAAATTCTTGGCCTTGTGAGCTAGAATTCGCATTTTATAGCTTCTTGTCTAAGCGACTAGAAAAGATTCTTCAAGATTCGCATATTTAAAGTAACTTCTAAGAGACTCGCAAAGACTTTTCAACCATAAGACTAGCAAAAGCTTACAAATTTTTTTAATTTTTTTCTTTTTTTCATCATTTTTTCATTTTTTTGCATTTTTTAGGAAAAACGGGGTTGCGAGAGTGTAAGGCAAAAACAAGTGCGGTCAAATCAAATCGAGAGATTACCCCCCCCCCCTCCCCCAAGACTAAAACGAAACATTGTCCTCAATGTTTGAAGGTAAGGGTTATCGTACATAATTCTAAGGCCATTTATTAAGTATGCCAAATAGATAAATGTTAGTCGATAAGATTTAGAATATCGGATTTCCCATATAAGCAATGAAGGATGAGACTCGAGTGGAGAAAGACAAAACCACGAGCACGAGAGTTTTCAAACTTCGGGTAAATCCTGGACATAAAATAACATACACCAAACACGATAAATGGAAGAGGTAGACCTCCTCACGTCACACACATTAGAAAATAAAGAAATAAGATAGAAAGATAAGCATGGGTTGCCACCCACGAAGCGCTTGTTTATTATTGAGTCGTATAGCTTGACTCGCCCCGAATTTAATTGTTCTTGGGGAAGAAAGTGGAAAAGATAATCTCCATCGGAATTTCGTTCAAGAGGTTTGGATAAACATTGAATCATGAGAAAGTTCCACTCCGACAAGATACCCATGGTTCTAAATAGTAAAAACTAAAAACGGTGATGCCAGGGTCAAAGATGGTATCCTCACTTCTGAAAGAGTGAAGAAGAGGAGAAGTCACATCATATGTGAGAAATGGAATAAAGATTTTGATAACAATTAGGATCCATTCTTCATCCTCAAAATTAAATTTCATATAATCCTTAATTTGAATTTGATCATTCAAGCTCATTTGGTCATTTTTAACAAAAACCTCAGGAGGGAGAGGCCGGGTGATTTCATCAATAAGTAAACTCTTATGATAGAGCATTCCTTCCCCTGGGTGAAAATCTTCCTCAAGATCAAAATAGAAATGATCATACTCCGGAGGAGATATGACATAAGAGTGTTCACCGGAGAACTCCTCAGAATCTAGATCAAAGCGAAATGAATCATACTCACGAAGAGAGATATAAGCATGAGAAGTGGTATTGCCACGACTCGTCTCTTCAGTATGATCGATATCAAAGCATAACGACTCATAAGTCGAAATAGAAATATCGGGATGAGAAGTGGGACTGCCACTACTCTCCTATGCCGTATCAAAGAAAAAAACTTTCATAATCGGGTAAAGAATCCTTGAGCTTGAGCTTCAGAGGATCTGACGGCTTACGTTCAACAATTTCTTCAACGTTATCTTCCTTCGGGGGAGAGAAAGTAACGGTTCATCATATAACCTTTTTTCTAATAAAGGAATATCTCCCCCCGGATCGCAATCGGTATCAACAATTTTCGGCGAAATTGGATCATTCTTAAGAAAAACATCGATATCTTCCAGAATGAAATCACTTCCCTCAATCGGTGTGAGAGAAGGGGAATAGTCAAAACTGGTAGGTTCTGAAAAGGGAGTGGGATTGCCACTTAGAGAATTGTTTGAAAGTCCATCAAGATCAATCACATCGACTCGGTTCACTAACATAATATTGAAATTAAATGTGTATCATGAAGTTTGATCAAAGTTAAATGTAACGGCTTCATTATTAACGCGGAGAGTTAATTCTTCACCATAAACATCAATTAAAGCACGACCGGTCCTCAAAAAGGATCTCCCGAGAATAAGGGGAATCCGAGGATCGGCATTAAAATCAACGACCACAAAATCTACTAGGAAATGGAACTTCCCTACTTTCACGAAGACATCTTCGGCGATACCGATTGGACGAGTAATCGAATGGTCCGCAAGCTCGAGAGTCATTCGGGTAGGAGTAAGTTCAGGCAGAGAAAGCTTTTTCCACACGGAAAGAGGCATAAGATTGATGCTCGCACCAAGATCGGCCAAGGCTAAGCACTCAATCCTTCCCGGAAAATCACACAGAATAAGGAATTTTCCGGGGCCTCCAAGCTGTTCGGGAAGCTTTTTTAGGAGCACTGCGTAACAATTCTCGTTTAACGGTGTGTTAGCTAATTCAAATAATTTTTCCTTATTATTCATTAAGCTTTTAAAGGTTGAAGCAAATTTAGGCATATGGAGTAAAGTATCCGCAAAGCTCAAATCGAAATGAAGCTTTTGAAAAAGTTGAAGGAATTTCAACATTTTTTGATTATTCTTTTCACAGAGCTTTGGATTAGTCGGATAAGGCAATGACGGTTTATATTTAGGAGCACTAACGGGCTTAGAAATTTGGATAACCGGAGGTTGGATTTCATCGGTACTCCCCATATTAGTAGGAAGTACCGTGTCCTTTGTCGCCTCGGTCTCACGTTCCACTACTTAAGGAGGAAGAGAAGAAGAAGTAGTAGGAATCTTGGGTCCCTAATAAGCTACACCACTTCGGGTGGTGATAACTTTCATTTCAACTCTCAGGTTAGCAATTGTATTGCTAGGAAGAGATCCCGATCCCGAGGGTTTATTCATCTGCATAAAAATACTCATCATATTTTTAGCTCATTCGTTTGTTTTCTCAAAGTAGTATCAATCTCATTTTTAAGTTCAACCCTCATGTTATTTATCTGATTCTGCATAGCTCGTATGTTGACATCATTATTCTTTATGTAGCTCATGAAATCTTGATTTGGTTCAACTTGAGGAGGGGGTTGTTGATAAACTTGTTGTGAGGGTGGAGGAGCTTGGTAATTTTGATTGAAATTATTTCCATGATCGAAGTTGGCTCCTCGGTTTTGATTTACATTTTGGTTGGCATTGAAACGATTTTGGTTTTGATTATTGAGTGGGTTGAAACCGGGAGGTCCAAGGTAATTTTTTGAACGATAGCTGAGGAGATTTCGATCTCCTTGCGGTTGGTACGTATATTACCCCCCATATTGTAGGTTCCCGTAGCATCATAAACGTTCTCTTGAGTGCTGCCACCGGAGGCTAGGCACTCGAAATAAGAATGTGGACCTCCACAAGTCTCACTACTTGAGTTAACAACTTTTACTTGAAGAGTCTGATTCGTTGATTCGTTTGATACATTCTTAACATAGTCGTGGACATATCAACAATCTTTTTAGTGAGAGCCGCTATTTCAGAAGAGGAAGAGAGTCCCAATAATTTTGGTGGGCGGTCATATTATCGATAAGGTCATAACATTCTTCGGGTCGCCTTTTCATGAAAGTACCACCGGCAGCAGCATTAATCATATCACGGTGTCATAATGTCAATCCATTATAAAAGGTATCTATTTGAGTGACGAGTAACATATTATGATTCGGACACCGATCAATCAAAAGCTTATAACGTTCCCACGCTTCAAATAAGGATTCGTCGGGAAGTTGTCGAAAATTACTAATATTGATGTGTGCTAAATACACATAATTTTATATCTAAAAATATGCTAAATCGGACTAATAACCATTAAATATGTCAAATTATTGCAAATATGTTGGATATGTGTTATTATGTCTTGCAGGTACAAGGGTTTGAAAACAAAGCAAAAACGGTGACTTTCGGATGAGTTTCAACGACATTTTCGCGTTTTTCGAGGTTCAAACGAAGTCGGAAAAATTATCCGAGCACACCAATGGAAAGATCATGATAAATCGAGTCAAATGATTATTTTATTTGGATCATCAAGGAAGACAAGAAAAATTGAAAGATCAAACGGAGCTCGAATGAAGAATATTTTTCAAGATAATGGCTAAAATTTGGATCAGGTGAAAGAGGGAGAAAAAGAATTAAATGCAAAAGACTTATCACAAAAAAGGATTTTGGTCTAGTGGTTGGGGGCATGTTCGCTAAGCAAGAGGTCAAGTGTTCAACTTCCATTAAAGGCATTTAATTTTTGCGATATATTACATCAAGCCCAATATCCAAGTCTGCAGCCCAGTTAGCGAGAGCCCAAGATAAATCAAGCCCAGCTGCGAAATATTACTAAAGCCCAGCAGCAGCACAGCCATTCAGGCCCAAGTGAGCCCAACAATCCTTGCGCAGCCCAATGAAGAAAGAGGCCCAGTAGAGTTAAAAAAGTTAACATGCAAATTTTAAGTGTAGTATCTGTTTGTCCAAAGAGAGTGTAACCCACGCTCCTAAATTAATTCAAGATAGCAACTGTGCTTGCCTCCTTTTCCTCACTTGCCCATTACCCCATTTGCTGCATCCAATCCCGTCGTGCCATGTGGCGCCTTGGTCGGAAAGAAAAGCATAGGATACGATGACAAAGTTTGCTTGATGCCACGTGTCCACAAGATAGAGTATCCGAGGATGGAAGGATCGAGATATTAATATTGGCTATAAATACAAGTTGGCACATGATCCGAGCATCAGAAAGACACACATTAATTTTACACACACTTCTTTATTTATTGTAGTAGTTTTAATTTTAGTTGCTTATTTCTCTAGCTTATTGCTTAAGCTTTTGGCTTATTTTTAAGATCTTATTGTACCAAACCCTTTTAGCTTATTAATGATAATGAAGTTTATGGAGTTTATTAAAGTGCTTATCTTCTTCATCTCTTTTTTTTTAATCATTTTCTTATCTAATAATCTATTTTAGCTTATTGTAGCTTATTAGATTAGCTTTTTAGTGATAAGCTCTCTTATAGCTTTTTCACCTGAAGCTTTTTACATTTTTTTTAATCTTGAATAAGCTCAACCTTATAGCTTATTTTTTAGATATAAAAGACTAGCTTTTTGGATAAGCTTTTCACATAGCTTATTCAATAAGCACTTTTTATTTTTAGATTCTTTTCAAAAACTCTTTTATTTACTTAGATCTATTTTCTTTTACAACTTCTTTTAATAAAAAAAAATCAAAAAAAAAATCAAAAAGTTTTAATCTTTTATACTTTTTAGTACTAAAATTTTAAATCTTTTTAGCTTATCTTTAGCTTATTTTCTTTTTTTGCTTATTTATTTATATCTAGTCCTTAAATATACCAAACTTGGGTTTAATCTTCGGATTTGAACAACTTAGTTTCGGGTGGATATTGGATCTAATCTTTAGGCTTTTTTTCCTTGCTTATTTTGTTTAAAGTTTAGTACTTTTTAGATCAATCAGCTTTTCCATAGTTTATTTGATCCATATTATTGCTTATTTGCCCTAACCTTTGATAACGTTGTGATCTTTCTTAGTTTCTCACCATTTTCATCCTAAGGCGAGGAGCTTAAAGGTTTTATAAGCTTACTTATTAACTAAAGTTTATAGCTTTTCTAGTTTTTATACAACTAATTAGTAAGTAAAGTCACAAACGTTATTAACTATTTGGTAATATAAAAACTAATAAAGAACTAAACTTTGGGGTTTGATAAGTTTATAAGATCGGGTGGTCGTTTAGCTTTAGTTTCTTCACTTTGGTATTATTCTCTACTTTTTTCTTTAATTCTAGTTTTAGATTAATTATGATGATGTTTGTTGAGCTTATTATTATTATCTTTGTTGGTTTAGTTATGACTATTTGTGAGTAGATTTTTATTATGCTTGTTAAGTGATTGGTGAATTGTGAAATTAAGTGTGGAATATTAGAGATTATTAATTGGTAGCCTTTGGTTTACTTGGTTTGATTTTTAGAAACTTTAACGGGCAAAAGCCTTTAAGGAAGTTAACTATTTAACCAAGTAAATTTTATCTAGATAAAAAGAAGGATTTTCAATATAAACCAACGTTGTGAGAAAAATCTACTTTCTAAACGGATAATTAAAGGTTGTTAACTAATAATTTCCGGATTAATCGATGATTTGATTAGTTGGTTATTTTAACGGGCAAAAGCCGTTGGGATAATTAATTGTTTAAAGTCTACTAATTTTTACCTCGAAAAATAATTGTTTTCAATATAAGCCAATGTTGTGAGGAAATAATTTGCTTCGAAGGGTATTAATTAAATAAGTGCTTTTAAGGAAAAATCCACACTTAATGAACTTTTCACCACACTTGATAAGCATAGCTTTTTATCATATATTGTTAGTCGGTATCTATTATTTGCTATTAGTTTAATTTTTATCTCACTTAAAATAGTTGCTTTATTAATTAGTATAAAAAGTTTTAAAAATTAGCCTACAAAACCAAACAAAAACCAAAAAGATAATCAAGCATCATTTAAAACGAACAAACAAAAACATAAAATTCAATTCATCTCTCGTCTAGGAATACGACATCCGGAAGGTTGATTATTACTTGTCCTCAAGTAGTGATTGATTCTTAATCGGGAAAACAAATTTTAAAACCGCTTTGTTTCTAACGAATCAGTTTTTTTGGCGCAGCTGCCGGGGAGAGGTGTTACGATTTTTTGTTTTGTTTTAAGTTTGGTGCCTTGAAGAACCTTTTCTCCCCGAAAAGTTAATTTTTGGAAATTT
>OU343225.1:224174545-224322045 GCA_910596185.1 Chrysanthemum makinoi | reverse complement strand
TGTATAAACTTTATAACATATTTTAACAACAAACATTTGAGAGGAGCACAAATTTGGCGACAACGCAGCTCAAGTGGCGACCAAAATAACATCAGCGACACAACAACAAATTCCCGGCGGCAAGTGGAAGGTGTCGGCGGTGGCTGAAATGAAAATAATGCCAACGTTTAGAAAACTAAGATTCACGAATAAAAACTACAAATATATATAAGAAAACCTTCAAATCTTGTTTAGTATACATAGATCTAAAAAACACTCAAAAACCCCAAACGTTCAAAACCCTATTTTTGGTGGTGGTTATAATCGGTGACAAGAGCTACTTTACCGCAAGAAAGCGGCGGCCAAGATTATTTACGGCAAGACAACAATAATCACTTATTTCCATGAGTCAGTCGATGGGGACTATTGTAAAAATACTTTAAATATTACCAGATCTTAGATCTAAAAATAAATTTAGAGATCTATTAAAAAAAAACTTTCAAAAACTTTATAGATATACATAGATCTATTAAATAACTCAAATAAAATACCTCAAAACTTGAAAACAAAAAAAAACCCTCTTATGGTCATGGGTCTTGGTGGTTCATCGTGGTGGTGGTGTGCTTCGGTGGTGGAGTTGTCCGGTGGTTGTTGTGTCATCCGGTGGTTGGAGGTTTGGTGGTGGGGATGGCGTTTGTGTCTTGTTTGTGTTTTTTATTTGTTGAATGAGATTGGATGTGTGTTTTTGTGTTGTGTAAGATGAGAGGTTTGTGTTTGTTTTTTCTAGTGTGTGAGATGAGAGAGGTTAATGTTTGTTGTGGTGAAAAAAACAGTAAGTAAATTGTGTGGTAGTGTTTGTGGGGTATTTGTTTTTATGGTAGTCTCATGTGTTTTTGTTGGTTTGGTTATTTTTTAGGGATGGATGTTGGTTTGGTGTGTATAAATTTAGGCTTTGATGTAGGTATGGGTGGTTGAATCTTAAAAATGAAGGATTGGATATTGGTTGGGGATATTGATGCTTTATAAGGGAGTATTGTTAGCCTTAATAGTTTTTATTAGAAGTGATAGTCATTCACATTTAGGAACTTTATATCGTGTGTTAGATATCGTGATAGAATAGTCAACGGGCCGTGATTGGGCTAAGCTAAATGGCTAGGCATTATGATAAGCTTGCCCTGTATAAGTCCAAGTAACCCAATCCAATCCAACCCATATCCACGGCCCATGCCAAGCCCATTAGGGTAAGTTGTAAGGTAGTATAAATACACCTCAAATGAGTCATTTGAGGTGTGTGTGTGTGTGTGTGTGTGTGTGTGTTTTCTTTGGAATATAGTTTTCTTTCTACTCTCTATCTCTCTACACATATACACGATCTATATATCATTCAAGTCACCACCTTTCTCATCTTTGTTTCTTTCTTTATACGCATAAAGTGTGTTTGGTTTACGTGGTTATACTTGTGTTTGTGTTGGGTTTGTGATAAGGTTGATAAAAGTAAGGTCCTACAATTGGTATCAGTCGCCTTACAATGGTTTAGGTGTGGTTGGTTGAAGTTTTATGTGGTTTGTGTTATTACGCGTAAAGCTCTTGGTAACAAAAAGTGGTCACGCTTAAAACTTTATTTTTTGCACTAAAATCTTCAAGATTCTTGTGGTTTGAGGTTTCTTTAGTGTTAAAGAGTCTAGTTTTGAAAAAAAGTTTGAAGCTTTACGTGTTTTACATCAGTTTTAAACTCGTGTTTATTGAGGTGTACGTTTCTACGCGTAAGTTTTCTACACACTTTGGGTGAAAAAGGTCAAAAGATTTGTGTTATTGGAGTGTTTTTTAAAGTTGTTTGTGCAAGAGAAATTGTTTGAATCATCGGAAATTTTTACGCCAGAGGTCAAAACCCTAGTTCTACGCGTAAGAAAGTCAACACCCTATTTCTACGCATAACTTCCTATGCATAACTTTTTGGCTAAGAATCTTCGAAAGCATCAAAGTTGTTACTCGCTGCTTCCCCACTTGGATAAGTGTGTGGAACACTTCGACTTGTGGATATCTTTTACTGTGGCAGTGTAAAGGATTTTTGGTTCTAAACCTACGTTACGCATAAGCATAAACGCCTACGCGTAACAATCTACGCATAAGTTCCACTTACGCATAAGATTTCTACGCCTAAGCATTTTTGTTTACGCCTAAGCCTTAAGTTTACGCGTAAGATACTGGTCTACGCATAAAGAATCCTACGCCTAAGAATACATATTCTTAGAAAAATCCATGTTAGAAAAATCCATATTCAAAAAGTTGTCATTTTATAGTTTCAAAATATTTCAAATTTCAAACTTTACACTTTCAAAATATTTCAAAATTCTAAACTTTTAAACTTTAAAATTATTTCAAATTTCAACAGTTTTACTTTTTCACTATTTCCAAAATTTCAAAAGTGTTTCAAAATAGTTGTCTCTTCGAGACTTGAAAATTTTCAAAATATTTTCCCTTTTTACGTTATCAAATATGGGAGTTTATTTTGAGTTATCAATATAACAAATTCACAAATAAACTACAAAATATTTTCACTTTTTTTCAAAAGTGTTTCAAAATAGTTTTACTTTTTCACTATTTCCAAACAAATTAGATCAATATAATAAATTCACAAATAAATTACAAACAAATTAAAACAATATTACAAATTCACAACTACAATTACAAACGATTTTACACACCAAAATATGCAAGTGAACAATAAATACTCAAATTTAATACAAAAACATTAGAAAATAAATTACACAACCTTACCAAAGTTTAATGTATAAACTTTATAACATATTTTAACAACAAACATTTGAGAGGGAGCACAAATTTCCTACACAGCAGCTCAAGTGGCGGCCAAAATAACATCAGCGACACAACAACAGCTTTCGGTGGCAATGAAGGTGTCGTGTGAAATGAAAATAATGCCAAAGTTTAGAAAACTAAGATTCACGAATAAAAACTACAAATATATATAAGAAAACCTTCAAATCTTGTTTAGTATACATAGATCTAAAAAACACTCAAAAACCCCAAACGTTCAAAAACCCTATTTTTGGAGGTGGTTATAATCGGTGACAGAGCTACTTTACCGCAAGAAAACGGCGGCCAAGATTATTTACTCAACAAGACAATAGCGGATCACTTATTTCCATGAGTCGATGGGGACGGCTAAAAAATACTTTAAATATTACCAGATCTTAGATCTAAAAATAAATTTAGAGATCTATTAAAAAAAAACTTTCAAAAACTTTATAGATATACATAGATCTATTAAATAACTCAAATAAAATACCTCAAAACTTGAAAACAAAAAAAAACCCTCTTATGGTCATGGGTCTTGGTGGTTCATCGTGGTGGTGGTGTGCTTCGGTGGTGGAGTCGTCCGGTGGTTGTTGTGTCATCCGGTGGTTGGGGGTTTGGTGGTGGGGATGGCAGTAGTGTCTTGTTTGTGTTTTTTATTTGTTGAATGAGATTGGATGTGTGTTTTTGTGTTGTGTGAGATGAGAGGTTTGTGTTTGTTTTTTCTAGTGTGTGAGATGAGAGAGGTTAATGTTTGTTGTGGTGAAAAACCAAGTAAATTGGTGGTAGTGTTTGTAGGGGTATTTGTTTTATGGTAGTCTCATGTGTTTTTGTTGGTTTGGTTATTTTTTAGGGATGGATGTTGGTTTGGTGTGTATAAATTTAGGCTTTGATGTAGGTATGGGTGGTTGAATCTTAAAAATGAAGGATTGGATATTGGTTGGGGATATTGATGCTTTATAAAGGAGTATTGTTAGCCTTAATAGTTTTTATTAGAAGTGATAGTCATTTACATTTAGGAACTTCATATCGTGTGTTAGCTATCGTGATAGAATAGTCAACGGGCTCGTGGATTGGGCTAAGCTAAATGGCTAGGCGTTATGATAAGCTTGCCTTGTATAAGTCCAAGTAACCCAATCCAATCTAACCCATATCCACGGCCCATGCCAAGCCCATTAGGGTAAGTTGTAAGGTAGCATAAATACACCTCAAATGAGTCATTTGAGATGTGTGCTTGAGTGTGTGTGTGTGTGTGTTTTCTTTGGAATATAGTTTCCTTTCTTCTCTCTATCTCTCTACACATATACACGATCTAATTATCATTCAAGTCACCACCTTTCTCATCTTTGTTTATTTATTTATACGCATAAAGTGTGTTTGGTTTACGTGGTTATACTTGTGTTTGTGATAAGGTTGATAAAAGTAAGGTCCTACAATTGGTATCAATCGCCTAACAATGGTTTAGGTGTGGTTGGTTGAAGTTTTATGTGGTTTGTGTTATTACGCGTAAAGCTCTCGGTAACAAAAAGTGGTCACGCTTAAAACTTTATTTTTTGCACTACAATCTTCAAGATTCTTGTGGTTTTAGGTTTCTTTAGTGTTAAAGAGTCTAGTTTTGAAAAAAGTTTGAAGCTTTACGTGTTTTACATCAGTTTTAAACTCTTGTTTATTGAGGTGTACGTTTCTACGCGTAAGTTTTCTACACACTTTGGGTGAAAAAGGTCAAAAGATTTGTGTAATTGGAGTGTTTTAAGGTTTGTTTGTGCAAGAGAATTCGTTTGAATCACTGGAAATTTTTTACGCGTAGGTCAAAACCCTAGTTCTATGCGTAAGAAAGTCAAAACCCTATTTCTACGCATAACTTCCTGCGCATAACTTTTTAGCTAAGAATCTTCGAGCATCAAAGGTTACTCCTGCTTCCTCACTTGGATAAGTGTGTAGAACACTTCGACTTGTGGATATCTTTTATGTCGTTGTAAAGGATTTTTGGCTCTAAACCTACGTTTACGCATAAGCATAAACGCCTACGCGTAACAATCTACGCATAAGTTCCACTTACTCATAAGATTTCTACGCCTAAGCATTTTTGTTTACGCCTAATGTTAGCCTTAATAGTTTTTATTAGAAGTGATGGTCATTCACATTTAGCAACTTTGTAACGTGTGTTAGATATCGTGATAGAATAGTCAACGGGCTCGTGGATTGGACTAAGCTAAATGGGTACCAGTTATGTTAAGCTAGCCTTTACAAAGTTGTCATCCAATCCAAGTCCAATCCAAGCCCATACAAGGCCCATGGCCAAGCCTTAGGGCATCTAGTTACTTGTACTATATAAACCCCTCAAAGTCTCATTTGAGGGGTGTGCTTGAGGGTGTGTGTGTGTGTTTTTCCTTTGGAATATACAACTTATTGTGTTTATCTTTCTCTCACAACATACACGGTTTTAACATCAAGTCACCATCTTTCTCATCTTTATTTCTTTCATCTTCACGCATAGTTTGTGTTTGTGTTAACGTGATATACGTGTTGGGTTTGTGATAAGGTTGATAAAAGTAAGGTCCTACAATTGGTATCAATCGCCTAACAATGGTTTAGGAGTGTTTTGGTTGAAGTTTTTTTGTAGTATTACGCGTAGCTTCGTTATCAAAGTTTTCACGCTTAAAGCTTTAACTTTTGCACTTAAAAATTCAAGATTCTTGTGGTTTAAGGTTTATTTGGTGCTAAAGTTTCAGTTTTTTGCAAAAAGTTCGAAGCTTTACGTGTTTTTCTTCATTTTTAAGCTCGTATTTGGTTCATTGGTCATTTCTACGCGTAAGTTTTCTACACACTTTGGGTGAAAAAGGTCAAAAGATTTGTGTTATTGGAGTGTGTGGAACACTTCGACTTGTGGATATCTTTTACGCTGTGACAGTGTAAAGGATTTTTGGTTCTAAACCTACGTTTACGCATAAGCATAAATGCCTACGCGTAACAATCTACGCATAAGTTCCACTTACGCATAAGATTTCTACGCCTAAGCATTTTTGTTTACGCCTAAGCCTTAAGTTTACGCGTAAGATAATTGGTCACGCATAAGGAATCCTACGCCTAAGCACAATCTCTACGCCTAAGCCATCCTACTCGTAACTTCTTTGGTCTACGCCTAAGCTCTTTCTACGCATAAAGGTTTAAAAAAAAAAAAAATCAAATTTTTGGCGGGAAAACTTGAGTAAAATTTAAATTTTTGAGGAGACTAAACGTTCAATTTTTACGCGAGATTCAAATTTTGGTTTAACTGTGCAAATTTTGTTCAAAAATTCAAATTTTTGGGCCTAAATTCAAATTTTTCGGGTCAAATTTGGCGTCTAAATTGTCATAACTCAAATTTTTCATACGACCTTAGAATTGATTTTTATAGTGAATTTCAAATTTTGGGAGAAAAATTTTTACGCCTAAGAACCAAGTTCACGAGTACGACCTTCAGAAAAACCTCAACCGAGCCTAATCTTCTTCAAACACAACTCTTTTATCGTTGAATCGATCCTACATCAACTTTATCATACATACCTTCATCAATGGAAACTCTGGTAGATCGTCTCAAAACTGCTTTCTTTGATTCATTCTTCAATGAACTAAACGGTGGTCCAACTACACCAAATAACAACAACCAATGGATTTCATCGTATCATCCGCAGTTTACTCAACCGAGTATGCATATGGGTCAAGGAGGACAAATGGTTGATGTTATTGAATCGTAATGCATTTGCTACGGGTATACAAATGGGGAATCGATGCAATATGCAGGCGTTTGATGAAAATCGAGGAGTCGATTGTGAATCAAATCTAGGATATCGAATATGGGATATCAAAATGGGAATAACTGTTTTATGACTTCGACTCGTAAATGCTACTTCAACCTCAAAGCCATGATTCAGGGATATTCGAATGCGTGTCAAACCAAGGATATCGTCAAAAGCTCAAGTACATGTTGTTGTTAGAGAAAGAAGAGTCGGAATTGAGTTGACTGATGAGGAATATGAATTCATGAATCCGACGGACAGATAAAGCAAACGCATGCAAGCTCCAGTCCATACATTCAATCAACAGGACACAACATCGCGATACTTTTGATACACCTCCAGTCTATGACACAAATTCACTCAATGAGGTACCAAATTATAGTAATGTTGCTAATCAGTTTACTCATGATGAACAAAGATTCTGTGACATCGAGACCTACTTATGATACATACCGGACAATCCGAAGTTGTAGCAATACGAACTCTGAAACTCCGGATGTGGATCCTAATGGAGGCTGTGTGGCACAAAATACTGAGACTGATGAGGAAACCCGTGCTTATTTTGAATCATTAATCAATAATTGTGGTATTGAGATTGAGAAAGTGAGTAAGGTCAATCGCGAGGTTAAGGCCGCTAATCGAAATTGACCACGAGCTTGAGAGTTACAGAGAGAATGCAAGAGCCTATGAATTTCATACAAACAAAATATCAGAATTAGAAATTGGTTATCGAGATTTTGTTTTAAGAGAAAAACAATTGCAACTCAAGTATGATACACTTGATGTGAATCTGAACTTGAAAATAAAATCTTTAAACAAGGAAATTTCTGAACTAAATGACCAACTTTCTAAACAAAATCACTGTTTTTCGATCTTGAAAAGAGAAGAAACAATTGATTGCTGATTTTTCAAAAACGAGAAGATTCTCTTCTAGATGAAATTCTGGAAAAAAATGAAACAATAAAAAAATTGGATAATTTGCTTCTTACAACGGGTCATTCCGCTTAGACAAACAAGATGCTTTCTAATCAAGTAAATCCGATTTTTCATACTTCTCATAAAATGGCTCTTGGTAACTCACCTCCTTGTTTTTCTCAAGAAAGCTCATAAATCTCAGAATGTGTTGAACAATGGAAAACCTTTGCATGAACCCATAATTGTGCATGATTCTCTTGAAACGTTAGAACTATCTGAGGAGAGTAGATCAAAAATGAAACAAAAGAATTCTGAAATCAAACCAATTGATTATAACAAATGGAACAAAATTAATGGTATTTCGTTTGTTTCTCAATCAACGTTTTCCACCAAACCAAGTGTTTCAAACAAAGTGTCAACACCTGTTTCAAAATCGCCAAAACCGCTTGTTGTCTCCAAATCTCTTTCGAACATTGAACAAATGTCTTCAAACAATCATTTTAACACAAGTGATGCCAGAAGCATTTTAGACGATGTTAAAACTAGAATTGGGCGAAAGACTTCAGAGACCTGTTAAAACTAAAACTCGTATTACAACCAACATCTGGTTTAATAGTTTTGATATTGAACAAAAAGTTTTTGAAATCTGAAATTGCCCTCAAATGAATCACATCAACTCAGGGTAATTTATTTTGAACAAGCCTCTTTGAAAGAAACAGCTGACTTTGTCAAGGACCATAAATCCCTGGTAAAGCAAGCTAATGACAGTGATGAACACATCAAAGCTTTGGAAAATTTGAATGATTCTCTCTTCGAAGATGTTATGACTACCGATATCATGTCCATTATTTTACAAACATATTCTATTGAAGATCATGAAAGACTCCATTCTGAGACCTCCGCAATTGTTTCAAAATATGAAAAAGCTCTTGAAAAACTTGAAAAGGAAAACGTGTCCTATTTTAAACAAATTTTGATCGAAAAACCGAAGAATGCAAGTATGACAAACTGTCGTATGAGCGTGCCTACAAGGACATGCAAGAGCAAAATGATCTTTTGAGAGCTCAAATTGGATGTCTAAAAGGAAGGAACCTTAGTGGATACTAAGTTTGCAAAACCATTGATCGAGGAGAAACAAAGTTTGTATCTGTTCCCAAACCGTTTTCAAACCAAAAATTTCTATTTCTCAACCTCCTCCAAAAGTCAATGAGAAAAATGATTTGTCAAAATCAGTCACTCCACAGTCTTTACCTATTAAAAAGAGAATTATCAAAAGTTTTGAAAAAGAAAAAGCAGCTTTAAAAACCTAAAGTGATTACACCTGGCATTTCTAAGAATAATACACGAAATGTGACCAAAAATCCAGTTAAAGAATCTGTCGGTTCTAACGACATGGTCAACAATCACTATCTAGAAGAAGCTAGGAAAAGGCAATGACTCAAAAGACGGAATTTTAGGTGCAACATCTAGGGTAATGAATTCTACAAGATTTCAAGGCACTACTAGTAGTAGTAACCCATTACCTAGGAACACTCTACATAAGACTAGGGATTGGCTTGCATCTAAGAGTAGTTTAATAGAAAATGCTATGCCCTTAGAAAACAACACTATGAATTCTAAGTCTTTTTCGAACAAGAATCAATTTCCAAAAGATTACAGAGTGACAAAGTTAAAGCTGCTGCTTTTAACAAGAACATTGAATTTGTTCGTACTACATGTAAAACATGTGTCTTTTCAGCTAATCATGATGCATGTGTCTCACTATATCTCAAGAAAGATAATTCTCGTGCCAATGCACAATCCACTAAGACACCAAATAGAAACAAGCCCGTTGATAAAAAGACAAACAAAAAGACACCTAATAGGACGATCTCCTCAGGACGTAGTTTTTCTAAAAATGAGTCTTCCGCTGCATCTGACAAGAAAACAACTCCTAGATCTTACCTTAGGTGGAAACCCACGGGAAAAGTTTTCAACCAAGTAGGTCTTAGATGGATTCCCACAGGAAAGATTTTTGATACTTGCACTAACACAGATAATAGTGACAATCATCAGGATAAGGAAGTAGAAACCACTACAACCGTTGATAGTGATCTCCCTCGCCGTGAGGAAACATATACTTCTAACACTGTTATTTGTGAAAATTCTTCTTCTGTGGATGCAGGTACTTTTAGAAGTGTTGAAGGTTCATATACCCCATGTGGTAAAGAAGAACTTTATGCCAATTTCGCATGTGGAAATCCTTTTCTAGTTCCACTCTTAACTCCACTTTTACATGACATAACTTAATCTTCTTTCTTCAAATCTTCTATGTAAATATTTTTGAAAAACAAAATACAAAATTTGAAAAACCATCAAAAGCAAAATACAAAAATAGAAAACTTTCAAAAATACAAAAACATTATAAAATTTTTCAAAATCCAAAAATATTCTTCTCACGACATGTCTCTCGTATAATCGATATTCTGACGTATCTAGAAATGTCATTCAACAATGATACGGGTATGTACAAATGCTTGAGCGAGAGTTATTTATATGTTTTCTAAAACATGTCGTTTCTAAAAACATAAAATGGCTTTCGTAAACTTCAGTACGAAACCCGGACTTCAAAATAATGGCTTCTGGACACACCAGTTCAGGACCCGCACTTCAAAGAAAGGAAAGTGCTTAACCAAATCAAAGGTTTTAAATATTTTTCAAGCACTATTCCTAAAAACATAATGGCTTGTAAGTATTTCAGCTTGCAACCCGATCTTTAAAGAAAGGAAAGTGCTACGCAAAATCGATTTTCATAAATCTCGATCACTTATCCTAAAACAAATGAAGATAATTCTTCTTCAATATCTTCAAAAGATTTTTTAAAATCTTCATCTTGAGTACCATTGATTCGAAAATTTTTCAAAAAATATTTTTCAAAATCTCTCACATTTGGTAACAAGATACCTCCCTCTAAACCCTTAATTGATTCTAAATTTTCTGTATGAAAAATATGCTTTCATTAAGGGGGAGTATAAAACCAAAGTTGTTCCAAAATTCATGCTAAATCAGTTTCTCTCCAAATGCTTTCCGAAGAACATATCTTTTAATCATTTTGTTTCAAAAACATCATAGATATGCTATTTTTGAGGGGGAGAAACGTGATTAAAAGGTGATCAAAAATGTTTTATGATCGGTGTTTGAATCTCAAATGAGCTCGACACAGTCGTAACCAATGAATTGACGATAATATAAAGTCAGTACTCGAAAAGACTTGTTCCTGGACGGGTAATAAATTCAAGCTGTTCTAACCAGTGATGTAAGCGTGTCTCGAATAGGACTTGTCTAAGTAGAATGTACCATTTCGAGAAACTTTCTTTGGAATTGACCAGGCCGGGTAATAATTTCAAGCTAGTTCACTAGTGATGTAAACGTGTCTCGAATCGGTCTTGTCTATTGAAAGTTGATCAATTCAAAAGTGCGAACTCTACCCTCTCGTGCGATTTTAGTTAAAACAATATAAGCATATGTGAAGGGGGAGTGTTTATGAAAACAAAACTCTCAAGGTGTTAACAAAATGTTTTGATAATCATAAATACTTTGAGAGATTTTCAAGAAAATGGTTTTATGGCAACAATAGGACAATCATGGAGTTATAAGGTGTCTAAGGATAGTAAATCCGTCCTATGATCCGCCAGAGCCGGAGGGATCTAACCAAGGACATCACAAATAGTTTAGAACTAGAAGTCCTTAGGTATGATTGAAAAAAGGAGTAATGTGAGAAAGGAGAAAGAAGGGGTTGAAGAATTAAAAAGAAATATAATGAAAGGGTGAAAAGAAATAGCCCTCCATATTCAACCTTAGGGCAGAAACCGGGTTCAATTCATCTGCTACTGGTTGTCACTAAGATGACACTGGTATTGAAGACGAAGACGTCATGGACCCAGTGACGCACTGCACTAAACCTCCTAGCTACTCAATTCCTCTTAAAAGGATTTGTTTCATTCTCACTGGGAACCCTACGTAATCTATCGACCTTCTCTTAGAGTTGGTTGGTATTGAAGAAGGAGACCCTCTCCCTAGTCTCCGCTCAGGAAAACCAAAATACACTATTGAGTCTAGAGCCACGAGATTCATCAAAAGACCTCATAGGAACACTTGACATGACATCGCTTTTTGTTCATCAATAAGGACACAAGTGATATATTCTAGAGTCC
Source organism: Chrysanthemum makinoi (assembly GCA_910596185.1). NCBI lineage: Eukaryota > Viridiplantae > Streptophyta > Magnoliopsida > Asterales > Asteraceae > Chrysanthemum > Chrysanthemum makinoi. The sequence goes on along the minus strand of OU343225.1, from coordinate 224,310,365 downwards.
TACGCAGATCTTAGCAATCTGCCAGAACATTTATGAGAAGTTTCACATCTGTGATCTTCAGTGATTGAATGGAAATTCCTGCCAGGGTCAACATCAAACATGACAGCAGTCACTTGGTAACTCCCCGTGGATTACGCTTAGTGTGTCTCAAACGGTCTACAGTCGTGAGGTGATACTTTGGTGTACCTCAGCGACTCATCTGAACTGTAGATGTACTTCGGTATATCACGTTATCTCACTTGTGGGACTCCAGTTCAGGAACGGCCTTTGTGAGAATTAGAGACGTGTTTTCACACTATGCTGTTAACACCCTCGAAATTCAAATTTGTAAGTGCCGGAATCCGCTTATTACTAACCTGTTTTTATGTTTTCTTCTTATGGAAGCTCCGGAGCGGATGGATCGTGCAGATTATTCACATGCTCATACCTACAACACATGAAAGTTCTCATCAAAATCAAAGGCAACTCAAAGTTAAAGATGATTCTTCGTCAATGTCAAAGAATCTACAAAGTGTAAAGACTCGAGAACTTCATTATTGGAAACTCAAAGTCAAATAGAAGTGTGAGCATGGTGGAGAAAGACGTGGAGATACCTAACCAACGAAGTTGACAATGGCAGACAACCACTTTAATAGATCACAAAGCATGAAGGAACAAAGAATCAAGACTATTCTATATCTACACACAAAGTTCAAGCTCGAGAAAAGTAAAGACCTAATCAAGTGGAGCATCTTTTGAATGACCACCCCTTAGGGGGAGATTGTTAGCCTTAATAGTTTTTATTATAAGTGATGGTCATTCACATTTAGGAACTTTGTAACGTGTGTTAGATATCGTGATAGAATAGTCAACGGGCTCGTGGATTGGACTAAGCTAAATGGGTACTAGTTATGTTAAGCTAGCCTTTACTAAGTTGTCATCCAATCCAAGTCCAATCCAAGCCCATATAAGGCCCATGGCCAAGCCTTAGGGCATCAAGTTACTTGTACTATATAAACCCCTCAAAGTCTCATTTGAGGGGTGTGCTTGAGTGTGTGTGTGTGTGTTTTTCCTTTGGAATATACAACTTATTGTGTTTAACTTTCTCTCACAACATACACGGTTTTAACATCAAGTCACCATCTTTCTCATCTTTATTTCTTTCATCTTCACGCATAGTTTGTGTTTGTGTTAACGTGATATACGTGTTGGGTTTGTGATAAGGTTGATAAAAGTAAGGTCCTACACCTAAGCCTTAAGTTTACGCGTAAGATACTGGTCTACGCATAAAGAATCCTACGCCTAAGAATCCATATTCTTAGAAAAATCCATGTTAGAAAAATCCATATTCAAAAAGTTGTCATTTTATAGTTTCAAAATATTTCAAATTTCAAACTTTACACTTTCAAAATATTTCAAAATTCTAAACTTTAAAACTTTAAAATTATTTCAAATTTCAACAGTTTTACTTTTTCACTATTTCCAAAATTTCAAAAGTGTTTCAAAATAGTTGTCTCTTCGAGACTTGAAAATTTTCAAAATATTTTCACTTTTTACGTTATCAAATATGGGAGTTTATTTTGAGTTATCAATATAACAAATTCACAAATAAACTACAAAATATTTTCACTTTTTTTCAAAAGTGTTTCAAAATAGTTTTACTTTTTCACTATTTCCAAACAAATTAGATCAATATAACAAATTCACAAATAAATTACAAACAAATTAAAACAATATTACAAATTCACAACTACAATTACAAACGATTTTACACACCAAAATATGCAAGTGAACAATAAATACTCAAATTTAATACAAAAACATTAAAAAATAAATTACACAACCTTACCAAAGTTTAATGTATAAACTTTATAACATATTTTAACAACAAACATTTGAGAGGGAGCACAAATTTCTGGCGACAGCAGCAGCTCAAGTAGCGGCCAAAATAACATCAGGCGACACAACAACAGCTTCGGCGGCGGCAGCGAAAGGTGTCGGCGGTGGCTGAAATGAAAATAATGCCAACGTTTAGAAAACTAAGATTCACGAATAAAAACTACAAATATATATAAGAAAACCTTCAAATCTTGTTTAGTATACATAGATCTAAAAAAAACACTCAAAAACCCCAAACGTTCAAAAACCCTATTTTTGGAGGTGGTTATAATCGGTGACAATAGCTACTTTACCGGCAAGAAAACGGCGGCCAAGATTATTTACGGCAAGACAACAGCGGATCACTTATTTCCGGCGAGTCAGCGATAGGGACGGCGCTGTAAAAAATACTTTAAATATTACCAGATCTTAGATCTAAAAATAAATTTAGAGATCTATTAAAAAAAACTTTCAAAAACTTTATAGATATACATAGATCTATTAAATAACTCAAATAAAATACCTCAACACTTGAAAACAAAAAAAAAACCCTCTTATGGTCATGGGTCTTGGTGGTTCATCGTGGTGGTGGTGTGCTTCAGTGGTGGAGTCGTCCGGTGGTTGTTGTGTCATCCGGTGGTTGGGGGTTTGGTGGTGGGGATGGCGGTAGTGTCTTGTTTGTGTTTTTTATTTGTTGAATGAGATTGGATGTGTGTTTTTGTGTTGTGTGAGATGAGTGGTTTGTGTTTGTTTTTTCTAGTGTGTGAGACGAGAGAGGTTAATGTTTGTTGTGGTGAAAAAAAAAACGGAAGTAAATTGTGTGGTAGTGTTTGTGGGGTATTTGTTTTTATGGTAGTCTCATGTGTTTTTGTTGGTTTGGTAATTTTTTAGGGATGGATGTTGGTTTGGTGTGTATAAATTTAGGCTTTGATGTAGGTATGGGTGATTGAATCTTAAAAATGAAGGATTGGATATTGGTTGGGGATATTGATGCTTTATAAGGGAGTATTGTTAGCCTTAATAGTTTTTATTAGAAGTGATAGTCATTCACATTTAGGAACTTTATATCGTGTGTTAGATATCGTGATAGAATAGTCAACGGGCTCATGGATTGGGCTAAGCTAAATGGCTAGGCGTTATTATAAGCTTGCCTTGTATAAGTCCAAGTAACCCAATCCAATCCAACCCATATCCACGGCCCATGCCAAGCCCATTAGGGTAAGTTGTAAGGTAGTATAAATACACCTCAAATGAGTCATTTGAGGTGTGTGCTTGAGTGTGTGTGTGTGTGTGTGTTTTCTTTGGAATATAGTTTCCTTTCTTCTCTCTATCTCTCTACACATATACACGATCTATATATCATTCAATTCACCACATTTCTCATCTTTGTTTCTTTCTTTATACGCATAAAGTGTGTTTGGTTTACGTGGTTATACTTGTGTTTGTGTTGGGTTTGTGATAAGGTTGATAAAAGTAAGGTCCTACAATTGGTATCAATCGCCTAACAATGGTTTAGGTGTGGTTGGTTGAAGTTTTATGTGGTTTGTGTTATTACGCGTAAACCTTTCGGTAACAAAAAGTGGTCACGCTTAAAACTTTATTTTTTGCACTAAAATCTTCAAGATTCTTATGGTTTGAGGTTTCTTTAGTGTTAAAGAGTCTAGTTTTGAAAAAAGTTTGAAGCTTTACGTGTTTTACATCAGTTTTAAACTCGTGTTTATTGAGGTGTACGAAACGCGTAAGTTTTCTACACACTTTGGGTGAAAAAGGTCAAAAGATTTGAGTTATTGGAGTGTTTTTAAGGCTGTTTGTGCAAGAGAAATTGTTTGAATCACTGGAAATTTTTTACGCGTAGGTCAAAACCCTAGTTCTATGCGTAAGAAAGTCAACACCCTATTTCTACGCATAACTTCCTACGCATAACTTTTTGGCTAAGAATCTTCGAGCATCAAAGGTTACTCAGTGCTTCCCTCACTAGGATAAGTGTGTGGAACACTTCGACTTGTGGATATCTTTTACGCTGTGACAGTGTAAAGGATTTTTGGTTCTAAACCTACGTTTACGCATAAGCATAAACGCCTACGCATAACAATCTACGCATAAGTTCCACTTACGCATAAGATTTCTACGCCTAAGCATTTTTGTTTACGCCTAAGCCTTAAGTTTACGCGTAAGATACTGGTCTACGCATAAAGAATCCTACGCCTAAGAATCCATATTCTTAGAAAAATCCATGTTAGAAAAATCCATATTCAAAAAGTTGTCATTTTATAGTTTCAAAATATTTCAAATTTCAAACTTTACACTTTCAAAATATTTCAAAATTCTAAACTTTAAAACTTTAAAATTATTTCAAATTTCAACAGTTTTACTTTTTCACTATTTCCAAAATTTCAAAAGTGTTTCAAAATAGTTGTCTCTTCGAGACTTGAAAATTTTCAAAATATTTTCACTTTTTACGTTATCAAATATGGGAGTTTATTTTGAGTTATCAATATAACAAATTCACAAATAAACTACAAAATATTTTCACTTTTTTTCAAAAGTGTTTCAAAATAGTTTTACTTTTTCACTATTTCCAAACAAATTAGATCAATATAACTGTAACACCCCCAAAAATGGTTTGCAGCGGAAGAAAAGGTTTTTGGGATGCTACTCAATTGGATCATAACACAAAGTGAAAAATAAAGATTTTTCTTAAAAGATTTCATTTATTGAAATAAAACAGAGTTTACAACATTGTTTTTGTGCGGGAATATAAGCCCATAAAGAAATTTAAGTGGTCCCAAATGTATATCAGAGTCATCTATGACCATGCCATGCCAATGCCCAAGCGCCTCCAGAGTTAGCTATCACCTTTTTAACACCTGAGATAAACATGCTTAAAAAGATCAACACAAAGGTTGAGTGATATTCATAGGTTTAGTAAATAGTTGAACACAAGTAAGAGATGACAATTGCCACGAAGACAATCACCATAGAAAACAGAGATTATTATTATGCACTAAGCTCATGACACCAAACTAACTGCGTACACCTTAATTACTGGTGTAAGTAATATTGCCCTCAGATGGAATTGCCAATTCCATAGTTACCAAATATAGTGCGCCCCGTTATTTCGATAACCGAGACGGGGTCGTCAATTCCCATAGTACTATCCACAATATTCGCGTTCACTCGCAAGTGATTAATGGTCCATGATAAAAGGGACTTATGGCAGGCAACTTAGGCTATAATAATAATAAGCATGCAAGCATACATTTTAAGAAAAGACTTGTGTTCTAGTTTATAGCATGTATCTCCCCCAAAGAGTTTATAAAACAGTTAAAGGAGTAAAAGTGGGGCTATGAACTCACCTCAGTGATACGGTAGGAAATGCACAACAATAGCAATTACGATATGACAACGGCTTCAACACGAAACCTAGATATAATATGGCATGTCTCAGAATAATGATATACGTTTGGTTTACGACCGAAAGGATAGAGTATTGAATATAAAATTCAATAGAGCTTTATTAACGTTAATTTATAAATATGACGAGGTTACCAACAGTTTAATTTATTTACTTTAAGACATGTTGATATTTTATAGCATTTTCATATATTTATTTTCTTATAAATATATACAAGTTTAATTAGATATCGAGGTGATAATTCTCGTTATGAATAATAGGTCGTCAAAATACTTTTTTTTATAAAGTTGTTATTAGTTAACAAGTTTTCTAAACATTTTTATCAAGTTTACACTTTTTACCCTCAGGTTACGAAAAGTACAAGTTTAACCCCTAAACTTTTAGGAAAATGACACTTTATACCCATAAATATCTCATGTTTAAAGTTTCCAGATCTGTCACTTTTAGTCCCTCATAAAAACTGTTTTTGCAAGGTATCTTTAAAAGTTGGACTTTTATACTTTTATAACTATTATAAGGTTTCTTGAAGTGGAGGGGTGTGTTTTGTAAATCAGTGATAGTTACAACATAAAAAGGGAGGAAAAAGTGCCATCAGTGGGTTTCGAACTAGGGACCCCTTGCCTAAACCCACACGCCCTAACCAACCGAGCTAGGCTTGGTTTGTGTTTTATTCCTACGTAACATATTTCATAAGGTGCGTGTTTCGTGTTATATTCTTAAGTAAAAACATCTCTACTGAATCGTGTCGTGGTACATGCATGGTTTATTTCTTTTTATTTCTACTTCTTCTCAAGTTAGCTTAATGTGCCATGGTTTCATCTTAGTTTTTATTGCTCATTCATCCACAAGGTGATGAGCTTATACGTTCGGCTTATTATAAATAAGCTCGAAAGAGCTCTTGGCTTCCTTGTCTCGAAATGGGTTTGAGTTATACGTGTGAGCTTAAACGAAAAGAGTGAAAATAAAATGAGCTTAGTTGGACTTACTACACTCGTAAAGAGTGGGGATGAAATGATGAGAAGATGGTTTGAACTCGAGATTCCTTGTTCTCCTTATAATGTTACTCGTCTAAGTGTTTACCCAAGTTTTCTAACTTCTTTCCCGTCTTCTTCTTTTGCTTCTCCTCGGTACCACAAAGGGACTACTTTTATGGGTGATAGATGTGTGAGAGTGGTTGTGAGTTGTGTGAGTTTAAGTGATTTAGAATGTAAGGTTACTTTAGTGTCTTGGATGTGTGCTTATATAGGAGAAATAAGTATAGTTTCCATAATATTTTATTAGTGTTCTTCATGTCCCAAGGAAAAGCAGATGGCGTGTCTTGTGTTCTTGATCATGATCGCTTTTGGCAGTAGCAAAATGGGCATGCCTTGGTCAAGTCTAGTCACAAGAAACATGGGAACCATTGGATAAAGAAGTCAAAAGGAGTCAATGGGTTTAGGCAAATATAATATGTAGTTAGGGTGGCTAGTTCTTTGTTCTTGTCTCTTTCACATGCATGCATGCTAATATGTCCTAGGTGAGTATTTTATGTTCAGGTTTTGTGGATTGAGGTGATACGTAAGGATGAAGGGATCACAACTTCTTCTACACATGCATGCTAATTTGAGTTATAATATTAACATAGGGTGGCTTGAGCAAGTAGTCTTTGTGTTTGTCTTGGGTTATTCTTACACACAAGGTGAAGTCAAAAAGAAGTGTTGTAGCTTGTCCTATTGGTTAATAATACTTGATAGGTCCTTTGTGTCTTGATCTTGCTTAGTACTAAAACTCCTCAAGTGTCTAGTACTAAAACTCCTCAATAATACATAATAGACGGTCAAACTTAAGACTCTAGATTTAGATGATTATACTACTTCTTAGTGTTGCGCATGATAGACAAAGATACAAGGCATGCATGGTATTCGGCTGATTTGTTGGAGCATGCTTGGAGAGGTCTCATCAAGGAGACATAAAAACCATTGGTTAATGAAGTCTAAGTAGTCAAAGGGGGAAAAGGGTTAGGCTTAGTTGTGCTTCGTGGAGATCACAGGAAAGAGAAATAAAGAGCCATCTACTTGCCTTCTTTTGTATTATTAAAATAGGATAGGATGTCTTAGTATGTAGCTAGGATGGCTTAGTTTTAGGTTTGTCTCTTGCTTGAAATACTAGGCCAAGATGATGTTGACATTTCATTTGTTTCGGGTTGCTCCTTGATCACATGCACACGCATGTATTTATGGGACAAGAAATATGATATTTAAGTTTTACTTTTGCTTGGGTGAGGTCTTGTGTTAAGACGGGAGTCCAAGAGATAAAGAATAGCGGTCGGGTAGTGTTGGGCTTAGAGACCCGGTAGAAAATAAAAATGTAAAAGTTTATTATATATTTATTTTATATAATTTTTATTATCGATGTCGAGATGGAAAATATATTCGTTTCTTGTTGGTTTTGAATTCTTCGTAAGTTATGCCACATGAGGACGTGTCGAAAGTTATTTCAAAGGAAAAATATCCCATAGTTATCGTTGATCAATGTTTATTTTTCATGTTTTATGAGAAAAGTATCTTTCTCGATTCAAATAGGTTTGGAAAAATTAAGGAATGAAACTTAGTAACAAATTTACTATAGTTTATTTTTAAAATTTGTTTGAAATTTTACGGGCTGTTATAATAACAAATTCACAAATAAATCACAAACAAATTAAAACAATATTACAAATTCACAACTACAATTACAAACGATTTTACACACCAAAATATGCAAGTGAACAATAAATACTCAAATTTAATACAAAAACATTAGAAAATAAATTACACAACCTTACCAAAGTTTAATGTATAAACTTTATAACATATTTTAACAACAAACATTTGAGAGGGAGCACAAATTTCTGGCGACAGCAGCAGCTCAAGTGGCGGCCAAAATAACATCAGGCGAGACAACAACAGCTTCGGCGGTGGCAGCGGAAGGTGTCGGCGGTGGCTGAAATGAAAATAATGCCAACGTTTAGAAAACTAAGATTCACGAATAAAAACTACAAATATATATAAGAAAACCTTCAAATCTTGTTTAGTATACATAGATCTAAAAAACAAAATACTCAAAAACCCCAAACGTTCAAAAACCCTATTTTTGGTGGTGGTTATAATCGGTGACAGTAGCTACTTTACCCGGCAAGAAAACGGCGGCCAAGATTATTTACGGCAAGACAACAGCGGATCACTTATTTCCGGCGAGTCAGCGATGGGGACGGCGCTGTAAAAAATACTTTAAATATTACCAGATCTTAGATCTAAAAATAAATTTAGAGATATATTAAAATAAACTTTCAAAAACTTTATAGATATACATAGATCTATTAAATAACTCAAATAAAATACCTCAAAACTTGAAAACAAAAAAAAACCCTCTTATGGTCATGGGTCTTGGTGGTTCATCGTGGTGGTGGTGTGCTTCGGTGGTGGAGTCGTCCGGTGGTTGTTGTGTCATCCGGTGGTTGGGGGTTTGGTGGTGGGGATGGCGGTAGTGTCTTGTTTGTGTTTTTTATTTGTTGAATGAGATTGGATGTGTGTTTTTGTGTTGTGTGAGATGAGAGGTTTGTGTTTGTTTTTTCTAGTGTGTGAGATGAGAGAGGTTAATGTTTGTTGTGGTGAAAAAAAAAGTAAATTGTATGGTAGTGTTTGTGGGGTATTTGTTTTTATGGTAGTCTCATGTGTTTTTCTTGGTTTGGTAATTTTTTTAGGGATGGATGTTGGTTTGGTGTGTATAAATTTAGGCTTTGATGTAGGTATGGGTGGTTGAATCTTAAAAATGAAGGATTGGATATTGGTTGGGGATATTGATGCTTTATAAGGGAGTATTGTTAGCCTTAATAGTTTTTATTTGAAGTGATAGTCATTCACATTTAGGAACATTATATCGTGTGTTAGATATCGTGATAGAATAGTCAACGGGCTCGTGGATTGGGCTAAGCTAAATGGCTAGGCGTTATGATAAGCTTGCCTTGTATAAGTCCAAGTAACCCAATCCAATCCAACCCATATCCACGGCCCATGCCAAGCCCATTAGGGTAAGTTGTAAGGAAGTATAAATACACCTCAAATGAGTCATTTGAGGTGTGTGCTTGAGTGTGTGTGTGTGTGTTTTCTTTGGAATATAGTTTCCTTTCTTCTCTCTATCTCTCTACACATATACACGATCTATATATCATTCAAGTCACCACCTTTTTCATCTTTGTTTCTTTCTTTATATGCATAAAGTGTGTTTGGTTTACGTGGTTATACTTGTGTTTGTGTTGGGTTTGTGATAAGGTTGATAAAAGTAAGGTCCTACAATTGGTATTAATCGCCTAACAATGGTTTAGGTGTGGTTGGTTGAAGTTTTATGTGGTTTGTGTTATTACGCGTAAAGCTCTCGGTAACAAAAAGTGGTCACGCTTAAAACTTTATTTTTTGCACTAAAATCTTCAAGATTCTTGTGGTTTGAGGTTTCTTTAGTGTTAAAGAGTCTAGTTTTGAAAAAAGTTTGAAGCTTTACGTGTTTTACATCAGTTTTAAACTCGTGTTTATTGAGGTGTATGTTTCTACGCGTAAGTTTTCTACACACTTTGAGTGAAAAAGGTCAAAAGATTTGTGTTACTGGAGTGTTTTTAAGGCTGTTTGTGCAAGAGAAATTGTTTGAATCACTGGAAATATTTTACGCGTAGGTTAAAACCCTAGTTCTACGCGTAAGAAATTCAACACCCTATTTCTACGCATAACTTCCTACGCATAACTTTTTGGCTAAGAATCTTCGAGCATCAAAGGTTACTCAGTGCTTCCCTCACTTGGATAAGTGTGTGGAACACTTCGACTTGTGGATATCTTTTACGCTGTGACAGTGTAAAGGATTTTTGGTTCTAAACCTACGTTTACGCATAAGCATAAACGCCTACGCGTAACAATCTACGCATAAGTTCTACTTACGCATGAGATTTCTACGCCTAAGCATTTTTGTTTATGCCTAAGCCTTAAGTTTACGCGTAAGATACTGGTCCACGAATAAAGAATCCTACGCCTAAGAATCCATATTCTTAGAAAAATCCATGTTAGAAAAATCCATATTCAAAAAGTTGTCATTTTATAGTTTCAAAATATTTCAAATTTCAAACTTTACACTTTCAAAATATTTCAAAATTCTAAACTTCTAAACTTTAAAATTATTTCAAATTTCAACAGTTTTACTTTTTCACTATTTCCAAAATTTCAAAAGTGTTTCAAAATAGTTGTCTCTTCGAGACTTGAAAATTTTCAAAATATTTTCACTTTTTACGTTATCAAATATGAGAGTTTATTTTGAGTTATCAATATAACAAATTCACAAATAAACTACAAAATATTTTCACTTTTTTTCAAAAGTGTTTCAAAATAGTTTTACTTTTTCACTATTTCCAAACAAATTAGATCAATATAACAAATTCACAAATAAATTACAAACAAATTAAAACAATATTACAAATTCACAACTACAATTACAAACGATTTTACACACCAAAATATGCAAGTGAACAATAAATACTCAAATTTAATACAAAAACTTTAGAAAATAAATTACACAACCTTACCAAAGTTTAATGTATAAACTTTATAACATATTTTAACAACAAACATTTGAGAGGGAGCACAAATTTCTGGCGACAGCAGCAGCTCAAGTGGCGGCCAAAATAACATCAGGCGACACAACAACAGCTTCGGCGACGGCAGCGGAAGGTGTCGGCGGTGGCTGAAATGAAAATAATGCCAACATTTAGAAAACTAAGATTCACGAATAAAAACTACAAATATATATAAGAAAACCTTCAAATCTTGTTTAGTATACATAGATCAAAAAAAAAACACTCAAAAACCCCAAACGTTCAAAAACCCAATTTTTGGTGGTGGTTATAATCGGTGACAGTAGCTACTTTACCCGGCAAGAAAACGGCGGCCAAGATTATTTACGGCAAGACAACAGCGGATCACTTATTTCCGGCGAGTCAGCGATGGGGACGGCGCTGTAAAAAATACTTTAAATATTACCAGATCTTAGATCTAAAAATAAATTTAGAGATCTATTAAAAAAAAACTTTCAAAAACTTTATAGATATACATAGATCTATTAAATAACTCAAATAAAATACCTCAAAACTTGAAAACAAAAAAAAACCCTCTTATGGTCATGGGTCTTGGTGGTTCATCGTGGTGGTGGTGTGCTTCAGTGGTGGAGTCGTCCGGTGGTTGTTGTGTCATCCGGTGGTTGGGGGTTTGGTGGTGGGGATGGCGGTAGTGTCTTGTTTGTGTTTTTTATTTGTTGAATGAGATTGGATGTGTATTTTTGTGTTGTGTGAGATGAGAGGTTTGTGTTTGTTTTTTCTAGTGTGTGAGATGAGAGAGGTTAATGTTTGTTGTGGTGAAAAAAAAAACGGAAGTAAATTGTGTGGTAGTGTTTGTGGGGTATTTGTTTTTATGGTAGTCTTATGTGTTTTTGTTGGTTTGGTAATTTTTTAGGGATGGATGTTGGTTTGGTGTGTATAAATTTAGGCTTTGATGTAGGTATGGGTGGTTGAATCTTAAAAACGAAGGATTGGATATTGGTTGGGGATATTGATGCTTTATAAGGGAGTATTGTTAGCCTTAATAGTTTTTATTAGAAGTGATAGTCATTCACATTTAGGAACTTTATATCATGTGTTAGATATCGTGATAGAATAGTCAACGGGCTCATGGATTGGGCTAAGCTAAATGGCTAGGCGTTATTATAAGCTTGCCTTGTATAAGTCCAAGTAACCCAATCTAATCCAACTCATATCCACGGCCCATGCCAAGCCCATTAGGGTAAGTTGTAAGGTAGTATAAATACACCTCAAATGAGTCATTTGAGGTGTGTGCTTGAGTGTGTGTGTGTGTGTGTGTTTTCTTTGGAATATAGTTTCCTTTCTTCTCTCTATCTCTCTACACATATACACGATCTATATATCATTCAAGTCACCACCTTTCTCATCTTTGTTTCTTTCTTTATACGCATAAAGTGTGTTTGGTTTACGTGGTTATACTTGTGTTTGTGTTGGGTTTGTGATAAGGTTGATAAAAGTAAGGTCCTACAATTGGTATCAATCGCCTAACAATGGTTTAGGTGTGGTTGGTTGAAGTTTTATGTGGTTTGTGTTATTACGCGTAAAGCTCTCGGTAACAAAAAGTGGTCACGCTTAAAACTTTATTTTTTGCACTAAAATCTTCAAGATTCTTGTGGTTTGAGGTTTCTTTAGTGTTAAAGAGTCTAGTTTTGAAAAAAGTTTGAAGCTTTACGTGTTTTACATCAGTTTTAAACTCGTGTTTATTGAGGTGTACGTTTCTACGCGTAAGTTTTCTACACACTTTGGGTGAAAAAGGTAAAAAGATTTGTGTTATTGGAGTGTTTTTAAGGCTGTTTGTGCAAGAGAAATTGTTGGAATCACTGGAAATTTTTTACGCGTAGGTCAAAACCCTAGTTCTACGCGTAAGAAAGTCAACACCCTATTTCTACGCATAACTTCCTACGCATAACTTTTTGGCTAAGAATCTTTGAGCATCAAAGGTTACTCAGTGCTTCCCTCACTTGGATAAGTGTGTGGAACACTTCGACTTGTGGATATCTTTTACGCTGTGATAGTGTAAAGGATTTTTGGTTCTAAACCTATGTTTACGCATAAGCATAAACGCCTACGCGTAACAATCTACGCATAAGTTCCACTTACGCATAAGATTTCTACGCCTAAGCATTTTTGTTTACGCCTAAGCCTTAAGTTTACGCGTAAGATACTGGTCTACGCATAAAGAATCCTACGCCTAAGAATCCATATTCTTAGAAAAATCCATGTTAGAAAAATCCATATTCAAAAAGTTGTCATTTTATAGTTTCAAAATATTTCAAATTTCAAAATTTACACTTTCAAAATATTTCAAAATTCTAAACTTTTAAACTTTAAAATTATTTCAAATTTCAACAGTTTTACTTTTTCACTATTTCCAAAATTTCAAAAGTGTTTCAAAATAGTTGTCTCTTCGAGACATGAAAATTTTCAAAATATTTTCACTTTTTACGTTATCAAATATGAGAGTTTATTTTGAGTTATCAATATAACAAATTCACAAATAAACTACAAAATATTTTCACTTTTTTTCAAAAGTGTTTCAAAATAGTTTTACTTTTTCACTATTTCCAAACAAATTAGATCAATATAACAAATTCACAAATAAATTACAAACAAATTAAAACAATATTACAAATTCACAACTACAATTACAAACGATTTTACACACCAAAATATGCAAGTGAACAATAAATACTCAAATTTAATACAAAAACATTAGAAAATAAATTACACAACCTTACCAAAGTTTAATGTATAAACTTTATAACATATTTTAACAACAAACAATTGAGAGGGAGCACAAATTTCTGGCGACAGCAGCAGCTCAAGTGGCGGCCAAAATAACATCAGGCGACACAACAACAGCTTCGGCGGCGGCAGCGGAAGGTGTCGTCTGTGGCTGAATTGAAAATAATGCCAACGTTTAGAAAACTAAGATTCACGAATAAAAACTACAAATATATATATAAGAAAACCTTCAAATCTTGTTTAGTATACATAGATCTAAAAAAAACACTCAAAAACCCCAAACGTTCAAAAACCCTATTTTTGGTGGTGGTTATAATCGGTGACAGTAGCTACTTTAGCCGGCAGAAAACGGCGGCCAAGATTATTTACGGCAAGACAACAGCGGATCACTTATTTCCGGCGAGTCAGCGATGGGGACGGTGCTGTAAAAAATACTTTAAATATTACCAGATGTTAGATCTAAAAATAAATTTAGATATCTATTAAAAAAAACCTTTCAAAAACTTTATATATATACATAGATCTATTAAATAACTCAAATAAAATACCTCAAAACTTGAAAACAAAAAAAAACCCTCTTATGGTCATGGGTCTTGGTGGTTCATCGTGGTGGTGGTGTGCTTCGGTGGTGGAGTCGTCCGGTGGTTGTTGTGTCATCCGGTGGTTGGGGGTTTGGTGGTAGGGATGGCGGTAGTGTCTTGTTTGTGTTTTTTATTTGTTGAATGAGATTGGATGTGTGTTTTTGTGTTGTGTGAGATGAGAGGTTTGTGTTTGTTTTTTCTAGTGTGTGAGATGAGAGAGGTTAATGTTTGTTGTGGTGAAAAAAAAAACGGAAGTAAATTGTGTGGTAGTGTTTGTGGGTTATTTGTTTTTATGGTAGTCTCATGTGTTTTTGTTGGTTTGGTAATTTTTTAGGGATGGATGTTGGTTTGGTGTGTATAAATTTAGGCTTTGATGTAGGTATGGGTGGTTGAATCTTAAAAATGAAGGATTGGATATTGGTTGGGGATATTGATGCTTTATAAGGGAGTATTGTTAGCCTTAATAGTTTTTATTAAAAGTGATAGTCATTCACATTTAGGAACTTTATATCGTGTGCTAGATATCGTGATAGAATAGTCAACGGGCTCGTGGATTGGGCTAAGCTAAATGGCTAGGCGTTATGATAAGCTTGCCTTGTATAAGTCCAAGTAACCCAATCCAATCCAACCCATATCCACGGCCCATGCCAAGCCCATTAGGGTAAGTTGTAAGGTAGTATAAATACACCTCAAATGAGTCATTTGAGGTGTGTGCTTGAGTGTGTGTGTGTATGTGTTTTCTTTGGAATATAGTTTCCTTTCTTCTCTCTATCTCTCTACACATATACACGATCTATATATCATTCAAGTCACCACCTTTTTCATCTTTGTTTCTTTCTTTATACGCATAAAGTGTGTTTGGTTTACGTGGTTATACTTGTGTTTGTGTTGGGTTTGTGATAAGGTTGATAAAAGTAAGGTCCTACAATTGGTATCAATCGCCTAACAATGGTTTAGGTGTGGTTGGTTGAAGTTTTATGTGGTTTGGGTTATTACGCGTAAAGCTCTCGGTAACAAAAAGTGGTCACGCTTAAAACTTTATTTTTTGCACTAAAATCTTCAAGATTCTTGTGGTTTGAGGTTTCTTTAGTGTTAAAGAGTCTAGTTTTGAAAAAAGTTTGAAGCTTTACGTGTTTTACATCAGTTTTAAACTCGTGTTTATTGAGGTGTACGTTTCTACGCGTAAGTTTTCTACACACTTTGGGTGAAAAAGGTAAAAAGATTTGTGTTATTGGAGTGTTTTTAAGGCTGTTTGTGCAAGAGAAATTGTTTGAATCACTGGAAATTTTTTACGCGTAGGTCAAAACCCTAGTTCTACGCGTAAGAAAGTCAACACCCTATTTCTACGCATAACTTCCTACGCATAACTTTTTGGCTAAGAATCTTCGAGCATCAAAGGTTACTCAGTGCTTCCCTCACTTGGATAAGTGTGTGGAACACTTCGACTTGTGGATATCTTTTACGCTGTGACAGTGTAAAGGATTTTTGGTTCTAAACCTACGTTTACGCATAAGCATAAACGCCTACGTGTAACAATCTACGCATAAGTTCCACTTACGCATAAGATTTCTACGCCTAAGCATTTTTGTTTGCCTAAACCTTAAGTTTACGCGTAAGATACTGGTCTACGCATAAAGAATCCTACGCCTAAGAATCCATATTCTTAGAAAAATCCATGTTAGAAAAATCCATATTCAAAAAGTTGTCATTTTATAGTTTCAAAATATTTCAAATTTCAAACTTTACACTTTCAAAATATTTCAAAATTCTAAACTTTTAAACTTTAAAATTATTTCAAATTTCAACAGTTTTACTTTTTCACTATTTCGAAAATTTCAAAAGTGTTTCAAAATAGTTGTCTCTTCGAGACTTGAAAATTTTCAAAATATTTTCACTTTTTACGTTATCAAATATGGGAGTTTATTTTGAGTTATCAATATAACAAATTCACAAATAAACTACAAAATATTTTCACTTTTTTTCAAAAGTGTTTCAAAATAGTTTTACTTTTTCACTATTTCCAAACAAATTAGATCAATATAACAAATTCACAAATAAATTACAAACAAATTAAAACAATATTACAAATTCACAACTACAATTACAAACGATTTTACACACCAAAATATGCAAGTGAACAATAAATACTCAAATTTAATACAAAAACATTAGAAAATAAATTACACAACCTTACCAAAGTTTAATGTATAAACTTTATAACATATTTTAACAACAAAAATTCGAGAGGGAGCACAAATTTCTGGCGACAGCAGCAGCTCAAGTGGCGGCCAAAATAACATCAGGCGACACAACAACAGCTTCGGCGGCGGCAGCGGAAGGTGTCGGCGGTGGCTGAAATGAAAATAATGCCAACGTTTAGAAAACTAAGATTCACGAATAAAAACTACAAATATATTTAAGAAAACATTCAAATCTTATTTAGTATACATAGATCTAAAAAAAAACACTCAAAAACCCCAAACGTTCAAAAACCCTATTTTTGGTGGTGGTTATAATCGGTGACAGTAGCTACTTTACCAGGAAAGAAAACGGCGGCCAAGATTATTTACGGCAAGACAACAGCGGATCACTTATTTCCGGCGAGTCAGCGATGGGGACGGCGCTGTAAAAAATACTTTTAATATTACCAGATCTTAGATCTAAAAATAAATTTAGAGATCTATTAAAAAAATACTTTCAAAAACTTTATAGATATACATAGATCTATTAAATAACTCAAATAAAATACCTCAAAACTTGAAAACAAAAAAAAACCCTCTTATGGTCATGGGTCTTGGTGGTTCATCGTGGTGGTGGTGTGCTTCGGTGGTGGAGTCGTCCGGTGGTTGTTGTGTCATCCGGTGGTTGGGGGTTTGGTGGTAGGGATGGCGGTAGTGTCTTGTTTGTGTTTTTTATTTGTTGAATGAGATTGGATGTGTGTTTTTGTGTTGTGTGAGATGAGAGGTTTGTGTTTGTTTTTTCTAGTGTGTGAGATGAGAGAGGTTAATGTTTGTTGTGGTGAAAAAAAACGGAAGTAAATTGTGTGGTAGTGTTTGTGGGGTATTTGTTTTTATGGTAGTCTCATGTGCTTTTGTTGGTTTGGTAATTTTTTTGGGATGGATGTTGGTTTGGTGTGTATAAATTTAGGCTTTGATGTAGGTATGGGTGGTTGAATCTTAAAAATGAAGGATTGGATATTGGTTGGGGATATTGATGCTTTATAAGGGAGTATTGTTAGCCTTAATAGTTTTTATTAGAAGTGATAGTCATTCACATTTAGGAACTTTATATCGTGTGTTAGATATTATGATAGAATAGTCAACGGGCTCGTGGATTGGGCTAATCTAAATGGCTAGGCATTATGATAAGCTTGCCTTGTATAAGTCCAAGTAACCCAATCCAATCCAACCCATATCCACGGCCCATGCCAAGCCCATTAGGGTAAGTTGTAAGGTAGTATAAATATACCTCAAATTAGTCATTTGAGGTGTATGCTTGAGTGTGTGTGTGTGTGTCTTCTTTGGAATATAGTTTCCTTTCTTCTCTCTATCTCTCTACACATATACACGATCTATATATCATTCAAGTCACCACCTTTCTCATCTTTGTTTCTTTCTTTATACGCATAAAGTGTGTTTGGTTTACGTGGTTATATACTTGTGTTTGTGTTGGGTTTGTGATAAGGTTGATAAAAGTAAGGTCCTACAATTGGTATCAATCGCCTAACAATGGTTTAGGTGTGGTTGGTTGAAGTTTTATGTGGTTTGTGTTATTACGCGTAAAGCTCTCGGTAACAAAAAGTTGTCACGCTTAAAACTTTATTTTTTGCACTAAAATCTTCAAGATTCTTGTGGTTTGAGGTTTCTTTAGTGTTAAAGAGTATAGTTTTGAAAAAAGTTTGAAGCTTTACGTGTTTTACATCAGTTTTAAACTCGTGTTTATTGAGGTGTACGTTTCTACGCGTAAGTTTTCTACACACTTTGGGTGAAAAAGGTCAAAATATTTGTGTTATTGGAGTGTTTTTAAGGCTGTTTGTGCAAGAGAAATTGTTTGAATCATTGGAAATTTTTTACGCGTAGGTCAAAACCCTAGTTCTACGCGTAAGAAAGTCAACACCCTATTTCTACGCATAACTTCCTACGCATAACTTTTTGGCTAAGAATCTTCGAGCATCAAAGGTTACTCAGTGCTTCCCTCACTTGGATAAGTGTGTGGAACACTTCGACTTGTGGATATCTTTTACGCTGTGACAGTGTAAAGGATTTTTGGTTCTAAACCTACGTTTACGCATAAGCATAAACGCCTACGCGTAACAATCTACGCATAAGTTCCACTTACGCATAAGATTTCTACGCCTAAGCATTTTTGTTTACGCCTAAGCCTTAAGTTTACGCGTAAGATACTGGTCTACGCATAAAGAATCCTACGCCTAAGAATCCATATTCTTAGAAAAATCCATATTCAAAAAGTTGTCATTTTATAGTTTCAAAATATTTCAAATTTCAAACTTTACACTTTCAAAATATTTCAAAATTCTAAACTTTTAAACTTTAAAATTATTTCAAATTTCAACAGTTTTACTTTTTCACTATTTCCAAAATTTCAAAAGTGTTTCAAAATAGTTGTCTCTTCGAGACTTGAAAATTTTCAAAATATTTTCACTTTTTACGTTATCAAATGTGGGAGTTTATTTTGAGTTATCAATATAACAAATTCACAAATAAACTACAAAATATTTTCACTTTTTTCAAAAGTGTTTCAAAATAGTTTTACTTTTTCACTATTTCCAAACAAATTAGATCAATATAACAAATTCACAAATAAATTACAAACAAATTAAAACAATATTACAAATTCACAACTACAATTACAAACGATTTTACACACCAAAATATGCAAGTGAACAATAAATACTCAAATTTAATACAAAAACATTAGAAAATAAATTACACAACCTTACCAAAGTTTAATGTATAAACTTTATAACATATTTTAACAACAAACATTTGAGAGGGAGCACAAATTTCCGGCGACAGCAGCAGCTCAAGTGGCGGCCAAAATAACATCAGGCGACACAACAACAGCTTCGGCGGCGGCAGCGGAAGGTGTCGGCGGTGGCAGAAATGAAAATAATGCCAACGTTTAGAAAACTAAGATTCACGAATAAAAACTACAAATATATATAAGAAAACCTTCAAATCTTGTTTAGTATACATAGATCTAAAAAAAAAAAACACTCAAAAACCCCAAACGTTCAAAAACCCTATTTTTGGTGGTGGTTATAATCGGTGACAGTAGCTACTTTACCCGGCAAGAAAACGGCGGCCAAGATTATTTACGGCAAGACAACAGCATATCACTTATTTCTGGCGAGTCAGCGATGGGGACGGCGCTGTAAAATATACTTTAAATATTACCAGATCTTAGATCTAAAAATAAATTTAGAGATCTATTAAAAAAAAACTTTCAAAAACTTTATAGATATACATAGATCTATTAAATAACTCAAATAAAATACCTCAAAACTTGAAAACCAAAAAAAACCCTCTTATGGTCATGGGTCCTGGTGGTTCATCGTGGTGGTGGTGTGCTTCGGTGGTGGAGTCGTCCGGTGGTTGTTGTGTCATCCGGTGGTTGGGGGTTTGGTGGTGGGGATGGCGGTAGTGTCTTGTTTGTGTTTTTTATTTGTTGAATGAGATTGGATGTGTGTTTTTATGTTGTGTGGGATGAGAGGTTTGTGTTTGTTTTTTCTAGTGTGTGAGATGAGAGAGGTTAATGTTTGTTGTGGTGAAAAAAAAAACGGAAGTAAATTGTGTGGTAGTGTTTGTGGGGTATTTGTTTTTATGGTAGTCTCATGTGTTTTTGTTGGTTTGGTTATTTTTTAGGGATGGATGTTGGTTTGGTGTGTATAAATTTAGGCTTTGATGTAGGTATGGGTGGTTGAATCTTAAAAATGAAGGATTGGATATTGGTTGGGGATATTGATGCTTTATAAGGGAGTATTGTTAGCCTTAATAGTTTTTATTAGAAGTGATAGTCATTCACATTTAGGAACTTTATATCGTGTGTTAGATATCGTGATAGAATAGTCAACGGGCTCGTGTATTGGGCTAAGCTAAATGGCTAGGCGTTATGATAAGCTTGCCTTGTATAAGTCCAAGTAACCCAATCCAATCCAACCCATATCCACGGCCCATGCCAAGCCCATTAGGGTAAGTTGTAAGGTAGTATAAATACACCTCAAATGAGTCATTTGAGGTGTGTGCTTGAGTGTGTGTGTGTGTGTGTTTTCTTTGGAATATAGTTTCCTTTCTTCTCTCTATCTCTCTACACATATACACGATCTATATATCATTCAAGTCACCACCTTTCTCATCTTTGTTTCTTTCTTTATACGCATAAAGTGTGTTTGGTTTACGTGGTTATACTTGTGTTTGTGTTGGGTTTGTGATAAGGTTGATAAAAGTAAGGTCCTACAATTGGTATCAATCTCCTAACAATGGTTTAGGTGTGGTTGGTTGAAGTTTTATGTGGTTTGTGTTATTACGCGTAAAGCTCTCGGTAACAAAAAGTGGTCACGCTTAAAACTTTATTTTTTGCACTAAAATCTTCAAGATTCTTGTGGTTTGAGGTTTCTTTAGTGTTAAAGAGTCTAGTTTTGAAAAAAGTTTGAAGCTTTACGTGTTTTACATCAGTTTTAAACTCGTGTTTATTGAGGTGTACGTTTCTACGCGTAAGTTTTCTACACACTTTGGGTGAAAAAGGTCAAAAGATTTGTGTTATTGGAGTGTTTTTAAGGCTGTTTGTGCAAGAGAAATTGTTTGAATCACTGGAAATTTTTTACGCGTAGGTCAAAACCCTAGTTCTACGCGTAAGAAAGTCAACACCCTATTTCTACGCATAACTTCCTACGCATAACTTTTTGGCTAAGAATCTTCCAGCATCAAAGGTTACTCAGTGCTTCCCTCACTTGGATAAGTGTGTGAAACACTTCGACTTGTGGATATCTTTTACGCTGTGACAGTGTAAAGGATTTTTGGTTCTAAACCTACGTTTACGCATAAGCATAACGCCACGCGTAACAATCTACGCATAAGTTACACTTACGCATAAGATTTCTACGCCTAAGCATTTTTGTTTACGCCTAAGCCTTAAGTTTACGCGTAAGATACTGGTCTACGCATAAGGAATCCTACGCCTAAGCACAATCTCTACGCCTAAGCCATCCTACTCGTAACTTCTGTGGTCTACGCCTAAGCTCTTTCTACGCCTAAGCTCTTTCTACGCCTAAGCCATCCTACTCGGGAAAACTTGAGTAAAATTTAAATTTTTGAGGAGACTAAACGTTCAATTTTTACGCGAGATTCAAATTTTTGTTTAACTGTGCAAATTTTGGTCAAAAATTCAAATTTTTGGGCCTAAATTCAAATTTTTCGGGTCAAATTTGGCGTCAAAATTGTCATAACTCAAATTTTTCATACGACCTTAGAATTGATTTTTATAGTGAATTTCAAATTTTGGGAGAAATTTTTTTTACGCCTAAGAACCAAGGTTACGAGTACGACTTTCAGAAAAACCTCAACCGAGCTTAATCTTCATCAACCTCAACTCCTCTATCGTTGAATCGATCCTACATCAACTTTATCAGATCATACCTTCATCAATGGCAACTCAACAAGACATTCATGCAGCCGGTGCCGAAAACCGTCCTCCTATGTTGGCAAAAGGTGGTTATCTTCAATGGAAAAGTCGTATGCTTCGTTACATAAAGACCAAACCTAATGGAAAACTCATGATTAACTCCATTACGAATGGACCCTTCAAGCCTCGACAAATCCTAGACCCTGGAACTCCTTACGTCCCACCATCTTATCATACTCAAACCAATCGAATACACAAGAGGATCGAAGCAAGTCGATGCAGATGACATGGCAATTCATATTGTCCAACTGGGTTTACCAATAGACATATTTGCTGCGGTAGACAGTTGTGAAACTGCTTTCGATATGTGGGAACGTGTTAGACGGCTTTGTCATGGAACGTAAATTGGTCAACAAGACATGGAGAACAAGTTGCTAACTGAATGGGAAAAGTTTACTTCAACTCCAGGAGAATCCATTGAATCCTACTATGGAAGGTTTTGCACTTTGATGAATGAGCTAATCGAAACAAGCTAGCACCCGTAACTATCGTTCAAAACATCAAGTTCCTGAACAATCTTCCGTAAGAATGGGGACGATATGACACTATTGTCAACCAAACAAAAGACTTACATCAGGTGAACTTTGATCAACTAAATGATTTTCTTAAACAAAACCAAGCTGAAGTGAATGAAGTCAGGAAAGAAAGATTGGCAAAGAATCATGATCCATTGGTACTTATTGCAAAGACTCAACCTTCAGTGAATACACAACGACAAGCTTCATCATCTTCCAACAACAACTTGCAGCAATACATTCCACAACCACAACAACAATTCTATCCACCATAACAACAAGTCATTCAACAACCGTATCCACAATACCAGGAACAAGGAATCACCGATCCTAAAACAACAAGAAGAAGCTTTGCGACAAGTATTTTCTTTATTGGGTAAATCATTCAGAAGTCGCTATTCCACACCAACTAACAACAATCAAAGGATTTCATCAAACACTCGCAACAGGCAAATTGCATAGCCGGGTGTGAATATGGGTAATCAAGGACAAATGGTTGGAGTTATTGGGAATCGTAGGGCTATGCTACTTGGATTTTGCATGGGTAATCAGCGGTTCCGTATCGTGGTAATCGGTTGGGTCGAATGTTGGAAATCGATGGGAAAGAATGTTGGGAATAGAGCAGTGGGTAATCAGAATGGGAATGTTGCAGCTCCAGTCGTTGGGAATTATGGAAATGTGAATCGGGTAATCGATTAAGTGTTATAACTGTCTAGGAATGGGTCACATGGCACGAAACTGTCCCACTAAGCCGCACAAGAAGAATGCTGAGTTTATTCGGAAAGCTATGCTGTTAGCACAGAAGTCAGAAGCAGGGATGCAGTGCTGAGGAAAATGATTTTTCCGCTATCGTGGATGATTTGGAAGACCTCGAGGAAATCAATGCGAACTGCATATTCATGGCAAATCTTCAGAGACTAAGTACGACACCGACTCGACGCACTTCCCGTCTATGACGCCAACGCAGTATCTGAGGTACCAATCATTGATCCATGCTATAACAATGTCATATTTGATGTGTTTACTCATGATAAACAGCATTCTGTGACATCGGCACCTACTTATGATACATATATGGACAATCCGAGTTGTAGCAATACTTACTCTGAAACTCCATATGTGGATCCTAGTGGAGGCTGTGTGGCACAAAATACTAAGACTGATGAGGAAACACGTGCTTATTTTGAATCATTAATCAATAACTGTGGCATTGAAATTGAGAAAGTGAGTAAGGTCAATCGCGAAGTTAAGGCCGCGAATGTTAAATTGACCACGGAGCTTGAGAGTTACAAAGAGAACGCTTGAGCATATGAATTTCATACAAACAAAATATCGAATTAGAAATTGGTTACCGAGATTCTGCTTTTAAGAGAAAACAATTGCAAATCAAATATGATACACATGATGTGAATCTGAACTTGAAAATAAAATCTTTAAACAAGGAAATTTCTGAACTAAACGATCAACTTTCTAAACAAAAAATACTGTTTTCTGATCTTGAAAAAGAGAAGAAACCGTTGATTGCTGATTTTTCAAAACGAGAAGATTCTCTTCTTGATGAAATTCTGGATAAAAATGAAACTATCAAAAAATTGGATAATTTACTTCTTACAACGGGTCATTCCGCTAAAACAAACAAGATGCTTTCTAATCAAGTAAATCCGATTTTCATACTTCTCATAAAATGGCTCTTGGTAACTCACCTCCTGGTTTCCTCAAGAAAGCTCAGAAAGAACGGAATGTGTTGAACAATGGAAAACCTTTGCATGAACCCATAATTGTGCATGATTCTCATGAAACGTTGGAACTATCTGAGGAGAGTAGATCAAGAATGAAACAAAAACATCCGGAAATCAAACCAATTGACTATAGCAAATGGAACAAAATTAATGGTATTTCGTTTGTTTCACATAAAGAACAATCAAAGTTTTCCATCACACCAGTTTCAAAACCAGTTGCAACTCCTGTAGTTGTCTCAAAATCCTTTTCGAAAATTGAACAAATGTCTTCAAACAATCCTTTTAACACAAGTGATGCCAGAAGCATTTTAGACGATGTTAAAACTAGAATTGGGCGACTTCAGGAGACTGTTAAAACTAAAACTCATATTACAACCAACATCTGGTTTAATAGTTTTGATATTGAACAAAAAGTTTTTGAAATGAAATTGCCCCTCACCGAATAACATCAACTCAAGGGTAATTCATTTTGAACAAGCCTTTTGAAAGAAACAGCTGACTTTGTCAAGGACCATAAATCCCTGGTAAAGCAAGCTAATGAAAGTGTTGAACACATCAAAGTTTTGGAAAATTTAAATGATTCTCTCTTCGAAGATATTCTGACTACCGATATAATGTCCATCATTTTGCAAACATATTCTGTTGAAGATCATGAAAGAATCCAGTCTGAGACCTCCGCAATTGTTTCAAAATATGAAAAAGCTCTTGAAAAACTTGAAAAGAAAATGTG
The DNA here is from genome assembly GCA_910596185.1 of Chrysanthemum makinoi. Classification (NCBI taxonomy): domain Eukaryota; kingdom Viridiplantae; phylum Streptophyta; class Magnoliopsida; order Asterales; family Asteraceae; genus Chrysanthemum; species Chrysanthemum makinoi. The sequence continues at coordinate 224,285,453 of OU343225.1, read as the reverse complement.
TCATATTTTAAACAACTTGATCGAAAAATGAGAGGATGCAAGTATGACAAACAGTCGTATGAGCGTGCCTACAATGACATGAAAGCGAAAAATGATCTTTTGAGGGTTCACTGGAAAGTCAAAAGGAAAGGCGTGGATACTGTGATTAATAAACCATTGACTGCGGAGAAAGCAAATGTTCCCAAACCGGTTTCCAAACCAAAAATGTCTGTTTCTATGCCTCCTCCAAAAGTAAATGAGAAAAATGTTTCATCAAAACCAGTCACTCCACCTGCCCTACCTAAACAAAATGTTGATAAGGGAAAAGCGGTTATCGAGAAACCAAAAGTTTTAGCACCTGGACTTTTTAAGATGAGTACCACTAATGCGTCTGCCTCCACATCCAAGACATATGGAACAAACGACATAAGTTTAGAAAAGCACTCTAAAGAGACTAGGAAAGCTGAAACCACCTCCCTTCATACAAATGTGAATCCTAATGCGTGTGCCTTACCTTCTACAGGACTAGAAAGCACCTCTAGGAGCAGAAAACTAAAGCCTAAGAGCAATACAAGGAACAATAGAGTCTCGCATGCCTCTAGGAGTAGTAGCTTGAATAAAGAGAAGAAAGTATAAGAACACCCTAGGAATTTACCGTTTTTGGATAAGAAAGACATTTCATCTGAATGTACTGAACCTATGAAACTTGCTAAGTCTAATGAATGAGTTGAATCTCTTTGTTTAACTTGCAAGAAATCTTTAATTAATGTTCAAGATGATTGTGTTTCTAAGAATGTTAATGATAAGCATGTTAAGAAGAACGTTCCAAAAAGATCTTACACTAAAAAAGTAGGAAGACTAGTTGCAAAACTTAGGCTTTACACTACTGACATGAACTATAGTGTATATTATAGGGATGATATTTGGAAACCCACAGGTAGAACTTTCACACTCCAGAATGGTACAATGAGTGATAAACCATAATTCCCTGTAGAAAACCTCTCTGCGTGTGATAAGGATTTTACCTCTAACCCAAAGGAACCAAAATCAAAACGGTTTCCACAATATTCTTTTTCTAATGGCGTGTTATCGAAATTTGTCTTTGGATCGTCGACTCGGGTTGCTCCAAGCACATGACCGGGAATCGAAGCTGCTGATCAATTTCGTCTGGAAATTCATGGGAACCGTACGTTTTGGAAATGATCATGTAGCAGCTATCATGGGCTAAGGAGATCTACCTTTTGGAAATTATTTGATCACTCGGGTTTACTATGTCGAAGGGTTGGGACACAATTTGTTTTCAGTCAGGCAGTTCTGTGATGCAGATTTAGAGGTTGCTTTTAGGAAAAATGCTTGCTTCGTTAGAAACTTGGATGGCACCGATCTCTTAACTGGGAATCGTGATACAAACTTGTATGCTATCGACATCAATCAAATGGCCTCTTCATCACCAATATGTCTTATGACACGAGCATCCGGAACATAGTCCCGGTTGTGGCACAGACGGTTATCCCATCTCAATTTCGACACCATCAACAAAATTGCCAAAGACAACATCGCCAACGGACTTCCAAAGTTCAAATACACCAAGGATCACTTATGTCCATCATGCGAACAAGGAAAAGCAAAAGAGCATCATATAAACCCAAATCCGTACCTAGTTCGGAAGCAAAGTTGCATATGTTGCACATGGACTTATGTGGCCCAATGAGAGTTGAAAGCATTAATGGGAAAAAGTATATTCTTGTTATCGTCAATGATTATTCGAGATATACATGGGTTAAGTTTCTGAGGTCAAAAGACGAAGCACCAGGCATCATCATCACGTTTCTAAAACGAATTCAAGTACTTCTTCAAACTCTAGTAAGGGTATTAAGAACAGACAACGGCACTGAATTCACTAATCAGGAGCGCTTGGATGATGGAGTCATATGGCTTGATTCTTTGGTGTTACTACAACTTCGAGTTGTGTTTTATAACTCTTTGATAAATCTCGATTTTCATCCATTATGTTTATATGATTTGTATTAGTAAGATTAGACTTTGCGGCACCTTGTCATTCTAGTGAGCCTGAGGCTATTCTTGATTGTCAGTAATGAGTCACGAGGAACCTTCTCGAGCAAGTCAGCGGCCTTCTTTCTTTTGTGGAATGGTAAGTTGATTTGTTGTATTATGTGCTGCCTGTATGTGAATCTGGTTTGATTTGGTATGTTACTTGCTACCTATATGTGTATCTGTGTTGACGAGATGTTGGTTATGTGGTTCATCATGACCCGAGATAGAATATGATGACAATAAGGACTTGTTATGTGATGCAACTATTATGACGCCTGATCAACGTGATAATACCGAGATCATATAATTTGAACTTATTGGAATCATACGATGTCCTGGGAAATGCCTAAGGTTGGTACGTTGGATGGACTAGGACTCATATCCATTATTTGTCAGTTTTCATATTCGTTTGGAATTATGTACCTCCTTGCGAGATTCTCACTCACATCTGTTACGTATAAGTTTTGTACTCTTTGGAACAAAAATTGTTATGATTTGTGCGAAACTATGGATTGCTACGTCTGCCTTAAACTAGTACGTCTCCGTTTACTTCTGCGACATCAATTTCGTGGATGAAATGTTTTTTAGAGGGGAAGAGTTGTAAAACCCACAAATTCGAATTCGTAATATTTGTTTCGCACACGATAATAATATAAGAAAATTATTTTGCAAAATTAGAAACAATATGATAAATTATATAAGTTATGACAAATTAATATTTTTGAAATAACCTAAAGTTTAATATACATTTTACTTTTGAATTTATTTGTACCTACACTTTAATTAATTAAAATACATTTGTATTTCAAAGAATTAAAAAATATATATATATTTGGAATTTTATGAAAATCGCTCCCCCCCCCCCATTTAATTAATTAAATATTGATTGGTTTTTTCCTTTTATGCATGCATGGTTTCCAATTTTAAAAATGGAAGATAAATTAAATACCGGTTATTCACTCCTCTTAAACCGATATTATCAAATTCCCAAAACCCTAAAAATCACAATAATTGGTTCTCCACCTCTCCTTCAATAAAAACGTAGCTTTTTGTATTTTTGGTGATTGCTTGAAGTGCATTCAAGGTCGGGAAAAATCGTTAAATCTCTTGCAACCGGATTCCATTTAACCGCAACTAGGAATTTTGTTTTCATAATTTATTTTGATTGATTCGGCTCATAAGAAAATTATGTGGGTAATGTTTATATAAACTCTAATATATGATGCTCCTAAAAACGATTTTTTAGTGATGATATTGTTCATGGATCAATTACAAAAAATATTTGAACCGGTGAGTGTTTAATAAGTAGCCGATTAGGGTTTCTTGGTGTGGAAATATTTTTAATTTCAATCTGAGTAAATTATAATGTGTGAGACAAATTTTAGAGAGTTTAAGAGACCCTAATAAACGTGCATGATGATCGGTAAAACCATGGGTGTTGTTTTGGTGGCGTTAGAATTTTATATGTGTCGGGTTTGAAGTTATGATTTTATGTGTATGCTGTCCCAGAAATTAACCGTTTTGTAAATTATATAAGAAATTGTTAATGACTTAAAATTGAATGGTTTTTGGTCCTAAAATTAAATTCAATCTCTGTACTACTTGTGTGCCGTGTTTCGGGGTCATTGGTGGTGGGAAGACACCCGTTTGATTTTTGAAAGTTAACACGTTAAAACTGATATACGGGTTTGGGAATTCAGCCAACTTGTGGGATTTTTCATAAATTAATGGTAAATTCTGGCAAGACTTAATTTATGTATGATGTTTATTAATGTCTTAACTAATTTATGGAATTTTTGGGGAATTTTTGGAATAGTCTAAATAGGGTTTAAAAATGTAAACTTGTAAAGTGTAAAAGTTGTGAATTCTGGAATTGTTTGAGAAAACGAAATTTTATAAAATACTTTGACAAGGGTATAAAATCTGGAGAAATTTTTATAAATACTTAAGACCTATATGTAGTTGATGAGTGTCCAAATACTCATCATTTTTACATAATCTAAACTGCAAAATCATCTGAAAACACTCAAAAACACATCAAAATGATCAAAATATCACAAATCAGTGTTTTATGTGTTTTTAAATGCAAAAATATCAAAATCAGATGAAAAATGTATAAAGTTTGCAAAATTGGCAGTTTTAATCCCCCAAGTTTTAAAAGTTGTCAAATCTAGTCCCTGAAATTCAAAAATGTGGAAATTTATCATTCAAGGTCCCTGAAGTATTCTAAGTTGTTTAAAATGATCCTTGAATGATTCTTTGGTCAATTGGCAAGAAAGGTCCTCAAACTTTGAAATTTACAAAATTAATCTTGGACCTTTAAAAAATGGATTTTATGCAAAAAGGGCCTTTGTATTATCAATGTATGGCAAATTTAGTCCTTGTGAGAAGTTTGGAAACATGTCACTTTCAGTCCTTGAAGTTTGGCAAATTTGCATTTTTGGTCCTTGTTTATTACTTAAACCAAACGGATCAACACATATCTAAGGCCCAAATCCAATCCAAATACAAGCCCAAACCCAACTGCCTTTGACCCTGAACCTTGACCCCAGTCACAACTCATTTTGGCCCTGCCACAAACCAATTTGACCCCTTTGTTATTAATACCACTCGGTCAACAAGTCAAACCCACCTTTTGCGCAAAACCAGAAATAGTAGCATCTTCTCCCATGCCTGATATTCCAAAAAACCAGTCTTGGTTTTCCACCATTTTCAACCCCCCTCCTTGCTTTTTCCCCCTCTTCTTCCACTAACTCCAAATATCCTTAATTGCTCAAACCAAATCCCTTAAATGATTAAACCTGCTTTGAAGATATTTGGCGCCAAAATGCAAGGTGGACGGTCGATTATTTTAGTGATCCAAGGGCTCAAAATTGGTGGGATAGATTCAGAGTACCTCAGAGATGATGAAAAGTCTATAAAGAGAGAGAGATGCATTGGAGAAAAGAGATATCTAGTGTAATATTTATTTTTCATGTCGTTTTAGTGTAATTTTCAATTTCAGTTTATGTTTTAAGTTTAAAACTTTGTATTTCAAGTTATTATGTTATAATAAAGCTTTTGTGAACCTTTAATTCAAGTGTCAAGTTAAATTTCAGTTTATGCAATTTCTCATATTTATGCAAAATTTCATGTTGTATCAAATGATGTTTTCAGTTGTTTGTATGGACTAGAATAGGTCACATAAGCTCCCATATAGCTTTTATAAGCTATTAGAAACAATAAAATTCAATTTAGCTTCAAAAGTTCAAAAATCTCAAAAATACCAATTAAATAGGTATAAAATCAAAAATCACTTTGAGAAGGTGTTCACAGCTGGAGCAAGGTGTATCTTGGATGGCCTTGGGTTAGTGAACCTGTGGGGGTTCTATAGAGAGTAGTCCTTGGTTTTTGATCTTGGTTTTCAGCTGAATCACAATTGTAAGCATTTTTAAGTAATTTTGCATTTCACTGTTTTGGCTAATTAGTTGTTGTGATTTCTTGTTCTTAGTATTCATTAGTCATAGTTAAGTGTGTTTAAGCCTTAAAAATAGTATCTTGTTCTTTTAAATTTGTAGTTTATAAAATTGTCCTTTTGACAGTTAAAAGTGCATTTTGATCAAGTCTTAGTTAAATGGTGATTTGATTGTTGATTTAGGCTTCATTAGTCATAATAATTGATATCACAAGGTCTGAAATTAAGCTCATGGTTTAAACTTGAGATTTGGTTTGAAAAACATCATAACAGTCAACATAAAGGTGTGTTTGGTTTATTGTGTTTCAAGGTGTTTTGGTCTTTGGTTTTGTTGGAATTCTGTCTAACTAAGTCTAAATACCTCAATTCAGTCAAGAAAACAAGTACTTGTTCATCAAAAGTCAAAAATCCACTTGATCTTGGTTTCAGGCAACATCAAGTTGATTCATGATCCATGATCATTGTTTTGTGTTAGAAAGTTGATAATCTTGCCCTAGTTAGTCTCATTATACCTTAACATAACATCATCAAGCTTAGAATCAAATCAAAAGTCACTTTGGTCAACTTTTTGGTTTTTATCAAAAAGTCAAAATCTCAATAAGTCGTTTTTGAATAAACTTTGGAATTTCATTGTGAATTCATTAGTGAGTTTCAACTTATAAGCTCTTGGGGAATTAAAGTCTAGTTGCTAAAGAAAAATACAAAAATGATAGTTCTTGGTTTCTCAGTCTTCTAAGTGCTTATTTTATAGCTTTTCTTGGGTACCTGTTTCAATAAACTGTCCTGTGCACAGTTTTTAAGTCCAAATTGATAAGCTTGTATTGAGCTTATTAGTGCTTAAAATTTTGTGTTCTCTGGTTCCTTGGAAAGCCAACCTGGTCCTCTTGAGTTGTCAAGCTCAAGATTTCACTTTTGAGCTTATTAGATATGGCTGCTGCTAGCTTGTATCTTGTCCCATCTCTGTGCAAATAACTAAGTGCTTATTGTTTATTCTTAGCTTAATCAGTGTGCTTCTTTGTATACTTTAGCCTCATTTCTGTTTATTAAGCTTGTTTGAATCCATTTTGAGCTTTTGTTTCAGTGAACAGGCTTGTTTGAGCTTATTAAACCCAAATAAGCTAGTTTAGGCCACTGTTGGGCCTTTTACCCATCAAAACTGCTTATTTGTGAGTTGTAAATTTTTTGTCTTTATTAAAGTTTCATATTATTAGTATATAAGTAGTTTTCAAAAAGAAAATTCACAAAAACATCAAAATAAAAATAGTGATAGCGTTTATTTAAGATTTTTTAGCTTTTTGATTTTTCTTTTCATCTTATTAATAAGCAAATCTTGTTTTTCTCTTTTTCTTAGGTTTCTGTCATCACATAGTATTTTTAGAAAAAGTTTCAGATTTTTCTCTATCTTTTTAGTATTTATTATAATTTTAAATAGTTAAAAATAGTAATTAATTAGTAATAAATAATTAAAAAGTCTAAAAAAATATATTTTCTGTTTTAAAATTAGTTTTATAGTATTTTAGATTTTTCAGATTCATAAGTTTATTTTTCTAGCCTTATTTTGTATTTTCTTCTATTTTAGAGTATTTATTAAATAGTTAAAATAGTTTTTAATTAATAATAATTAATTAAATAGTGTTAAAAATAATTTTCTTTTTCTAATAATTTTCTTTTATTTTTAGGATTCCAAAAATGTTATTTTCATATTTTTAGGCCTTTTATTTCTTAGTTTTCACTTTTTATTTTGTACGTATACGTAGTTTTTAAAACTTACGTTTATGTTTCTTTGATCTGGTTGTTGTGCTTTCCAATTCTGTGTCCAATTCTATTCCAAATCAATCTGTAGTGTAATATTTCTAATCCTAATCTTTTCTGATCACTATCATTAGTGATCATTCTATCGTCTGATCTAGTGCTTGCACACCATTGAGTCTCCGTGGGACATAACGACCCGGGAATACACTATATTCCTCTGATCTTAAATTGCATTTGTGTCTGAGCAGTTTTAAATCTTTTTAGACTTGACGGTTCAGCGCAGATCAAAATTTTGCCACGCTGCGGGGAGGCTTTAGCGTGTGTTTAGCCATTTTCAGATCCATTGTTGCACATACCCATCATTTGTAAAAAGTTTTTGTAAAGTTAAAAAAAAAAAAAAATATATAAAACAACAAAACAATCGAACGCTTATTTTGTATTCTCTTTTCAGGTGATTCTTGAAGAGATACGATTTGGTTAAACGGGACGATAACAAAAATATTGTCCAAAAGTTTTTGAGCCCATCTGCACAAATCTTACCTACGTCTTTTCAGTGGTACTTAATATACATAAAATCAACCATCCGCAAATCAAGGCAAAGGCACTACCTAACTGGGAGTGCGACCATTAATAAGTTCCCGAACATCAGATTTAAAACTTGCCTTTGTGTCACTTGTGATTTGGTGTACCTTTTTCAAAGAAGCCATTTCATTTGTGATTATTGGTTAAGTTCACTTGTGTTTTGCCTCATTTGTTTTGAAAATTGATTTTACACTTAGTGCATGCGACTCGTTCTTCCAGCTCTACAAGTCCACTTTCAACTTGGAAAGATTCCTCAAGACGAGGACGCTCAGCTCCTTCACCGTGGATCGAGGAACGCCTACCACCACCACCTCTGTCGAAATGGCGAAGACAAACCTATGACTGAGCTTCTCCAAGCACCCATCGAGGGTTACGGAGATGCCATTGTTGTTCCGACCATCGTGGTGACACTTTCGAGCTCAAAACCAGGTTGCTTAATCTAGTAACCCAAAGCCAATTCTATGGTTTTGAGCGGGATGATCCTCATGCACACATTCGATGGTTTAACAAGATAGCATCTACCATCAAATATAAGAATGTCCCACACGAAGCTATCAAGCTTCTTCTGTTCCCATTTTCTCTAGAGGACAAGCCCGGAATTGGCTTGAGAAACAACTCCCTCGTTCTATAGAGACATGGGAAGATCTTGTCACCAAATTCGTTAACGAGTTCTATCCTCCATCCCGAACCACAAGTCTTAAGAATGAGATAATGAAATTTTCTCGGAGATTTGATGAATCATTCGGGGAGGCATGGGATCGTTACAAAGAGTTGCTTCGCAAGTGTCCGCATCACGGTTTTACCGAATTAATGCAAATGGATACTTTCTACAATGGTCTCAATCAGACAAATCAAGACTCTTTGAATGCCTCCGCGGGAGGTAATTTCTTGAGCAAGACCACCAAAGAGGCCTTGCAGATCATTGAAAACAAATCTCGTGTCCGTCCTTTCAGAGCAAAGACATATCGCCTCTATGGACCTTCTTCTTCTTCATCTCCCGTGAGTACATCTAGCACCGATGCTAAGATTGATAAACTCACAGACATTGTTCAGACTTTGGTTCTTGCTAACCAGAAGAAAGTCTCCTTCACTCAGACTCCTACACATGCTGAAGTGAAGAAAGTTGAAAGTTGTGTTACTTGTGGTGGTCCTCATGCCTACTACAATTGTAATCGCCACCGATGGTAGTCCTTTTGAGGCCAATGCTTTAGCCGGTAGTTCACAAAGAAGGAGGTAATCAATACCGCTCAAAATGAACCACACTACCGCTAACACTAATCAGCACCACCCGGTTTTAACCGAATCACAACATGCAAAACCGAATCGAACCAACCAAGAATGAACCAAGGTTATCAAAACCAAGGTAATTTCTATCCTGAACCCAATCAAGGTTTCCAACATCAAGGAAACCTTAATCAAAACAATTTCAATCGAGGGAATCAGGGAATGTGAATCCTACTCAAGGGAATTTTGGCTATAATCAAAACATACGGCCTCAATTTATCCCTCCAGCTCCTCCGTCATTGTTCCTCCGTGACCATCATCTGATGAGTTACTGAAGCATTCATGAAGTCCCAAGATGAAATGAACAGTTGTTGGTCACCAAATTGCCGATCTCAAAAGTCTTTAAATGATCGACCCTCGGCTCAGTACTTTACCGAGCAACACGATCGCTAACCCGATGGGCGATGCCAAGGCGATCACAACCCGAAGTGGTGTTTCATACACTGGACCTGCTGTTCCTACTACCTCTTCTTCGCTCTCTTCCAAAGGTAGTGGACAGTGAACCTCCAAAACATAATGGACCTACGACTCCAATGCCCCTCCTCCTGTGGGTAATGAGTCAAGTTACCAAGGAAACAACGGACAAGGTGCATTATTCTAGCCCACGAAAGTACCAGCACACGTCCAACCTTCGGTAGTCCAACCTCAAGTGGTCCATAAACCCAAATCAAATCAAGGAGTTGTTTTTGAACCTCCTGTAGCTCCTGTTGAAAATCAGAAATCCAAATCTTCTATTCCTTACCCATCACGCTTGAATGAGCAAAAGCTCCCAGAAAGTTAGTCATCAAATGGAAAATTTTTTTCAAATTTTCCAAGAACTACATTTTGACATAAGCTTTGCGATGCTATTATGTTGATGCCCAAGTTTGCATCAACTCTCAAGCACATGTTAAGCAATAAGGAAAAGCTATTTGAAATGGCTAAGACTCCTCTTAACGAACCGCCTCATGCAATATCCTCAAGAAGCTTCGAGAAAGCTTGGAGATCCCGGGAAATTTCTCTTACCTTGTGTATTCCCAGGAATGGTTGAATGCTTTGCCCTAGCAGATCTTGGTGCAAGCATAAACCTTATGCCATATTCAAATGGAAGAAACTTTCTCTTCCGAACTCACTCCTACATGCATGACTCTCGAGCTTGCGTCGTTCATATCCCGTCCTCTTGGCATTGCCGAGGACGTATTTGTGAAAGTAGGAAAGTTCCATTTCCCGGCTGACTTCGTGGTTGTTGATTTTGATGCCGATCATCGGGTTCCTCTCATTGTTGGTCGAGGATTCTCGAGAACGGGCCGCTCTCATAGATGTATTTGAGCAAGAAATCACATTACGCGTTGGTAACGAAGCTGTCACCTTCAACCTTGACCAAACTTCGAGGTACTCCGCAAATTATGATTCCGAGTGGTTGCTTAACCTAATAGATATCATTGATGTTGCCACTAAAGAGTACTCTCAAGAAGTTCTTGGTTATTCTCATAATTCTGTGAGTGGGGATTCCACCACATCTTCTCAACCTATCATAGCCAATTCCACTCCTTCTATCACTCCTTTTGAGGGAAATGACTCCATCTCGGAAGAGATTGAGGCATACTTGGCTAGTGATTCTGTACCTTGGGAAATTGATCACGCTCCAATTGATATTGAGGGGGATATACTTCTTATTGAGAAGTTGCTCAATGATGATCCATCATCAACCCCTCATCCTAGTGATTCAATTCCAGTTGAGATTAATCAAAATGAGATTAATCTGGAGGGAGATATTCTTCTAAAGAAGTTGTCAAATCTGGACACTTCTCTTCCTCTCCCTCCCATCAAACTTCATAACAAGGAAGTCAAATCAGTTGAGAAAACTGATGAAATTCCTGAGGTTGAGCTTAAGGACTTACCTCCTCATCTTGAGTATGCATTCCTTGAAGGTGATGATAAATTACCTGTCATTATTGCTCGAGATTTGAGTAAAGATGAAAAAGCTGCTCTCATTAAAATCTTGAAGTCACACAAGCAAGCAATTGCTTGGAAACTCTCCGACATCAAAGGTATAAACCCTGAGTTTTGTACTCATAAAATCTTGATGGAGGATGACTTCAAACCCGCAGTTCAACATCGGAGCGAGTGAATCCAAAAATTCATGATGTTATTAAACAAGAGGTTATCAAACTTCTTGATGCCGGATTGATTTACCCGATCTCGGACAGGTCCTGGGTCACCCATTGATTCATTGTGTTCGAAAAGGGTGGCATTATCATTTGTCACTAATGAAGATAACGAGTTAATTCCAACTCGATTGGTTACGGGATGGCGTGTTTGCATCGACTATCGTAAGTTGAATGACGCCACCCGTAAAGACCATTTTCCTCTACCCTTCATGGACCGGATGCTTGAGAGATTAGCAGGAACGAATACTATTGTTTCCTTGATGGTTTCTCGGTTACTTTCGATCCCCATTGATCCACAAGATCAAGAGAAGACCACATTCACCTGCCCATACGGAACTTTTGCCTACAAACGTATGCCTTTTGGCTTATGTAATGCTCCTGGCACGTTCCAACGATGTATGATGGCCATATTCCACGACATGATCGGGGAAACAATGGAAGTGTTTATGGATGACTTTTCGGTCATTGGGGATTCTTTTCAATCATGTCTCTCCCATTTAGATAAAATGCTTCAAAGGTGTGAAGACACCAATCTTTGTCTAAACTGGGAGAAGAGCCACTTTATGGTCAAAGAAGGCATTGTCCTTGGCCATAAGATTTCAAAGAACGGGATTGAGGTAGATAGAGCAAAAGTTGATGTTATTGCTAAATTACCTCATCCTATTACCGTCAAAGGTATTAGGAGTTTTTAGGTCATGCGGTTTCTATCGCAGATTCATTCAAGATTTTTCCAAAATCGCCCGACCTATGACCCATCTTCTTGAAAAGGATGCTCCTTTTATCTTCTCACCCGAGTGCATCATAGCTTTTGAAACATTGAAGAAAAAGCTTACCGAAGCACCCATTCTCGTTGCTCCCGACTGGGACTTGCCTTTTGAGCTCATGTGCGATGCAAGTGATTTTGCTATCTCGGTGCGGTCCCTAGGGCAACGAAGAAACAAGCATTTTCACCTATTCACTCACGCATAAGCAAAACTATGATTGAAGCTCAAACTCATTACACCACCACAGAAAAAGAGCTATTAGCCGTGGTGTATGCTTTTGAGAAGTTTCGACCGTATCTTATCTTGACCAAATGCGTAGTGTATACGGATCACTCGGCTCTTAAATATCTCTTTGCAAAACAAGATGCAAAGCCGAGATTGCTTCGTTGGATTCTCCTCCTCCAAGAATTTGATGTCATTATACGTGATAAAAAAGGAGCCGAGAATCTAGCTGCTGATCATCTGTCCAGATTAGAAAACCCTCACCAAGATGTCTTCGAGAAAAAGGAAATAAATGAAACATTTCTTCTCGAGACACTCAATGCGGTTTCTTTTCGTGGAAATTCTACCACCCCATGGTTTGCGACTTCGCGAAATTACCATGCGGGTAACTTCATTGTGAAAGGGATAATCGACCCAGCAGAAGAAAAAATTCTTCAAAGATGTTAAACATTATTTCTGGGACGACCCTTTCTTGTTCAAAATCTGTGCGGATCAAGTCATCCGACGGTGTGTTTATGGACAAGAAGCTTTGACATTCTCAAGGCTTGTCATGCTGGACCCACCGGGGGCCATCATAATCCAAACTACACCGCCAAAAAGGTGTTTGATTCAGGGTTCTATTGGCCCACAATCTATAAGGATGCCCACGATTATGTCAAAACCTGTGGCGGCTTGTCCGTCATGGTAATATATCTCAAAGGAATGAAATGCCACAAAATGCCATTCAAGTTTGTGAGATATTTGACATATGGGGTATTGATTTTATGGGGCCATTTCCATCTTCTCGTGGTAACAAGTACATACTCTGGTTTTGTTGACTACTGTCAAAATGGGTTGAAGCAAAAGCTTTACCCACCAATGATGCCCGAAGTTGTTGTCAAGTTTTGAAATCTGTTTGCTGGTTTGGAACTCCGAGAGCGATAATCGTGATCGCTGGTACACATTTTGCAATGACCAATTTGAAAGAGTCATGCAAAAGTATGGTGTTACCCACGCCTCTATCGCGATACCACCCCAAACAAAGTGGGCGGTGGAAGTTTCAAACCGTGGTATTAAAAGAATTCGGAGAGGACGGTTGGCTTATTTAAACCGTGCCTCTCCGGTCGGATAAGCTAGATGACGCGACTGGGCTTTTCGACAGCTTACAAAACACCCATCGGGTGTACTCCATACAAGCTAGTGTACGGAAAAGCATGTCATCTTCCGATCGAGTTAGAGCACAAGGCATCTTTGGGCCTTAAATCATGCAAACTTCGATATACGGTGCATGGCCGTGGTGATCACAGAAAAGTTCAAATGAATGAACTAAATGAACTGCGTGATCAAGCTTACGAGAACTCTTTGATCTACAAGCAAAAGACAAAGAAGATTCATGACTCCAAGATCAAGAACCGCGTTTTCAACGTTGGTGATCGAGTCCTTCTTTTCAATTCGGATAGAAGATTTTCTCGAAAGCTCAAGTCCCTACCGGTGTTCTGGGTCCATTCACTATTGCAAAGGTTTATCCTTATGGTACCGTTGAGTTATCTCAACCCGATGGTCCTAATTTTAAAGTAAATGGTCATCGAGTTAAGCATTACTTTGGAGAGGACATTCCCCCTGTGGTTGTCCCGGATTTACAAACATTCCCCATGAACCAATGAATGCGGGGATCGAGTCAAGCTAGTGACTCAGTAATCAAAAACATTAGCACGCACCATATGGGTTTTCACCCATATTTCTGTCTTCTTTCTCTGTTCTACCACCCTAGTGTGGGGGTTGCCCCATGTTGTGTATATAAGTCTTCTAAAAAAAATCTTCTTTCAAAAAATGGCCGTAGTATTTCCCTTTTACGTTCTTTGTTTCGGCATAACCGCCGGTACTTTGAATATTGAGGGCAATATTCATTTCTAAGTGGGGGGGGAATTCTCACGAATTTCATATATTATTTACCCAATTCCCCCGTTTTTGGCTAAAATTTTTTTTTGGAGTAAGTGTTCTACACTTACTCAATTGGTTATCAGGACCGCCATGTCAGAAGACTAAAGGATTGGCTAATCCTGGAGCAAACGGCTCTTGGTAAAGATTTCTCAAATCCGTTTATATGGCTTGCAATTTGCCCAAAATTGTATGGTTCCTCAACTTCATCATCCTCAAAAGATAATGAGTTGGCTAGCCCGCAAGGTTATGGCTTGTGGTAAAGGCGGTGGAAAATCCATAATTGGTAATCAGCTCACCAAAGATAATATTGATAATTTATCTAAGAGTTGGCTAGTCCGAGGGTAATGGCTTCGTAAAGACACATCAAAACCGTTATATGGTTTATGATTTGCCAATAAATCATTTGGTTATCGTTGTACCAAGGTTCTTACTTGAATCAAAACAATCGGCTACTCCAGAAGTGATGGCTTTTGGTAAAGAGTCTTTAAAATCCATTAAAGCTTCAAATCATTGCTAGGGACTAGCAATATCTCAGTGTGGGGGATTGATGAGTGTCCAAATACTCATCATTTTTACATAATCTAAAGCTAAAAATCATCTGAAAATACTCAAAAACACATCAAAATGATCAAAATATCACAAATCAGTGTTTTATGTGTTTTAAATGCAAAAATATCAAAAATCGGATGAAAAATGTATAAAGTTTGCAAAATTGGCGTTTTAATCCCCAAGTTTTAAAAGTTGTCAAATCTAGCCCCTGGAATTCAAAAATGTGGAAATTTATCATTCAAGGTCCCTGAAGTATTCTAAGTTGTTTAAAATGATCCTTGAATGATTCTTTGGTCAATTGGCAAGAAAGGTCCTCAAACTTTGAAATTTACAAAATTACTCCTTGGACCTTTAAAAATGGATTTTATGCAAAAAGGGCCTTTGTATTATCAATGTATGGAAAATTTAGTCCTTGTGAGAAGTTTGGAAACATGGCACTTTCAGTCCTTGAAGTTTGGCAAATTTGCATTTTTGGTCCTTGTTTATTACTTAAACCAAACGGATCAACACATATCTAAGGCCCAAATCCAATCCAAATACAAGCCCAAACCCAAGCTGCGCTTTGACCCTTGAACCTTGACCCCGGTCACAACTCATTTTGGCCCCAGCACAAACCAATTTGACCCCTTTGTTATTAATACCACTCGGTCAACAAGTCAAACCCACCCTTTTGCGGCAAAAACCAAATATCTGTAGCATCTTCTCCCATGCCCGATATTCCAAAAACAGGTCTTGGTTTTCCACCATTTTCAACTCCCCTCCTTGCTTTTTCCCCCTCTTCTTCCACTAACTCCAAATATCCTTAATTGCTCAAACCAAATCCCTTAAATGATTAAACCTGCTTTGAAGATATTTGGCGCCAAAATGCAAGGTGGACGGTTCTGATTATTTTTAGTGATCCAAGGGCTCAAAATTGGTGGGATAGATTCAGAGTACCTCAGAGATGATGAAAAGTCTATAAAGAGAGAGAGATGCATTGGAGAAAAGAGATATCTAGTGTAATATTTATTTTTCATGTCGTTTTAGTGTAATTTTCAATTTCAGTTTATGTTTTAAGTTTAAAACTTTGTATTTCAAGTTATTATGTTATAATAAAGCTTTTGTGAACCTTTAATTCAAGTGTCAAGTTAAATTTCCTTTATGCAATTTCTCATATTTATGCAAAATTTCATGTTGTATCAAATGATGTTTTCAGTTGTTTGTATGGACTAGAATAGGTCACATAAGCTCCCATATAGCTTTTATAAGCTATTAGAAACAATAAAATTCAATTTAGCTTCAAAAGTTCAAAAATCTCAAAAATACCAATTAAATAGGTATAAAATCAAAAATCACTTGAGAAGGTGTTCACACAATGGAGCAAGGTGTATCTTGATGGCCTTGGGTTAGTGAACCCGTGGGGGTTCTATAGAGAGTAGTCCTTGGTTTTGATCTTGGTTTAATTTGAATCACAATTGTAAGCATTTTTAAGTAATTTTGCATTTCACTGTTTTGGCTAATTAGTTGTTGTGATTTCTTGTTCTTAGTATTCATTAGTCATAGTTAAGTGTGTTTAAGCCTTAAAAATAGTATCTTGTTCTTTTAAATTTGTAGTTTATAAAATTGTCCTTTTGACAGTTAAAAGTGCATTTTGATCAAGTCTTAGTTAAATGGTGATTTGATTGTTGATTTAGGCTTCATTAGTCATAATAATTGATATCACAAGGTCTGAAATTAAGCTCATGGTTTAAACTTGAGATTTGGTTTGAAAAACATCATAACAGTCAACATAAAGGTGTGTTTGGTTTATTGTGTTTCAAGGTGTTTTGGTCTTTGGTTTTGTTGGAATTCTGTCTAACTAAGTCTAAATACCTCAATTCAGTCAAGAAAACAAGTACTTGTTCATCAAAAGTCAAAAATCCACTTGATCTGGTTTGCAGTCATTTGATTCATGATCCATGATCATTGTTTTGTGTTAGAAAGTTGATAATCTTGCCCTAGTTAGTCTCATTATACCTTAACATAACATCATCGCTGCTTAGAATCAAATCAAAAGTCACTTTGGTCAACTTTTGGTTTTTTAAAAGTCAAAATCTCAATAAGTCGTTTTTGAATAAACTTTGGAATTTCATTGTGAATTCATTAGTGAGTTTCAGTTTATAAGCTCTTGGGGAATTAAAGTCTAGTTGCTAAAGAAAAATACAAAAATGATAGTTCTTGGTTTCTCGGTCTTCTAAGTGCTTTTTTATAGCTTTTCTTGAATTGTTCAATAAACTGTCCGTGTGTACAGCTTTTAAGTCCAAATTGATAAGCTTGTATTGAGCTTATTAGTGCTTAAAATTTTGTGTTCTCTGGTTCCTTGGAAAGCCAACCTGGTCCTCTTGAGTTGTCAAGCTCAAGATTTCACTTTTGAGCTTATTAGATATGGCGCACGCTAGCTTGTATCTTGTCCCATCTGTAAATAACTAAGTGCTTATTGTTTATTCTTAGCTTAATCAGTGTGCTTCTTTGTATACTTTAGCCTCATTTCTGTTTATTAAGCTTGTTTGAATCCATTTTGAGCTTTTGTTTTCAATGGAACAAGGCTTGTTTGAGCTTATTAAACCCAAATAAGCTAGTTTAGGCCATTTGGCCTTTTACCCATCAAAACTGCTTATTTGTGAGTTGTAAATTTTTTGTCTTTATTAAAGTTTCATATTATTAGTATATAAGTAGTTTTCAAAAAGAAAATTCACAAAAACATCAAAATAAAAATAGTGATAGCGTTTATTTAAGATTTTTTTTAGCTTTTTGATTTTTCTTTTCATCTTATTAATAAGCAAATCTTGTTTTTCTCTTTTTCTTAGGTTTCTGTCATCACATAGTATTTTTAGAAAAAGTTTCAGATTTTTCTCTATCTTTTTAGTATTTATTATAATTTTAAATAGTTAAAATAGTAATTAATTAGTAATAAATAATTAAAAAGTCTAAAAAATATATTTTCTGTTTTAAAATTAGTTTTATAGTATTTTAGATTTTTCAGATTCATAAGTTTATTTTTCTAGCCTTATTTTGTATTTTCTTCTATTTTAGAGTATTTATTAAATAGTTAAATAGTTTTTAATTAATAATAATTAATTAAATAGTTGTTAAAATAATTTTCTTTTTCTAATAATTTTCTTTTATTTTTAGGATTCCAAAATGTCATTTTCATATTTTTAGGCCTTTTATTTCTTAGTTTTCACTTTTATTTTGTAATATTATCGTAGTTTTAAAACTTACGTTTACTTTTCTTTGATCTGGTTGTTGTGCTTTCCAATTCTGTGTCCAATTCTATTCCAAATCAATCAGAGTAATATTTCTAATCCTAATCTTTTCTGATCACTATCATTAGTGATCATTCTATCGTCTGATCTAGTGCTTGCACACCATTGAGTCTCCGTGGGACATAACGACCCGGGAATACACTATATTCCTCTGATCTTAAATTGCATTTGTGTCTGAGCAGTTTTAAATCTTTTTAGACTTGACGGTTCAGCGCAGATCAGTAGTATTGTGTCGAATTGGGGAACCTAAATTGCAACCTAACTATTTTATTAAAATCGTTCAAACCAGCTCAGTTTCGGGAGAAATGTTTTGAATAGGCATTTAGTAACTAGTTATGAAATTGTATGTGTTTATTTGTTGTGATTTGTTCAGGGACTCGTATAAATTTTGTAAACTTTTATAAATGACTACCAAACCCCTAATTTGATAATATGTGAACCTTAATTTGATTATTAAGTAACCTAATGTACTTTTGTGCATAAGTGTAATTAAATTCCGTTATGAAACCCTAATTAAGTGTTAATAGGAGTAAAACCCATTTACCTTGTAATTAATTATTTAATTCACTTAAACCCTATATGATTAATTCGTAAAACTTTGTTAAGTATGTTTTGACCTAAAAAGTTTCTATAAATGGCAGAAACCCTAAAATTCGTAATAACCGTAATCATGACATTAATTTGTCGTAAGTAATATGTTATGATAATTGCGGTAGATCGGGTGAAGTCAGAGTGATCCTACTCTTTTGGTCATTTCTCTTTGTTTGCTTTTGTAAGGTACATATATTCTGACCTTTCTCTTAAGGTTTCTCATGATCTCTTACACATCTTTTGATCTTTAACTATTTTGATTATGAACCTTGAACCATTTTATGTGAACCTTTGAGTTAAGCCTTTACTATGAACCTTTGCTATGAACCTTTGATTATGCTATTCTAATGACTTAGACATTTGCCAAACTTTGACCTTGCCTTTTTACCCTTTAGTATAATACCCGAGCCATTTTCCTAGCCATGAAGGTAATATGGCCATGTCATTGATGCACCAATGGCATGACTCCAGGGTGGTCGAGTGATGAACCATCCCGTCCCTTTTTCGTTATATATATTATGAGCTCAAGATTATTATATATGTTTGGCCACTAATATCTTTGTAAAACCCGAAAATCAAAAACATGTAAAAAGACTATTTTGCTCCTCTAATTTAAAACTTATGAAATACGTTAAATACTTTGAGCACATTAAATACATTTCTAACCTAACTTGTAAATGATTACCAAACCTAGTATATGAGGTCGATGTACACCTTACATCTAAAAGTTTAATCACACGTTTAATAATGAGCCGAATTTTTGTTAATCACACAAATGCATAACACTTGAAAGTATAAAGCCCTTAATATTTAAAATCAAAATCCCATGTTGGTATTATGGAAAGTAATATTTGGATGAGAAATCCCCCGAATCGGCCAATATAAACGCCACTTAACTCCCCATTTAATTCTCATTAGCAACTTACCATTTACACAACTTAAAACACATTCTAAACCCTAATCATAAAAGTGACGGCTGGACTTTGTTTTCCTCCTTTCCATTCGATCAAAGCAAAACGAGTGCAAGAAATATTGATCGTCGGTTACAAGGTTCGAAGGATGGCTGTTTGGTGTTGGCTTGGTCGTGGGTTTTGTTGCTCTTGGACCTGTCTTCTTCCCCTCGATCATACGAGTACGGTATCACAATTTTTGTTTCAAATTTTCCTTTCATCATTTTGTTGTTTATCGTATGAGATGTAGCATAATCGAATACATGCTAAATATACGTTAAGACCTCACACAAAAAAATGATACGATAAGTCTCACATAAAATCTTAACCTAGGTTGCATGAAATAACAAATGGAAATGACAATGTATTCGACCCAACTTTAACCTACGGGTGAGCACAAAAACCTAAAAACCGAATCGAAATAGAAAAAAACAAAAAAGCCGAAACCAAAAAACTGCCTCATTTGACAAACCGATGGCGGTGGTTTTGAATTTTATAAAAACCGAATGTTTGGGGCGGTTTTTGGTTTCATAAGAAAACCGAACCGAGAAAACCGCCCCGCCCCACTTTTTTATAAGTTTTTATATAATTTTATCTATATAAAAGATTTGCTATTTAATTTGAAAGATTTAAGTAGAAAACTTTATCTATAAAAAAAATGTGTTGTTTACTATCTATACATTAAAATTTGTTTTTATTTATAGATATTATATCTTTGTTTTCGAACAATAGTGTTCTTTGAAAATTTCCCCTATAATTCTCATAAATGAACGAAAAGTGTAAAGCCGCAAAGACGTGCATTTTATATTTTAGATTGATGTTTGGTTGTTTTGTACGTTTTCTCGACGCTTTGGATTGCTAGATAATATGCTATTATTGATATTTGTTTAAATATTTTTGCTTGAAAACTTAGAATTGTAAACTTCATATAAGATTAAAACTTGCTTGTTTTCAAGTAAAAAAAACCGAATAAAAACTGAAACCGAACCGATTCAATGTCAAAAACCGAAAAACCAAAACCGGAAAAACCGAAACCAAAGGGTTTGTAGTTTCCAAAAACCGAAATATACGGTTCGGTTTTTGGTTTTACCATAAAACCGCCCCACCCCGCCCCATGCTCACCCCTACTTTAACCTGTTGTGAATCTATCTCGTCATGCCTATACACGACACATATACATGATCACTAAATATGGTTAAGTCGAATGGAGTAAATAAATACACAAGAATGTCTTGATCAGTTTTGTGTCCACAACATCTAAATACATTGACGTAATGTGAATAATGGTACGAAGAAGTAAACCTTAAAAAAACTGATCATAATGATACGAAAATAATGAGAGGATATAAGGTTTGTGCATGGGGTCTTGGGCTATGAATTTTGTGTGCGTGTTTATGAACTTGTGCTAGATTCTGTCTCATCAAACTGTTTGGTCTTGATTCGGGAAAGTGTGTCGCTGTTATGTGCTCATGGTTGTCTTGCCTTGTATTTCTCATGTGCTCTTATTATGTATAGAAAATGTGTAGTTGATGTGGTATGGGAAATGTACTCGTGGGGAGAGTTTGAGGGTGATCGCGGAAGTTTTGTGTGCGTCGTTTGGTATTTTGAAAGGGGTTCGGGGGAGACGGGCATCGTGTTAGTCCGTTAGTATGTTTACCCTGTCGTAATTGTGATTATTGTGAACCGCGATCAAGGGTAAAGATTGTCGAGATTTATACCATGTACGTATGAATATAACATGTATTTGAGTCCTTTAAAATCCGCATGAAGCATTTTGTTTGCATGATACTTTTTTTATTTAATTACTTACTAAACCCTAAACTATGACACTTTGACATTTTGACCCTACACTTTGATTATTATTATGATCGACCCTAGACCTTATTAAAATATCATGTAAAAGCCTTAAAAATCTAATCATAACTATGATATTTATTAAACTTAACTAAATTTCTCATAAACTCTAAATTGACCATTATGGAAATAAATTTCGTTAAGAACCCTAATTGAATCATTTGAAGTTATTACGTTTTAAAATCCCTAAATCTAATTATTACTTATTTTGAAACAAAACCTAATTCGATTAATTATGGAAATTGTTAAATATGGAAACCCGCTTAAAGTACTAAAAATGGAAAGTTTATAAAAATATAAAGGTCCCTAATGATGAAATATGAATAGCGATAAGCCCTAAATAATAATCGACCATTATTCGTGTAGATCCTTCGAAGAAGGAGTAATCTTCCGTGTCTTGTGTCTCATCTATTCATCTACGTCTTTGCCATTGAATCAAGTACAGATATTCTGACCTTTCTTATAAGGTTTCTCATGATCTCTTTGCATCTTTGATCTCTTGCCACTTTGATATTGAACCTTGCCTCGTTGTGAACTATTGATCTGAACCTTTGCTATTGACCCTTTGTTATTGAACCTTTGCTATTGACCCTTTGATATTAGACTATTGCTATGAACCTTTGAATGGTGAACTGTTGATATTGAATCTTTGATTATGATGACTGATATATTGCTACACTTTGGACCTTTTGTTTTGACTCCTACGTTGATACCCGAGCCATTAACTAGGCATGGGGGTTCCATGTCTGTGTCATTGATGCAACAATGGCATGAATCTAGTATGGTTGAGTGATGTTCCACACCGTCCCTATATTGTATTGATTATGCGCCCTTCATTGTTATTATTGTGGCCACTATTGTTCTGCAGGGGCGTATGGATGCATCCTAGATTTGTAATGTACTGTTACTGATATATATATACTGTTCTGGTGATGTGGTGCATGTGTGTAATACACCCCCTCACATTCTGGGAGCTAGCTACTCTATTGGTTACTGAGGTCTCCTCTCCTATTGGTTTGGTATTCTGAGGTCACCCCTCCGAATACAATGGCTACTATTGGATACTTTGCTGCTATTGCCACTATTGATATTATTGTATTGTATTGTTGGCTCGAGATAGATTTTTGACAACCCTTACACTTTTGATATACCTATATTGTACCTTCTGTATTCCCCAATGCACCATATTCTTTATTAATTGTCCATTACTCAGTACCCTTATGTGACTCACTCTAATACCATGATATATGTTCTATTTTATTGATCTGTCATACTCTTGTTCCGTTACTTCAGACTATCGTTCCATTCACGTACTGGGTTATTAAATGATTATTGAATTTGATTATCTTATTACATGTTTTATGTGATTTCCGTTTACCAGCTACGACATGATTAAAATGCGATTACATGATTCACCTGCTGTCTGACTATATGTTATCTTACTGTTATGTGACCCTTTGATTTATCTGGTGACCATGCTAATGTGTAATCGATTGTTTTTTCTATTTATCATGTATACTTCGTTCAGTTAATCTCGCGGACTATGACTATTCGTTAGTATCCTTATCTGCTTATTGTTGACCTGCCATGTTTACATTTCTGCTCATGCTGCTGTTTGATTAGGTAAATGGTTCAGCCTATGTTATCTGTCTAGTTAACTTGTTATGTTATTAACTGTGGGTTACTTGACTTGTGTGATTGCCATGCTCACTAACTAATTAATTGCTTCCGCTTGCTTTTGGTTTTTCGTTTGGCTTATATGTATTCTGATTTCCTGATTAATTGTATGCCGGGTTATTTAGATGTTTTGCGGTGTATGTCATCGGCGCACTTGCTTTGTCCCCCTTTGTTATCTGTTCCTCCTGAATATCTGTTATTATTGTGTTCTGCAGGTTCTCCTTGGACTCATTGTTTCCATTTCGTTACGACCTTGTTATCAGCTTCCTTGTTTCATTTTGTATTTCTGATTTTGTTTAGCTTTCGTTTTGTTATATCTATTCACTGGGATTTTTAAGCTCAGCCGCATTTCTTTTCTTGCGGAAGGTGGAGATGGGCTTTGACGGGCTGAGAGTTGGAATGTTTTAGTGGACCGACCCTAGTTACCTTATTATTTTGGACTTATTTTGAAGAGCGATTGTTTCGATATTTCACTTCATTTTATTGACATATTGGATTTTGTATTTTCTTTGTAAGTCATCCATTTATATGACTTGGTATTTTATTTTCTATGGCTTCCGCTTGTATAAACTTCATTAGTATGTTCTGATATGACACCATGATGTGCTGTTTCTACCCTTGTGGGGTTGGGGTGTTACAATTATGGTATCAGAGCCCAGGCTTCGTCTTGTTTACCTTAGGATTGACTTGTGACGACTTGGGTAGACATTAGGCTTCCGTCTATTTCGATCTTTTCTAATCCTCTTGATTTTTCGTTCAGATTTGACTCCGATATTCTTTTGTCTTCACTGATTTGGCCTTTTTCTCTTCGCATTTGATTTTGTTATTTTATCTTTGCGCATCCGTTTGTCAATCGTTAGATGGAGACTACTCGTGGAGTCGAAGATGATGGTGCCGACCTTATGCTTGCAAGAAGGCTTCTAAACCGAGAGGTTCGTGAAGCCAGGCTTCCGACCTGCGATGTCTGCTGGAGACATCGATGCTGCCTGGCGGAGCTAGACGGATTAACCAAAGGCGCAAAGACGGAGACAAGATTCAACTTGTGGCTAAGAAGGTTCATCTACTTCATATGATTGGGCGCGACTTGTGTTACTCCGATTTGTTTGTCACGTGTTTTGAGGCGGATTGATATTTTGCTCGGTATTACTTTTCTTTGATTTGTTCAGAACTCAGTTTGAATCGTGAAGTTTTATCATTTAGCATTTTGGTGATATCTCAGCTTTATTTCCGGATCGTCAATAATGAGTCATGAGGAGCCGTTTGTAGCAAGTTGGTGGCCTTTTTTCTTTTGTGATATGGTAAGTTGGTTTGATGTATTATATGCTGCATGTTTGTGAATCTGTTCTGTTTTGGTATGTTACTTGCTATCTGTATGTTATCTGTTTTGATGTGATATTGGTTATGTGGTTTGTCATGACCCGAGGCAGAATATGATGACAAAAAGGACTTGTTATGTGATGCAATTATTATGACGTCTGATCAACGTGATAATATCGAGATCATATAATTTGGAAATCATACGACGTCTTGGGAAATGCCTGTGGTTAGTACTTGAATGGACTAGGGCTTATATCCGTTATTTGTTAATCCTCATGTTCGTTTGGAATTCTGTACCTCTTTGCGAGATTCTTACCGACATCTGTTACGTATAATTTTTGCACGATTTGGAACCGAAATCGTTATGATCTGTGTGAAGCTATGGATTGTTATGTCTGCCTTAAACCTGTACATCTCCATGTACTTCTGCGACTTCAATTTTCGAGGACGAACATTTTCTTTTAGAGGGGAAGAGTTGTAAAACCCTAAAATCTGAAACATGAAAAAGACTATTTTGCCCCTCTAATTTAAAATTTATGAAATACGTTAAATACTTCGAGCGCATTAAATACATTTCTAACCTAACATGTAAATGATTACCAAACCTAGTATACGAGGTCGATGTACACCTTACGTCTAAAAATTTAATAACACGTTTAATATTAGGCCGAATTTTTGTTAATCACACAAATGCATAACACTTGAAAGTATAAAGCCCTTAATATTCGAAATCAAAAGCCCACGTTGGTATTATGGAAAGTAAATATTCGGTTGAGAAATCCCCCTAATCGGCGAATATAAACGCCACTTAACTCCCCATTTAATTCTCATTAGCAACTTACCATTTACACAACTTAAAACACATTCTAAACCCTAATCACAAAAGTGACGGATGGACTTTGTTTTCCTCCTTTCCATTCAATCAAAGCAAAACGAGTACAAGAAAGGTGTTGGCTTGGTCGTGGGTTTTGTTGCTCTTGGACTTGTCTTCTTCCCCTCGATCATAAGAGTATGGTATCACGATTTTTGTTTCAAATTTTCCTTTCATCATTATGTTGTTTATCGTATGAGATGTAGTATAATCGAATACATGCTAAGTATACGTTAAGACCTCACAGAAAAAATGATACGATAAGTCTCACATAAAATCTTAACCTAGGTTGCATGAAATAACAAAGGGAAATGACAATGTATTCGACCCAACTTTAACCTGTTGTGAATCTATCTCGTCATGCCTATATAAGACACATATACATGTTCATCTAAATATGGTTGAGTCAAATGGAGTAAATAAATACACAAGCATTCCTTGATCAGTTTTGTGTCAACAACATCTAAATACATTGACGTAATGTGAATAATGGTACGAAGAAGTAAACCTTAAAAAAACTGATCATAATGATACGAAAATAATGAGAGGATATAAGGTTGGGGTCTTGGGCTGTGAATTTTGTGTGCGTGTGTATAAACGTGTGCTAGATTCTGTCTCATTAAACTGTTTGGTCTTGATTGGGGAAAGTGTGTCGCTGGTATGTGCTCATGGTTGTCCTGCCTTGTATTTGTTATGTACTCTTATTATGTATAGAAAATGTGTAGTTGATGTGGTATGGGAAATGGACTCGTAGGGAGAGTTTGAGGGTGATCGCGGAAGTTTTGTGTGCGTTGTTTGGTATTTTGAAAGGGGGTCGGGGGAGACGGGCATCGTGTTAGTCCGTTAGTATGTTTACCTTGTCGGAATTGTGAATATTGTGAACCACGATCAAGGGTAAATATTGTTGAGATTTCTACCATGTACGCATGAATATAACATGAATTTGAGTCCTTTAAAATCCCATGTACGCATGAAGCATTTTGTTTGCATGATACTTTTTTTTATTTAATTACTTACTAAACCTAAACTATTACACTTTGACTTTTTGACCCTACACTTTGATTATCATTATGATCGACCCTAGACCTTATTAAAATGTCATTTAAAAGCCTTAAAAATCTAATTATAACTTAGATATTATTAAACTTAACAAAATGTCTAAAAAAACTATAATTTGACCATTAATGACAATAAATTTTGTTAAGAACCCTAATTGAATCATTTGAAGTTATTACGTTTTAAAAGCCCTAAACCAAATTACTACTTATTCTGAAACAAAACCTAATTCGATTAATTATGGAAATTGTTAAATATGGAAACCCGCTTAAAGTACTAAAAATGGAAATTTATATAAACAGAAAGGAACCCTAATTATGAAATATGAATAGCGATAAGCCCTAAATAATAATCGACCATTATTCGTGAAGATCCCTCGAAGAAGGATTAATCTTCCGTGTCTTGTGTTTCATCTATTCGTCTACGTCTTTGCTATTGAATCAGGTACAGATATTCTGACCTTTCTCATAAGGTTTCTCATGATCTCTTTGCAGCTTTGATCTCTTGCCACTTTGATATTGAACCTTGCCTCGTTGTGAACTATTGATCTGAACCTTTGCTATTGAACCTTTGCTATTGAACCTTTGCTATTGACCCTTTGATATTGGACCTTGATATTGGACTATTGCTATGAACCTTTGAATGGTGAACTGTTGATATTGAATCTTTGATTATGATGACTGATATATTATAACACTTTGGACTTTTTGTTTTGACCTGTCAGTTTGATACCCGAGCCATTAACTAGCCATGGGGGTTGCAGGTCCATGTCATTGATGCACCAATGGCATGATTCTAGTGTGGTTGAGTGATGTTCCACACCGTCCCTATATTGTGTTGATTATGCCCGCTTCATTGTTATTGTTATGGCCACTATTGTTCTGCAGAGGTGTATGGATGCATCCTAGACTTGTACTGCACTGTTATATATATATATATATACTGTTCTGGTGATGTGGTGCGTGTGTGCAATACACCCCCTCACATTCTGGGAGCTAGCTACTCCATTGGTTACCGAGGTCTCCCCTTCTATAGGTTTGGTATTCCGAGGTCACCCCTCAAAATACAATGGCTACTATTGGATACTTGGCTGCTATTGCCACTATTGATATTATTGTATTGTATTGTTGGCTCGGGATAGATTTCTGACAACCCTTACACTTTTGATATACATATATTGTACCTTCTGTATTCCCCAATCCACCATATTCTGTATTAATTGTCCATTACTCAGTATCCTTATGTGACTCACTCTACTACCATGATATATATTCTATTGCATTGATCTGTCATACTCTTGTTCCGTTACTTCAGACTATAGTTCCATTCACGTAACAGGTTATTATATGATTATTGAATTTGATTATGTTGTTACATGTTTTTTGTGATTTCTGTTTACCTGCTACGACATCATTAATATGTGATTACATGATTCACTTGTTGTCTGACTATATGTTATCTTATTGTTATGTGACCCTTTGATTTATCTGGTGACCATGCTAGTGTGTAATCGATTGTTTTATCTGTTTATTATGTATACTTCGTTTAGTTAATCTCGTGGACCATGACTATTCGTTAGTATCCTTATCTGCTTATTGTTGACCTGCCATGTTTACATTTCTGATCATGCTACTGCTTGTTTAGGTAAATGGTTCAGCCTATGTTATCTGTCTAGTTAACTTGTTATGTTATTAACTGTGGGTTACTTGACTTGTATGATTGCCATGCTTACTTACTAATTAATTGCTTCCGCTTGCTTTTAGTTTTCCGTTTGGCTTATATGTATGTCATCGATGCGTTGCTTGATTTGTCCTCCTTTGTTATCTGTTCCTCCTGGATATATGTTATTATTGTGTTCTGCAGGTTCCTCTTTGACTCATTGTTTCCATTTCGTTGCGACCTTGTTATCAGCTTCCTTGTTTCATTTTGTATTTCTGATTTTGTTTAGCTTTCGTTTTAGTATATCTTTTCACTGGGCTTTTTAATCTCAGCCGCATTTCTTTTCCTGCGGCAGGTTTTAGGTTGGAAGATGGGCTTTGACGGGCTGAGAGTTGGAATGTTTGAGTGGACCAACCCTAGTTACCTTATTATTTTGGACTTATTTTGAAGAGCGATTGTTTCGATATTTCACTTCATTTTATTGACATATTGGATTTAGTATTTTCTTTGTAAGTCATCCATTTATATGACTTGGTATTTTATTTTCTATGGCTTCCGCTTGTATAAATTTCATTAGTATGTTCTGATATGACACCATGATGTGATGCTTCTACCCTTGCCGGGTTGGGGTGTTACAATTTTTGCAGGGGCGTATGGATGCATCCTAGATTTGTTCTGTATATGATATGATATGACATGATTGATTTATTTCGTTGATTGATGTTGTGTGCAATACACGTCCTTCACATTTCAGGAATTAGCTACTCTATTGGTTACTTATGTTATGATATATTTGGTTTCAGGCTCGTGATAGATTATTGATATTTTCCTTTCATGACCTTTTATCTTTGTTATGCCTCATGTTATTCCACAATGCACCATATTCTATATTTCTCATTTTAGTTTTCCGTTGATTAATCTTTCATTTAGTATCCTTATGTGATTCATCCGACTACCATACTATATACAGTTCATTTGATTTGCCATACTATCATTCCATTTTGGTTGACTTCTGTTTACCCCTGCTATTATATGATTTATGTGACTACCCATTTACCCTGCTATTATATGATTTATGTGACTACCTGTTTACCCTGCTATTATATGATTTATGTGACTACCCGTTTACCCTGATATTATATGATTTATGTGACTCAATGTTTACCTTGGTATTATATGATTTATGTGACTACTGTTTACCACTATGCTATTGACTAATTGATTTACCCGCCTTATGCTAGTATGTAATTATTTGACTCATCCATACCATGTTATACTTTCGTTCAGTTATTTCTGTGGGCTATTATTATCATTTAGTATTCCTATTTGCTATTGTGACTACCATTCTTGTGCTTCTGGTTGGTACTTTTCCATTGCATATGATATTGGTTTGGCGTAGTATTTTATGTTTACCTAACTTGTTGATCTGATATGCTTACGCTTCTGTTCATGCTACCCTTAATGATGAAATTTGATTCAACTTATATTATCTGTTTAGTTGACTTGTTTCGTTGCCATGCTATATTATTGTTTAGTTAATTCATTCAATTATGATGTTCGTTTGATATTCCTACCTGATACATGTGAATATCATGCTTATACTATTGTTAGGATTTCCGCTGGTTATGATACTTGTTCTATTTATTAATCACAATTATCCGACATTGCCATGCTTACATTCAATTTAGTTACTCATCGCTATGTAATTCAAATTTTTAGCTTATATCTATCATGATTATCTGATTTATTTGTTTTGCCATATTTATGTTTAGTTGATCCGTTGACTGATATGCTTGTTCACTGTTTGGTTACTTGTTTCTTTTTGAATACTGTTTATCAATTCCTATTCGTTTATGTCCGGTATCTGTATGTTTGGTTATTTTAGCAGCTATATATGTTCCCGACCGCCTGCTTTCGGTCTCCTTTGGTTTCTATGCCTTCTCTATTTCTATTAATATTGCATTCTGCAGGCTCCTCATTGACTCATTTCATTCCTCCTCTATGAATTTTGTTTCTTAGTTTACTTTGATTTGTTTATATCTTTTCATTGGGCTTTGTAAGCTCAGTCGCATTTTTTTTCCTTATCCCTGCGGCAGGTTTTAGCGGGAGCTAGGATTAGAGTGAAGAGAGTAGGAGTAGAATACCTACCCTTTGGCGACCCTTTCTTTTGGATTATCTTTTACTCAGTCCTTATTTTCGTATCTGCTTTGAATTTATTATGTTAGTTGGATTGCATGTTTGGACCTTTGAGAGTCCTTTGTTTATATGACTTTATTTTCCTTTATTTTATTCAAGACTTCTGCTTGCAATTCAATTATGTTCTGATATGACTCCGTAACGTGACATTCGGACCCTTGTTGGGTTGGGGTGTTACAATTATGGTATCAGAGCTAAGATTACGTCTTGTCGACCTTAGGATTGACCTGTGAGGACTTTGGTAGACATTAGGCTTCCGTTTGTTTTGATCTTTTCCGATTGTTTTCACTTTTCGTTCAGATTTGATTTCTATACTCTTTTGTCTCCATTGATTTAATACTCCTTCCACATTTTATTTTGTTTGTTTTGCCTTGGCGCATTCGCTTGTCGATCGTTTAGATGGAGACTACTCGTAGAGTCGGAGATGGTGGTCAATTCCAGCCAGCTGCTGCAAATGAGTTTCAATTAGAGAGGTTCGTGAAGCAGAAGTCGCACTCGATTGTAATGCTGCTGGAGACATCAGGATGCTACTGGAGAGAGCTAGCTGGAACAACTAGAGGAACAAAGACCGAGACAAGATTCAACTGGTGGATACTTGGAAGACGTAGGGAGCGCAGACCGGCGTATGCATCGAGACGCGAGAAACTACTACCAAGATTCGGGCATATTGGTGTCGATAGTCCAACTGTTGAAATGCTGAGAAGATTCATCTACTTCATATGATTGGGCGCGATGATGAAGTCCTATGGCTTGATTCTTCGGTGTTACTACAACTTCGCGTTGTGTTTTAGATCTCTTTGATAAATCTTGATTTTCATCCATTATGTTTATATGATTTGTATTAGTTAGACTTTGCGGCACCTTGTAATTCTAGTGAGCCTGAGGCTATTCTTGATCATCAGTAATGAGTCACGAGGAACCTTCTCGAGCAAGTCAGCGTCTTTCTTTATTTTGTGGAATGGTAAGTCGATTTGATGTATTATATGCTTCTTGTATGTAAATCAGGTTTTATTTGGTATGTTACTTCCTATCTATATGTGTATCTGTTTTGACGAGATGTTGGTTATGTGGTTCGTCATGACCGGAGATAGAATATGATGAGAATAAGGACTTGTTATGTGATGCAAGTATTATGATGCCTGATCAACGTGATAACACCGAGATCATATAATTTGAACTTATTGGAATCATACGACGTCCTGGGAAATGCTTGAGGTTGGTACGTTGGATGGACTAGGACTCATATCCGTTATTTGTCAGTTTTCATATTCGTTTGGAATTCTGTACCTCCTTGCAAGATTCTCACTGACATCTATTACGTATAATTTTTGTACTCTTTGGACCAGAAATTGTTATGATTTGTGCGAAACTATGGATTGATGCGTCTGCCTTAACTAGTACATCTCCATTTACTTCTGCGACTTCAAT
This sequence comes from Chrysanthemum makinoi, assembly GCA_910596185.1. Taxonomy (NCBI): domain Eukaryota; kingdom Viridiplantae; phylum Streptophyta; class Magnoliopsida; order Asterales; family Asteraceae; genus Chrysanthemum; species Chrysanthemum makinoi. The sequence continues at coordinate 224,253,859 of OU343225.1, read as the reverse complement.
TTCGCGGACGAAAATTTTTTTTAGAGGGGAAGAGTTGTAAAACCCACAAATTCGAATTTGTTATGCAAAATTAGAAAGAATATGATAAATTATATAAGTTATGACAAATTAATATTTTTGAAATAACCTAAAGTTTAATATACTTTTTACTTTTGAATTTATTTGTACCTACACTTTAGTTAATTAAAATACATTTGTATTTACAAAAAAAATATATATATATATATATATATATATATATAGAGTAGGGATCCAGTGAGAAGTAAATTAAAATAAGAAGTGGTGAGGTGACAAAAACTACTAATTTGAGATGCACGACTTGCATTAGATACATTTCTATTCATATAGATGCAACATCTTGAGTTTCAAAAGTTAATTTGATGTATAGATGGTGCAAATTGATTTTCATGATTTCGCACGCAAGAGGATCAAAACAAGAGAAATTATTAAATGCATCTAATATACATATATGCATCTCGATTAAAAGCTAGAAACACACTATGGTGCTGCTATAATGCATCTAAGATTATAGGGATGCATCTAATTTAGGTCGGTGCATCTCAGATTTGCGATTATAGTTCTTCTTATTCCTTCTTATTTTAAGTAATCTTCTTATTTGATCCTAACTTTATATATATATATATATATATATATATATATATATATATATATATATATATATATATATATATATATATCTATACATTATATATAAGAGGAGGCATGCCACGTCATAATGCCACTTGGCATCCCATAATGCCATGTCATATTTCCATGTCATCATTAATACATGTGGCATTTTTTTATTTGATTAAATTGACTAATTTTGTATGTGGCATTTTTTTTAATTTGATTAAATTGACTAATTTTCGGATTACTAAATGTATTGTAAAAAAATGTTACTAACAAGGTTCGAACATGAGATCTTCTTCAATAACAAACATCTCAACCACTGGAACAATGAAACTTTTGATATTCTGTTTTCAAATCAATATTAATAAAGCTTATATAAACTATTGTTTCAACAATACTTTGGTTAATTATAAAGATTTTAAAAATTAGGAAACAAAAAGTGCATCTTTTCTTTTCCCTAATATATTTTTTCTTGAACTCATAATATTTTGCGGTTTGATGCCGCTTTTTTGTTTTGTTTCTTTTGTGGTTATAGGTTGACACTAACACAATGAAAAAGACCATTCATGCATTGGGAAGATTCAAGCAAGTTTAAGGAATACAATTATGGCAGATTGATGATTTTGGGATGATATCGTCCCAATAAGCAATATTCTTAGTTTCTAAGATGCGTTTACTTGGTTATTGTGAATTTGAATCTTATGTTGGTTTATTGTATTTGCAGGTGGATGTTTTATTCTTTTCAAGTTCTTTAGTTTTATCATTATCTTTATCTTATACATTGGAATGAAATCTGATATGTTCTTAACTTCAAACTTGGTTTGGTTATTGTGGAAACATTTAATATTTATGTCGCTAGTAGATCAATATTGTGCATTCTTTAAGGCAAAAATATGCATGATAACATGTTAGGCTATGTTTTGTTTAGTGATTTGTTAACAAGACGCTTGTTACTATTGCATATCACTTTACTTATGTACTTATTCAGACTTTGAAGGATACCTAAGTTCACGTTGCCATGGATGTAAGGCTTACCGTAAGTCCTAATATGAATTATTCTATATATTGTAGATCCTTTCCATGAGGTGAAGAGCAAACTGAAGCAAGGAGGTAAGTTGGAGTTGAGGCATGGAACTATCAAAAAATAAGTGGCTCTGTATTTGATGTCTATTGACGAAGGTGCTTTTTATGTCCTTACCAATATTGCAAGATGAGCAAGCTAGCAATTTTAATTTATGCTATACATTTCATTTATCTTGATTACATATGTAACTGTATGTATTTTCACTGTTTATCTCAATTAGTTTATATATGCACTTTTTTAAATATGAATTTGGGGTGTTACTACTTAACTAATCATCTTCTAATGGAACCGGAGCAGGTAAGAATAAGAAACAACTTAACAAGCAAATAAAGAAGCCGTAATGGCAGAACATGCTGCGACCTATGGTGATATTTCCATCAAGCAACTTCAATTACTGATGGATATTGGACGTGAATGGAAAACGGTTAGTTTATTATCAGAAGGCTTGATAGATCATCCAATGTTAGTTAGAGGACAAATGCAAGTGATTCGTCGTTTTGGTAAATGGCATTTGAATCAAGTAAGAGAGGGTTGCATACTCGAGTGTGTGTTGAGACTGATTCTAATCATGGTGGGTTAGTGATCAAATGCTTAATTATGCTATTGGCATTAGTAGAGAGTCCTTCGTTTATGTCGAAGGAATTGTTCAATTTCCATCGAGCCAATTACCAAATGATCTCAAATGGTGAATACAAGCTCTTTTAGTATTATTCTTGGTGAAAGACGAAATTATGTATATATATCGTAATATTTATATATTCATCGATTGCAGAAAATTCAAAGGAAATCTATTATTATTCTTTACATATAATACGGTCAATGCCACTAACGGAATCTTGATTTTCGAGATATACCATTTAGATATAAAGGTTTTACAACTTGTGACTCAGGGTGAACTTGGCATGATTCTAACATAATTTGGGGGCTCATGGGTCCTGTGCCAGCTTGTGGTACCTCATGTAATGTAGATTTGATTGAAAGTTCTTTCATCGGTAGTGGCTCTCTTTTGATTTCTAGGGTGAGATTCATTGATCAAATATCGTAGACAACAAAAGCGTTCAATTTTGGTGTGATGCGTCAACAGATTTAGAGGCACAGGCTTTGAAAGCTCTGTGTTCGTCAATTCTACGGACATGGCTATTTGAGCATTAGGCTTCATACATTTTTCATAATACCTATCACACTATAATTGCTACTTCATTTATATTTCTAGATATATGTGTAGAATTTTCATATTTTCACCTAATCGATACAGGTGTTTGTGACAACCTACTTTTCTGTCATTTCGACACAATTCATGTCTCATTATTTCAACATTTATAGTAAACTTGGTTTTTTTGTTTCAAATTAAGAACCTTTAAGGTTTAGCGGCGAATTCATGATCATAACATCACATACATTTCATATGGACTAAGATTAGTCTACATTTCATTGACATCATTTGCATCTCATTAATTCATTCACGACATTTCATTTCACTTTATACGTAATTTTATATTTAATAATTCTATTATGTGAGTTATTATTTTAAATATTTAATCCGTTATTTCTCAAAATGATCCTGTATTTTTAAACTTACATTTAGTTTTATAAAACTATATTTTAGTTTTCCTAGTGTTTCAAATTTATTTGTACATAATCAAAGTTAAATTATTACGCGTGTTTCTTAAAAAATTACGAATTATTTTATCACCCAAATTTCACAAGGAAAGTATTTTTACAAATTTTGAACTATTAAAAACTTACATGTACCAAAAATTTCCATTTATCCTACAAGTTACAAATTTCTACAAATCTCTTACACTTTTCTTTACAAGTTTATACAAAATTTCATACAAGTAAAAAAAAAAAAAAAAAAAAATATATATATTTTGGAGAGACAACCTCCCTAAAACCGGTCAAGGGGAGGGGTGTGTTTTAAAGTGGCATGGTTCATTAATGATGTTTCCTCAATGATAATACATAAATCTTACTAGATATTTTACCTCATTCATTTTCATACTCAAAAGTGTGTAAGAAAAAGTTCTCCCTTTTCTTTGGCTTCTCCAAACCGGCCATACATCAAGGTTCAAAGGGGATCAAGATTTTTGCAAAATCAAGTGTTTATGAACCTAGTTTATACTCTTTTTATGGTTTTGAAATAAAAACCAAGGGTATTTAAGTTTAATCCTTGTTACTTTCACCTCTTCATTATCACTAGTAAGCATGTTTTTATCATTTTCATGTTTTCATTACATATTCATCTTTCATTTTTATACAAACATGTGCATATGTGATTTATACCATTTTTCATGATTTATTGAGTTATATATATATTATGGTCATCCTATAATTATCCCCTTGGTATTGGTTGGTCTTGATGATGTATAGGAACCCATGACACCCTAAGAATGGTAGGATTAGATTAGTTTGGAGTTGATTTGAAAGGATTAGAATAGGTTTTGTCCGAGAAAAACTATTTTCATATATATATGTTCTGTCCTTGTTTGATTTTTGGAAAATCCGACAGTAGGCAACTTTTTGGCCATGATATTTAGAAAATATACTTTAAAATCAATCCGGGTCGCTTGAAATTGAATAAAACGGAGTTATAACGAGAAAGTTATGGATTTTACAAGTTTATTCGACGAAAATTATATTTAGAAATTTCAGCAACATATTTTAGCTTTGTTCTGGTCAAAACGAGCCTTAAGCTTCACAAATTATTTCAATTTCAAAAATATATTATTTTATTTCATACAAGCTAAGGACGTATAAAACGTAGAAAACGGATTTGAAACGACAAAGATATGCACTTTTCATAAACTTGCCGTAACTAATTTTCTGCACACAATTAGCCAAAACCACCATCTTTAACCCTTATTATCTTTATGTTCAGACCTTTTGGACGAAAACTCTGAACTCAACTTTAGATACGATACAAACTTTCCAAAACAGTCGAGTTCTCTAACGATCGACGCATACCTCTTGTTTCTTACAATGCAAAGCCATTTTGTTAATTTCATAAAATTCGGCTAACATTGTTTTATACCTAAAGTGGTAATTTCTCTAAAATCATTATAAAACCATTGTAGGATGACATTTTACGTAAAACATGTAAAGTGATTTTTGATTGGTCAAGACGTCAAAAGAGTATTTTTCAACATGTGTAATATTTTCAAAACTCAAATGGTATATAAATAACATACGTAGTGCATGCATAACATTACATTGCAATTCATGACATATCATATCATTGATATAGGTCCCGGTTAACGCATTACATTATATCTCGTGTACTCACTTTTGCCATTATTCCAGTTACCAAGTGAGTTTTCATAGCCCTGCTTTTACTTGTTTTCATAACTGCTTTTGCATGCTCAATTATTTTCATTTACTTTCATAAGTAATCTAACTTTTTAAGGATTACCGTGAGTCTTCATAGCCCCACTTTTAATTGTTTTTATACTACTTTTGGGGGAGATACATGCTCAATTATTTTCACAAGTACTTTACAGTTTTTAAGGATAACTTCTATCATGATCACCATTGTTTCTAAATCAAATGTTATCCTATATCAATTGTTCTGTTTGCGTGCTATATTCTAACGTCGATAACGTTCTAAATAAATTGACCAATGGATACATCGAATAAAGTACCATGTCGGTTGACTCCATGATACATTGAGTTAGGTGCTATATGATTATGTGCTATTGTTCACCGAGTAGGTACTATTGTGAATTCATTTGACGATGTGTGGTTGAATATAAACTATATATACATTTCGGGCAAATGGGTTGTGAATAACCACAGGTAAGTTTTGTATGGGCGGACTTGAACCGAGTGGATTTACAATGCCTTTGTCATAAACGATTTCATACATTGAGTCATGCACTATTGTGAATTCATTTGATCATTTTAATAAACTATGCATATTCGGCAATGGGTTGTGAACAACACGGGTTGCAAGTTTGTATGGCGGGACTTGGAACGAGTGGATTTACAATGCCTTTGCTACATAAACGATTTTGAAAGTTTTATATCAACGATTACAATGCCTTTGTTTGCATAAACGATTTCGAAAGGCTTTACATTTCAAAACAAACTCTATGAACTCACTCAACCTTTGTGTTGACACTTTTTATATGTTTTATCTCGGTATCTAAGGTATACACTTCATGGCATGCATTTGGACACCTCATGGAGTCGTGGTGACGAAGCGTCTCACTTGGGTTTTACTGAAAACATCGTTTGAAATTGTAACAAACTTATTTCCGCACAAGTTGATTTTCATTTGGGACCTACTTTGTAAACTCTCGATTATTTTATTAAATCAAGCGATGTATTTTCCAAATGACACTTTAGGTCGTTCAATATAACTGTGATTGTGATGCTATGAGTCAATCCCCGTGAATTCCATTCACTGCAAAAGGTAATTTGGGGTGTGTGGGTTGGCATCGAGCTTCGGTTATAGGGAACTAGGTTGCATCATTGACCCTAGACTATAACTACATCATCATTGCATCTCATCATTTCATCATAATGCGTATGTTCACTTGCGTGCGATTTATACTTACTTTTTCGAGTTATTTACTTTCATTTCATATCGATTGTCACACGGATGCCTTTAAATAGCCATCCCATTATCCTTTCCTCATACTCTAATGTGGAGAATTCCTTGTTATTCCCTATCACAATCTTTACATCAATTGACTCATCATCGATAACGTCGAATTGAGATAAACCCTTTAAGTAGGGCAAGGTCACTCTCACTCCTTTGTTTCATCACTAACATGTCGAGTTACACGTTACTAACACATTAAGTCACTAAACCATTATACACTTGAAGCACTTACGACACCTCATAACCATCTTTTCGGAACCTGTCGATTATTTTGAAAAATAACCTCAACTTACTGTTTTTATCACATCTCTTTGGAGTGTTATTATTAACATCGGATTTTGCTACGTCTCACATTTTGTTTTGAAGAAGATATGGCACCAAGAAAGCTACGCTTGAAATGACCCAAGCACTATTCAAAAGTTAGTGAATGATAGCATAGCTGATGCTTTAAGAGTCAAAGGGAACAAGAGTCACGCCGCGAGGCCGCCACCAGCTGAAGCCGCTGAAGGCTAGTCCTATGGAAATGCCGGAGGATCCGGAGAAGAGATGTTCGCACAAGGATTTCAAAGTGGTGAGCCCAACGAAGTTTGGGGGACGAAGGAGCCACGCCATGGTACATGGTTTGAAAAGTTGGAACGTGTTTTGCTTTGTAATTGCTGATGATAGTAAGGTCAAATTTGCTACAAGTACATTACTCGATGAGCATTACGTGGTGGAATTCATATGCTCAACCGATTGGAATGGAGAATGCTTTCAAGCTTACTTCAATTTAAGGGTTTGGTGACTAAAGTTTTGTCCCCATCGAAGTGAAAAAGTTGGAGACGGAATTCTACGAACTAGTAACGATTGGGTACGATATTAACATACATTGAGATTTTGAATTGGGCGTTATGCCCTCGATGGTACGGATAACGGAAGTTGCTTGAGGCTTTTATCTGGACTTCCGAATATCAAGGAAATGTGACTTCGTTTGATCCACAAACAATCGAGGAAGCTTTTTGGGTGACTCAAAAGCTCATGGCCCAGGTAGTGAAGAGAGGTAAGTACACCAACACCAACCGAAACAACAACAACCCCAACAACCGCACCAACTACAAACAATAACCAACAACAACGGCGATAACCAAATCACAACAACAAAAGAAATGGAAAACGACCAAGAGATGATAAACAACAACAACCAAAACCGTAACACTAACCGGCCATCGAAAGAATGAAGACGAAGTCGCAGTGGTCTATGTTGTTTGCACCAACAAAGGGAAGAGCTTACAGGAAACTTAACGATGCCACCAATGCACGCTACATCATAATGGTCCATGTGGTATATGTTTTAGCTGTCAAAGTAGGACACCTTGCTATGGACTGCAGGGCGACCATAGTTACATGCTTCAGATGTGGGGAACAAGGACACTATCGGAATCAATGTCCTCAAAACCAAGGTCAAACAAGGTGCTATGGGAATGTATATATGTTAGAAGGAGGAGGAGGAGCTCGTCAAGGTATCAACGACGCGGAAGATGAAGAAGTTCAAACTAATAAGTTTATCTCCTTATGTACTATGTCGTGCTAAGTTTATGTTTTCCATCATATCCGAATCTTTATAACCTAAGATGTATTTTATTTGATAAACCACTCGTTGTAAAATATTTTCATCTATAGTACTTTATTTTCTTTCCGATTTGTTATCATTTACGAGGATTTCAATTCTTTTACTTTAACTATCATTTTAACGACACTTCTCCATGTCTTCTCTCCTCGATGTTCATCACAATTTTAACATCATTTGACTCAACACCAAACAACATATGAGTCGATTAGTCCAAGCATTGCATAGTTACTCTAAATTATACATATCGATCACCTATGTCTAATTCGGAAGAATCATGCAATGAAGGGAGAAGTAAGCATATTCCAGAATCGAAAGCCAAATTTTCAAAAGATTTTCTTCAAACCACTTGTTTCAGTTTGATCCGCGCTTGTTTGATGAGTTGCAAGTGATCGAGCTAGAAACAAGTTGTTACCCAAACCGATTTAACTAATCGTATGACGTTCTTGTTTGATGAGTTGTGGGATTAAGTAAAAACGGTTACCAAAGTCTTTTGAGGGTTTTGCTCGAGAATGGGAAGACTTGCCTCATCAAACCCTAAACCCGTTAGACTCAAACAACGATTGAATTCCGGTGGACTCTTTTGGATGGGCGAATGACAACCCGACGGGTCATTTCTCAATTCATAATTCATATTTCAACATTTTAGTAAACTTGGTTTTACTTGTTTCAAATTGCTGTAACCCTGAAGGTTTAGCTACGAACCATGATCATGACATCAATGTACATTTCCATATGGACTCAAGATATTCACATTTCACTACATCCTTTTCAGATCTCATTAATTCATTCAATACATTTCATTTCACTTATATCAGTACTTTTGCATTTAATAATCTTTATCACAAGTGAGTTATTATTTAAATATTTAATCCAAGCATTTTCAAAATGATCCGATGTATTTTAAACTTACATTTAGTTTATCAAAACTATATTTTTAGTTTTCCTAGTGTTTCAAATTTATTTGGTACATAAATGCTAAAATTATTAACGTCGTGTTTCTTTAAAATTTTACGATAATTATTTTATCACCCAAATTTCACAAGGAAAGTATTTTTACAATTTTTGAACTATTAAAAACTTACATGTACCAAAAATTTCCATTTATCCTACAAGTTACAAATTTCTACAAATCTCTTACACTTTTCTTTACAAGTTTATACAAAATTTCATACAAGTAACAATTTAAAAAAAAAAAATATTTTAGAGACAACCCTCCCTAAAACCGTCAAGGGGGAGTGGTGTTTTAAATGGCATGGTTCTATTAATGATTTGTTCAATGATAATACATAAATCTTACTAGATATTTTACCTCATTCATTTTTCATACTCAAAAAGTGTTAGTAAGAAAAGTTCTCTCCTTTTCTTTGGCTTCTCCAAACCGGCCATACATCAAGGTTCAAGGGGATCAGATTTTTGCAAAATCAAGTGTTTATGAACCTAGTTTATACTCTTTTTATGGTTTTGAAATAGAAACCAAGGGTATTTAAGTTTAATCCTTGTTACTTTCACCTCTTCATTATCACTAGTAAGCATGTTTTTATCATTTTCATGTTTCCTTTTCATTACATATTCATCTTTTCATTTTTGGTACAAACATGCAAGACATATGTGATTTATACCATTTTTCATGATTTATTGAGTTATATATATATTATGGTCATCCTATAATTATCCCCTTGGTATTGGTTGGTCTTGATGATGTCTAGGAACCCATGACACCCTAAGAAGGTGTATGGTAGGATTAGATTAGCTTTGGAGTTGATTTGAAGGGATTAGAATAGGTTTTGTCCGAGAAAAACTATTTTCGATAAGTATATATTGTGTTCTGTCCTTGTTTTGATTTTCTGGAAAATCCGACAGTAGGCACGACTTTTTGGCCATGATATTTAGAAAATATACTTTAAAACGAACTTGGCGCTTGAACGGAATAAACCGGAGTTATAACGAGAAAGTTATGGATTTTACAAGTTTGACGACGAAAATTATATTTTTCTGAAATTTCAGTACATATTTTTAGCTTGTTCGGGTCAAAAACGAGCCTTAAGTCACAAATTATTTCACTTCTCAAAAATATATTAGTTTACTTCGATACAAGCTAAGGACGATAAAACGTAGAAAACGGATTTGAAACGACAAAGATATGCACTATTTCATAAACTTGCCGTAACTAATTTTCTGCACACAATTAGCCAAAACCACCATCTTTAACCCTTATTATCTTTATGTTCGAGACCTTTTGACTAAAACTCCTGAACTGAAACTTTTAGATATCGATACAAACTTTCCAAAACAGTCGAAGTTCGTTTCTAACGACGACGCATTAATCGCTTTCTTACGACTAGTTTTCCAAAGCCATTTTTGTTAATTTCATAAAAATTCCGACGACATTGTTTTGCTACGAAAAGTGGTAATTTCTCTAAAAATCATTATAAAACCATTGTAGGATGACATTTTGACGTAAAAACATGTAAAGTGATTTTGATTGGTCAAGACGTCAAAAGAGTATTTTTCGACGATGTGTAATATTTTCAAAACTCGTAAATGGTATAAATAACATACTAAATGCATGCATAACATTACATTGCAACTCATGACATATCATATCATTGATAATAGGTCCCGTTAACGATACATTATACCCTGTACTCACTTTGCCATTATTCCAGTTACCAAGTGAGTTTCATAGCCCTCGCATTTGTTTTCATAACTGCTTGGGGAGATACATGCTCAATTATTTTCATTTACTTCAATAAGTAATCTAACTTTTTAGTGATTACCGTGAGTCTCTTCATAGCCCCACTTTTAATTGTTTTTATACTACTTTTGGGGGAGATACATGCTCAATTATTTTCACAAGTAACTTTAGAGTTTTTAAGGATAACTTCTATCATGATCACCATTGTTTCTAAATCAAATGTTATCCTATATCAATTGTTCTTGTTTACGTGCTATAGTTCTACGTCAGATAACGCTCTAATCGTTGACTACTGATACATCGTCAATAAGTATCATATGTCGGTTGACTACCATACATTGAGTTAGGTGCTATTGATTATGTGCTATTGTTCCACGTCGAGTAGGTACTATTGTGAATTCATTTGACGATGTGTGGTTGAATATAAACTATATATACATTTCTGCAATGGGTTGTGAACACACAAAGGTGCTCTCAGATGGCGGGACTTGAACCGAGTGGATTTACAATGCCTTTGCTGCATAAACGATTCGCCACATTGAGTCATGCACTATTTTGTGAATTCATTTGACGATTCCTGTTTGAACATAAACTATGCATATTCGGCAATGGGTTGTAACACACGTTGCAAGTTTTGTATGCATGGGACTTGGAACTCGAGTGGATTTACAATGCCTTTGCTACATAAACGATTTTGAAAGCCTTTACATATCAACGATTTACAATGCCTTTGTCGCATAAATCCATTTTGGTGGCTTTACATTTCAAACAAATCCTATGAACTCACTCAACCTTTGTGTTGACACCTTTAGCATGTTTTATCTCAGGTATCTAAGGTATACACTTCATGGCATGCATTTGGACACCTCATGGAGTCGTGGGACGCACGCGCTCTCTCTTGGGTTTTACGTGAGACTTTAAAACATCGCGAACTGTAACAAACTTATTTCGCACAAGTTGATTTTCATTCTGGACCTACTTTGTAAACTCTGACATTTTTATTAAATCAAACGATGTATTTTCCAAAATACCTTTAGGTCGCTCAATATAACCGTGATTGTGATGCTATGACGCCAATCCCCAGTGAATTTCCATTCACCCAAAACAGTATCAGTGACATTGTTGTTGTGACAGGTATCAATAAAGTAATTGTCGTTGTGACAAGTATCAATAAAGTAACGGGAGAGGGTTCCTTTTTTAGGCTGCTGTTTTTCGTTCCGATCTCTTCAAGCTTTTGGCTGCTTTTTCTACTTTTGGTATTGTTGTTAACCGTTTGTTACTATTTCATCGTATATCTTACTCTAAATGTGAGGATGCTTCACGAGATTAGCCATAATCCATTGTAGAGCAGTAGTGGTGGTGTCTGTACCAGCATTAAGAAACTCGCTACACATACCTACCATCTTTTTATAAGTGAGCTTTCAACCATTTCCATTATTACCTTCGTCCTCAGGAAGCTGCAGATTCACCAGTGTATCAACAAAAGCCAAGATATCCTTGTCAGAATCAGCTGATTCAATTCGATCTCATTAATCTGACCCTCATCAAACTTCTCTCCAAAACACATCAACACCAACAAGCTGAACATAACATACTGAAAATGATCAACCACCTTGATCACCTTCATGGCACTGCTCCTGGAGTTTATCAATCAAGTTACAAAGGAGCCACTTGCGAGCCCATGTGTACGTCTTGATCCTATACGGAAGCATGATCTCAGATGCAAGGTTTCGTCTCAGAAGCCGCCAAGTAGGGCCATAGGAGGCAATGGAGATTTTGTGCATATAGATAGTGTTGGGACGGTCTGAAAACATGGCACCTTTTTGAATGAGTATTTCGTAGGCGAGTGAATGGCTCCCAAAAAAAACAGACCGTTGAAAACCAATCGAAAGACTGATGAGTGGTCCATGTGTGGCCTTGAGCTTTGTCAGAATGGGCTGAAAACTGCCACCACAGCTGACTGACTCTTGTGTCATTATTGAAACACAGGGTGAAAAGACTCTCTCAAGGGAACATGAAGATAGTTATCTTTAACTTATAATTCTAAGGAATCAGCGACAATCTCTATGTCGACTTCAGTGTTACCCCGGGTTTCATCCTATGGAATTACTGATCTCCTTGACCCTTCGTCTACGAATTTGCAAGTAAGTTTGACCCCGTAGCTACCTTAAATCTTACAGTGGTTACAATAATACATTGCAGTGGTTGTTACAGTGGTTACAGTTTTTCTTTACCTGTTGTTGTTAGTCATATTGGAAAAGTTTTGCACGTGTCGAAAATAATGATTAGTAAGGCTGCTGGAAGTATATAATTTCTATTTAATGTTATTTCATATGTTAAGACTCATCGAAGCGGGTTTCTGATAAATGTATGCTGATTAAGGCTTGAGATCCAAGTTGGCTGAAGTGCATCTTTAATGATAATAACTAATAACCTCTTAAATTATTTTCATTATTTTCTTATCAAGTTTGACACCCTTATGGGAAAGTGCAGGAAAATGCAGTGCGCTGAGATTTGGAGCAGACAAGGTCAAGTGAAATACATTAGTTTTCTCAAATGGGATAAAAAGTCTACAATGGATAATAAGTAAGTTTTTACTATAATAGAAAAAGTTGTGTTGCACTTGGTATGAAACTGATTATTTGACCTAAAAAATCTGTTTATCCTTTTTGCAACAATGATAATCAGTACGGACAAGTAAATCCAAACAAAAGTTCATCATTCAACCAGGAATCCTGAAGCTAAAATTTTCAAAAGTGTAGCTATTAGAAATCCAGATGTCGTTTAAAAAAAAGAAATCCAGATGCTCCTTTTGTTGCTTCGGGTTCCTCCAGAGGACCGAGCATATATTTTCCTGATCTTATCAAGGTACTTTTTTCAATTTACACAGGTTATACGCTTATAACAAGAAAATGATAGGTTTTTTTTCGGAACGACATGTTCATTAAAAAGAAAAAACTAGCAAGGAGCTAGAATATAACTAAATATAGATCAAGGGATCATACAAGAAACCAATGGATCGTTTAACCAATCGATCCAACTAGGCAACAAACTGTTGCAAATTACATCTATATAAGAGATACAATTATGTGAAAAATTCTTTACTTCCTCTCATAAATGTCTTTTAGTGGGGGGTTTTAAATCAAAACAAACATGGTTCCTATATTCCATATAACCCACAAGGAGGTTTGAATGACTGCATTGAAACAAAGAGACTTTCTGTTTAAGGTAAACTTGTCTGCCCACAACATTAGGTTAAATGATCCCCTTAGGGTTATCAGCCATACCCTAAACCACCATATCTTAATCGAATTCCATAGGAGAACGAAAGTATTTCGTACTGCCTTTCCGGCACACTAATTTTCTGGATCCTCTTAGCTTTTAAAAACAAAGCAAATTAAACTGAAATGATATTAAGGCATCTACACTAGCGATAACTGCTACCTAATGTTTAATCAAACTATTTTTTTTTTCAAAATAAAAAAAACCTAGAAACCGTCACAAGATGCTAGCTGGTCATGTTTAATCAAGTGAGTATTAAACACAGACTTTTTCATCAGTATAATATTAGATGGTAGGCAATTAATTGACAACTTTTAAATTCTTGCAGGTGTAGATCTTAGGTCAGCAAAAGTCTATGAACCTGGACTTCTAAATTATAAAGTGAAGCATGTATTTTACCGTTCTGAAAAGAAGAAATTCAGATGACGCTATGATTATTATCGGGCTTCTGTATTTGAGGTATATACTTCAAACTCATCTACATGATAGAACTATAGTGTTAAGAACAATAGAGTTCACATGTTGTTAGTTTGCAGTTGTCTTATTTCAAAACTGGACTAACATTGTTCCATATCAGCTTGGTGGGAGGAACACTTTATTGGCTCCAAATCTCAATGACAGGCTTCCTTATGTCACTGATCAGGCAACCATAATATTCGGTGCTGATGTTAGTTATCCCCAGACTGGAGAGGAATCTTGCCCTTAGACTCCTCGTGTAAGTTGCTATGTGTATTCTTATTACTTTCTTGCATTATTTTAAGATAACAGTTATGACCCATTGATTGCACTACAGTAGTACTTAATTTTATTTTCCTACTTATGTAAATAAAATGATTTACGAGGTTCGAGTTTGATGCATCAGGTATATACTTTGGGGAATTTTGGACGATATTGATTCCTTTAACTGTACGTTGCTTTTCACTATAGTAAAAACTCTCAGTGTTGTTTACTTATGAATGGGTCAATTTGGGTTTGGTTTCATCTCATCTCAAATGAGTTAAAGGGGGAATGGGTCCAGTGGTTGAAAGTCACCCAAAATCCTACACTGCTTATAAGTTGCAACCTCCAAAATTGTTTTTATTTAAAATTTATGCCATTGTAATAATATTTCTCTTTCAATTATATTCAACACATTAGCTCTTTATGAAAATTATAAATAAATAAATAATTGACAAAAAAATGTTTGGGAGTAGCATTAAGCAGTTTTGGATTTCCTAAGCTAATGAGAGGAATTAGCATACAAATGAGATAATAAGCTACTCTAACAAGCCTAAATAAGCACTAATAAGCAAACATTATACTAACTATACCTAAGGAAACTAACAAGCACTTACTAAACTACAATAAGCACTTAATAAGCAGAAAAAAGCTATAGAAAAACGATGCAACAGGCTACTGTGATGGCTGCTATTATGCAGTAGCAAAACAGCCTAATGGGGCTTTTTGAGGCTTAATTTTAAGTGCCTAAATGAGCCTAAAATTGAAAAGCAAGCTGAAACAATTGATATTAGCACTGTGATAATCCTAAAAAACTAATTGAGAACTAATGACAAGCTTAATAAAAAAGTTATTTTTTGTATGGTTAAACACAGGCTTCACTGCCGCACCAGTTCATTAAAGGGCTAACAACAGCAACACTACAAGGACGGGCCCAGATCATTCCTGACCCATCACTTGATATTGAAAATCGAGGAGATCTGGTGTTCTATTTAGATGGGGCTCATAGTCCTGAAAGCATGGAAGTTTGTGCACCATCAAATATTGTCACCCATTTTCTCGCATAAGTATGTCACGATTGAACGGATGAATGATACATTCACATGTAAGTAATATTAGCTATTACTATATGAGAAAAACCTTACTGGCATGTAATATTGATTCCATTCTATTTTGACTTAGTTTTTTGAACGTATTATTGTTACGGTTTAGTAAAATAGCAGAACATGACTCCAACGAAATGCGTAGCTGTTATAGTCGAGCTCATTCTAGGACGCAAGGCAAGTAAATTTGTTAACTCCTCCATGTGTGTTGATCTGTTATCAACATGGTTTCTAAGTGGGATCAGTAGTTAATAGTCAACGTATTGTGTCAGTTATATTACATTAACATGTTCGTCACAGGCCTAAATGACCGCTCTATATTCACGCACGCTATTTCATTCCATTTTCTAAGACTTTACATTAAACCTCTGTATATGATTGTGGCGAACATTGGTGTTAACACGTATAGTAATAACCGAAATCTAAAAGCGTGGATGGCGGTGGCATAATTTCTGTAAGAACTGGTCACCTCATAGGTAAATTCTTGGTATATTTATTTTACTTCTATATTTGTTAAAAGTGTTAAAGGCCACTTTTAAGCTTCCACAGTTATATAACGTGCATAAGAGCAATGACGTGTTACTCTCATTTTTGAGAAAAAATTAAGATGACGATCCAAAAGCTTGAATAAAAAACATAGGCAAGAGTTAGCGGAAACAAAGGGTTCTTTCACAAAAGTGTTGAAAGAACTCGAGATTGAGAAAGGGCACGGGAGATTATGGAACAAGTGTTAGCGGGTGATATTGGTGAAGATCAAGCTGAAGCCGAAGAACTTAAACAGGAATCATAGTCCTTATTGAAATACATGTAATATATCATTTTTTGTGCTGTCTTTCAGGTATAGACTGAATTTAGTTTGCTGATATTAAGGTAGTTTCAGTCACTCTCTTTTTTCCTTTTAAAATTATGGGGCGGATTTTGGGCTTAAACGGGGGTTTTAATGGGGTTTGGGGCGGGGAGCGAGGAATACTCGCCCCGCCCCACCCGAATAATATATACACATATACAAATATATCTATACATACATAGTATTTTGTTAGTATTTGAGTAAAAAAAATTACTTTAATAGTATTAGTTTTTTATCTTTGTAAAATTGTGATTATAGAAACTCGTTTAGTGTTATATTTTTAAGTTTTATTTTTTTAAGTAACTAATCATTATTTATATATATTAATATCGTTGAAAGCTTAATAAGGCTTGTTTGTAAATTATTAAATTTTTTTTAATTCTTCAAGTTATTGCTAACGGTTTAAAATCAATAATAAATGTGAATAATGCGACTTTGGTCAAGAATTGCAGCAAAAAAATGCACCCCGATAAGATCCCCGATTAATTGCTTTTCAACTCCATTATGTTTTATAATATTATTTAATAGTTAGAGCTAGCACGATGGTCAAGTTGGAAAGTTTATTCTAAGAACACATCAAAAGAGGTTGGAGGCGGAGTTGAGCCGCAAACACTAAGCATATTTGAGTATAAAAATATAACAGTCTATTCATTAAAACTAGATTCAAGATTGCCTTCAACCCATTAATAAATTTATATTCAAGGTTGTCTTCATCCCATTAACGACTCATGCAATAGATTGTTGACAAGATGGCTAAGCTAAATGGCCGTCTTTTTAGGGAGATTTTTTTAAAACTTATGTTACAATAGAAATTGAAATTGAGATTGTTAATAGTGAGATTACTGAGCAATTATCAATGCAAAATGTCTCAAAAGAGAGGATTGCTGAAAATATTTGGATTTTGGTACATGCAGTTTGGAATTGGTAACATCAATTATACTTCTTAACCGTTTAATTTAACCTTTAATAACTTTTAACTATATATTTGTTGTACTAAATCCTAAAAATAAAAACCACAAATTCAAAGTACTTACCTGCTTTTAGTTGTTTAATGGATTATAGTAACATCAATTATAGATATTAACCATTTCATTTAACTTTTAATTACTTTTAGTATATATTTGATCAACTAAATCATAAAAATAAAAACCACAAGTCATACCCGTCCATCGGACGGGTTTTGACACTAGTATATATATATATATATATATATATATATATATATATATATATATATATATATATATATATATTATTTGGAATTTTATATAAATCGCTCCCCCCACCCCCATTTAATTAATTAAATATTGATTGGGTTTTTCCTTTTATGCATGCATGGTTTCCAATTTTAAAAATGGAAGATAAATTAAATACCGGTTATTCACTCCTCCTAAACCGATATTATCAAATTCCAAAAGCCCTAAAAATCAAAATAATTGGTTCTCCACCTCTCCTTCAAGAAAAATGAAGCTTTTGGTATTTTTGGTGATTGCTTGGAGTGTATTCAAGGTCGGGAAAAATCGTTTAAGTCTCTTGCAACCGGATTCTATTCAACTACAATTTGGTATTTTGTTTTCATAATTTATTTTGATTGATTCGGCTCATAAGAAAATTATGTTGGTAAATTTTATAGAAACTCTACTATATGATGCTCCTAAAAACGAATTTGTAGTGATGATATTGTTCATGGATCAATTACAAAACTTATATGAACCGGTGAGTGTTTAATAAGTATCCGATTAGGGTTTCTTGGTGTGGAAATATTTTTAATTTCAATCTCAGTAAATTATAACGTGTGAGACGAATTTTAGAGGGCTTAAGAGATCCTAATAAACGTGCACGATGATCGGTAAAACCATGGGTGTTGTTTTGGTGGCGTTAGAATTTTGTATGTGTCGGGTTTGTAGTTATGATTTTATGTGAATGTTGTCCCAAAATTAACCGTTTTGTAAATTAGATAAGAAATAATCAACGACTTAAAATTGAATGGTTTTTGGTTCTAGAATTAAATTCAATCTCTGTACTACTTGTGTGTCGAGTTTCGGGGTCATTGGTGGTCGGGAAGACACCCGTTTGATTTTTGAAAGTTAACATGTTAAAACTGATATACGGGTCTGGGAATTCAGCCAACTTGTGGGATTATTCATAAATTAATGGTAAGGTCTGGGAAGCCCTAATTTATGTATAATGTTTATTAATGTCTTAACTAATTTCTAGGGAATTTTTGGAATAGTCTAAATAGGGTTTAAAAATGTAAACTTGTAAAATGTTAAAAGCTGTGAATTCTGCAACCTGTTTGTCAAAACGAAATTTTATAAAATACTTAGACAAGGGTATAAAATCTGGGGAAATTTTTGTAAATACTTAAGACTTATATGTAGTATTGTGTCGAATTGTGGAACCTAAATTGCAACCTAACTATTTTATTAAAATCGTGCAAACCAGCTCAGTTTCGGGAGAAATGTTTTGAATAGGAGTTTAGTAACTAGTTATGAAAATTGTATGTGTTTATTTGTTTGGATTTGTTCAAGGACTCGTATAAATTTTGTAAACTTTTATAAATGACTACTAAAACCCTAATTTGATAATATGTGAACCTTAATTTGATTATTAATTAACCTAATGTACCTTTGTGCAAAAGTGTAATTGAATTCCGTTATGAAACCATAATTAAGTTTTCATAAGAGTAAAACCCATTTACCTTGTAATTAATCATTTAATTCACTTAAACCCAATATGATTAATTCGTAAAACTTGGTTAAGTATGTTTTGACCTAAAAAGTTTCTATAAATGGCAGAAACCCTAAAATCTGTAATAACCGTAATTATGACATTAATTTGTACGTATAAGTAATATGTTATGATAATTTGTGTAGATCGGGTGAAGTCGGAGTGATCCTACTCTTTTGGTCATTTCTCTTTGTTTGCTTGTGTAAGGTACATATATTCTGACCTTTCTCTTAAGGTTTCTCATGATCTCTTACACATCTTTTGATCTTTAACTATTTTGATTATGAACCTTGAACTATTTTATGTGAACCTTTGAATTGAGCCTTTACTATGAACCTTTGCTATGAACCTTTGATTATGCTATTCTGATGACTTAGACATTTGCCAAACTTTGACCTTGCCTTTTTACCCTTCAGTTTAATACCCGAGCCATTTTACTAGCCATGAAGGTAACATGGCCATGTCATTGATGCACCAATGGCATGACTCCAAGGCGGTCGAGTGAAACCATCCCGTCCCGTTTTCGTTATATATATTATGAGCTCAAGATTATTATATATGTTTGGCCACTAATATCTTTGCAGGGGCATATGGATGCATCCTAGATTTGTTCCGTATATGATATGATATGATATGACATGATTGATTTATTTCGGTGATTGACGTTGTGTGCAATACACGTCCTTCACATTTCGGGAGTTAGCTACTCCATTGGTTACTTATGTTATGATATATTTCGTATCAGGCTCGTGGTAGATTACTGATATTTTCCTTTCATGACCTTTTATCTTTGTTATGCCTCATGTTATTCCACAATGCACCATATTCTGTATTTCTGATTTTAGTTTTCCGTTCATTACTCTTTCATTCAGTATCCTTATCTGCTTCATCCGACTAACATACTATACTCAGTTCATTTGATTTGCCATACTCTCATTTCATTTTGGTTGAATACCCATTTACCTTGCTATTATATGATTTATGTGACTACCGGTTTACCTTGCTATTATATGATTTAAGTGACTACCCGTTTACCCTGCAATTATATGATTTATGTGACTACCTGTTTACCCTGCTATTATATGATTTATGTGACTACCCGTTTACCCTACTATTATATGATTTATGTGACTAAATGTTTACCCTGGTATTATATGATTTATGTGACTACCTGTTTACCATGCTATTATGTGACTAATTGATTTACCCGTTCGCCATGCTAGTATGTAATTATTTGACTCATCCGTTACCATGTTATACTTTCGTTCAGTTATTTCCGTGGGCTATGATTATCATTTAGTATTCCTATTTGCTATTGTGACTACCATTCTTGTACTTCTGGTTGGTATTTTTTCGTTGCTTATGATATTGGTTTGGCGTAGTAATTGATGTTTACCTAACTTGTTGATCTGACATGCTTACGCTTCTGTTCATGCTACCGTTAATGATGGAATTTGATTCAACTTATGTTATCTGTTTAGTTGACTTGTTTCGTTGCCATGCTATATTCTTGTTTAGTTAATTCATTCAATTATGATGTTCGTTTAGTATTCCTACCTGATACATGTGACTATCATGCTTATACTGCTATTAGGATTTCCGCTGGTTATGATACTTGTTCTGTTCATTAACTGTGGATTATCTGACTTGTGTGATTGACATGCTTAAATTCAATTTAGTTGCTTCCGCTTGCTTATGGAATTCAGCTTAGCTTATATCTATCATGATTATCTGATTTATTTGTTTTGTCATATTTATGTTTAGTTTATCCGTTGACTGGTATGCTTGTTCATTGTTTGGTTACTTGTTTTTCTTATAATAATGTTTATCAACTCCTATTCGTTTATGTCCGGTATCTGTATGTTTGGTTATTCTATGTGTGCTTTTATATGTTCGCTGATGCGTTGCTTTGCTCTGGTCTCCTTTGATTTCTATGCCTTCTCTATTTCTATTAATATTGCATTCTGCAGGCTCCTCATTGACTCATTTCATTCCTCCTCTATGAATTTTTTTTCTCAGTTTACTTTGATTTGTTTATATCTGTTCATTGGGCTTTGTAAGCTTAGCCGCATTTTTTTCTTTTCCCTGCGGCAGGTTTTAGCGGCAGGTTTTAGCGGGAGCTAGGATTAGAGTGAAGAGAGTAGGAGTAGAAGACCTACCCTTTAGCGACCCTTTCTTTTGGATTATCTTTTACTTAGTCTTTATTTTCGTTTCAGCTTTGAAATTATTATTTTAATTGCATTGCATGTTTTGGACCTTCGAGAGTCCTTTGTTTATATGACTTTTTTTTCCTTTATTTTATTCAAGACTTCCGCTTGCAATTTAATTATGTTCTGATATGACTCCGTAATGTGATATTCGGACCCTTGTTGGGTTGGGGTGTTACATTATGTATGAGTGAGATAAACAATTTCTTTAAGTTCTATTGTTGTTTGTGAGTCTTAGATTAAGACAATTGCTATTTCTGTAGTTTTGTTATGTTTGTTAAAAAATGGTGATGAAGACAATTAGTATGTCTTTAGAATAAGACAATTGCTTTTTTTGTAGTTCTGTTATGTTTGTTAAAAAATGGTGATTAAGACCATGTGACCATTAACTAACATCCAAATACATTACATAATTCTACCAACATATAACCAAAGTTTTTTCAACTACCACAAAGTTATTACATCAACTGTTTCATCCGTAACTTGAGCAACACAAAACACTTAACAAAGATGTCATTTCTTACTGGAAAACTGCCTTTTTTCACCTGCAACTTCAACCTTCCCTTTTCCTTTACTGTCATTCTCTGGAATTGCTCCTAAACCATTTGTTGATCTTTCAATTCCAAATGTCGTATTACCTGTACAATCCCAAGTATGCTATGTTAGTAGGGCTAGTATGCATTTAGCAGACAGTTTTTTATGTGGAACATTTTTTGTGCTGGAGCATGTTTGAGCTGGAGCATTTTCAACGTGGAACATTTTTTGATGGCCACATAAAGGTGCATCTTTCAATCCATTTAATTATATCAACATTGAGTTCATCACTGCTAATTTCATCATTGTTTGATGATACAATGTCACTGCTTGTATCATAATCATCACTGCTTAGTATACCCATTCACAGATTGGGCTTGAACAATTCGCAGCTTGAACATTGACTCTATCACTGCTTGATGATACAATGTTACTGCTTGTATCAGAAGAATCAACAAAAATCCCTTCTGAAATCATAAAAAAATGATAGGCATTAACTAACAAATACGAAAGTAGAGTAATAAAGGTAGTAAACAATATATTCGGATTGTCAACGACAATTCAATAGAGTAACCTTTTTCACCATGGTTTTCAAAGTCCAATTGAGTAAATAAGTTAGGTGAGGGGATTTGGGGGTATGGTTTCTCTATTTATTATATAGGGATTTTGTTGCAAAAAATGTCCCTAAACATTAATGTGGGTCAAGTTAAATAACAACTGACTTGTGTTGAGTGACATAAGTCAAAATTGATGTGGGTCAGTTTTGAATTTTTTAGTCAACATCGATAAAAATGGGAAATGTACACATGCAGCTGAGTGAGCCTGTGAGTGTCCATAAGTGTTCCACTGCTTCATTGCAACTATATGAACCTGTATTTGGTTCATTATCAACACATAACCGATACACTCCTACTCCATTAATCCTACTTAACAAATACATGATCCTACTTAACAAATGTCCCTCAACACTAAACAACGTAAATGTACACATTCATGGGTATTTATACAAGAATAAAGTACATTGGCTAACAAATATATACATACAAATGCAGTCATCAGGTAGTATGACAATACCATAGTTGTCCATTTTGACAGCATGAGTATTACGACAAACAGGGCATTCAATTCAGTCATTAGGTAGTATGACAATACCATAGTTACTCAATTTGATAGCATGAGTATTACAACAAACAGCGCATTCAAAAAGCCAAAACCAAACCTAAATCATGATAACTCAATCTTTAACAGATGATTACAGATTCATTCACTAAATCACATAAAGTGTTATTGCTTCTACTCCACCTATTCTTACTGAACAAAAATCATATTCCTACTTAACAAAAAAATTACACAAATCATAAACAATCATAATCTTTCTTAACAAACAAATAAAACAAATTAAATTAGATAATTAAAGATACTTGAACCATTGTTGTGGTACCATAATGTACATTAACTACATAACCAACCATCAACAAAAATACATTGTTCAAATACACCTAACATAAACATCATCAACTACCCAAAACCCAAAAACCAACCCACATTGACCAAAACCAAAGGGTCAACTTTGCAAGTAAACATAAGATGCAAAGTAAACCCAACTGGTGATAAGGTATTTCCTCAACTTGTTATCCCGTTGCTCCTCCATTTTTTCCCAAAGCTCTTCCTGGTTTGCCCGGGTCTCTCCCTCATTTGCCCTATGCGCCTCCCAGTCAGCCCTCTCTTGCTCTAACCTCAGTGCATCTTCCAAAGCATCGCTGGTCCTAAGTATACCTGGAATGATGTCTAAAGATCATTCGCACATCGGTGTATCCACCCAACCAATGAAGGGACAACTTGAGTTCTTTAAAATGAAAGAAATGCAATTAAAAAGAAGAAAACAAAGGAAACTTGTAAAATGTAACATTATTATTGTTTTGATAAAGAGCCAAACTTACGTATGTCGGTCATGAGTAGAACCGCCTACTAGAATACCTATTAGTACAGGAAGTTCTAACTACACATTGAAGACTACAGGCGCAAAGAACCATTTTTTTCAGGTGAACAAGATGATGAACAGTAACAGTTGATTCAAGGATGTGTAATAGTGACTGGTTAATCGTGTTATAGAAGAATGAGAGAAGTAAAACCTTGTTGCAAAAAATGTCCCTCAAAACAAAATTAGGTGTGCTAGTGGGCCTGTCAGGTGAATTTGATGGCTAAAAAAGTGAAAAGACTAAAATACCCTTACGTGCTACGCACGTGAGGACTAACTAACGAGATTTCCTAACGAGCGTTAGACAAAAAACTAAATTTTCAACTACAGTAACGCGGAAAGGACATAACTCGCAAAAAATTGAATGTTTAGGGACATTATTTGCAGATTTTTTTTCCTAGGACATCATTCACAATTTTGGCAAAGTTTAAAGACATTTTTCTTAGTTTTCTCTTTTTTTTTTACCGTTGGTCACTTTTTCTTCCTTAAAAAGAAAGATTCTTTAAAAAACAAATAACTTACCCTATAAATACCTCATTACTTCTTTACTTTTTGGTGGAATTGCATATATACCCACTAAAACTCAAAAAATTGCATATTTCCCCATGGCACAAGTTTTTAATGCATGATGTACAATGCAACTTACGCATGTTTTGGGTATATATGCAAATATGCAAGTTTTAGTGGGTATATATGCAATTGCCCCTTATTTTTTATATACACTTTCAAACTCAATCTTTATATACATGCTCTAATCTTCTCAACTCAAAAAATGGATTTCGATTAATTTTTTTACTGGCTCGGATGAAGAAAAAGAAGTTAGTAGTACCCATCTAGAATTTTTAAAAGAAACCACCATGCTTATTGAAGCTTCCACTTCTCAAATCCCAAAAATCACATAAAACACAATAGATATTGATCGTTACGGTGCTCATGATCATATAGTGGCCGATTACTTCTCTGAAAACCTAATGTACGGCGAAGAAATATTCCGTACGCGGTTCCGAATGAGCCGATCACTATTTACACCCACTTTTCAAGAATTAACTGATAATGCACCGTATTTTCAACAAAGTTTTGATTCTTCAAAAAAACTTAGCATTTCCCCATTGATGAAGTGTATCTCTGCAATTTGCCCATTGGAATACGACACCGTTTTTGATGCTCTAGATGAATATCTACAAATGAGTGAGAAACTTCTTGTGATTGTGTCCAAGCTTTTTGTAAGGGTATTACGGATTTATATGGAGAGAAGTGTTTGGGAAGACCTAGTTACACTTATGACGAAAAAATCTATGCTTTTCATGAGCAGATACATGGGTTTCCTGTGATGTTAGGAAGCATTGATTGTACAGGTTGGTTGTGGGATAATGCAAATCATGCTCAATATTGTAGGGATGATCATGGGCCATATCCATTCGTTTTATCGGAAGCGGTTGCCTCAAAATACTTGTTTAGGCATGTGATAACGCTCAAAAGACTTTCTATTTTAGGTTAATAAAAGCTCATGTGATAAAAAACGAAGAAAAAGTGAATAAAAGAAACAAAAATGAAGAATTATTTGAAGTCTCATTATTCCCGACACACCTCCACCATTTTGGCCATAACTTGAGCATACGGACTCCGATTGAGTTGATTCAAGCGGCCACAGAAATAAAAGAGAAAAAGCTACAAGAAATGTTTTGTCTGCTTTTGGTCAAACCAAAGGGCTAGCCGTCCTAAAACCCTCCCCCTGTTCCCTCTGTTCGACCAACTCCAACACACCATACAAACACATTTTGTGTTCATGTTTTGGTCTTTCTTTGTTCTGTACGACGTGTATTAACTCAATCCTAGCAGCTATAGGGTTTACTTGAGTGCCATTGTGGACTCTGGCTGGACTATTCTAATTCTGTAGATCAGATTTTGTGATCCAAGTGTTGTTGGACTTTCTGTGAGGCGTGGGAAGCAAGGAGGAAGAAGGAGATCATGGTTCATATTTGCAGTATTGCATAAGGTATGTGTTTACAATTTAGTGTATGATTAATTAAGTTGGTTGTATTTAATTCTATGGGAATTCTTTTGCAAAACATTTTTGGTAAATGGTATATGTGAAAACATATACCCTTTTCTTTATCAAAACGACCCAAATAAACCGGAAACAAGCCGTTAATGCTTAATATCTTTTTGTTTCTTGAGTTTATGCATGTGCAGGTACGGATATCACAAAACGAACAAAGAAAAGACAAAATAGAAGAAAAACGAGCACGAGAAAAAGAAGAGTGTGAAAGCCGAAGCCGGGGATTCAGTTTTACGGATTCTTGATCATATTTGGCATATTTGCATATCTTGCCCTCACCTTATCCAATTTTACAAAATACACCTTCACTTTACCATATTTACAAATCACTCCCCAACTTTACCAAGTATCACTTTTGGTCCTTGAGGTATCACATTTGGCAAAATAAGTCCTTATGATACTTTATGCTTATTATACCAAAATCCGGATACAAGCCATCAAATAATACCCAAAACAAATCCTTAACCCAATCCTTATACCCCTTAGCCCAAAATCACCCATGGCCCAACACCTTAAATAATCCATACCCATTTTTCTTAACTATTATCCCAACCCATACCCGGTCAACCTTCTCCCAATCAAAACATAATAGTAAATACCAAAAAAAACCTTCCCCGCCCAAATTAAATCAGTACTGTTCATCGTATCCTACCTTGAATTCCCATCTTTATCCTTTCAGAGAGCTTAGCACTTAGAATCTTTTGACATGGCATCAAGGGAATGACAGCATGTACATTTAGAGCAATCTGATTGGAGGAAACAAGTCACAACAATGATCTAAAGGCTATGAATGACGAGATAATGCAAGGATGGAATCAAGGATCAAGATTAGAGGCTCTAGATCATTCTGAAACCCTAAAGATCACTCAAGCTTCAGGTATAAATAGAGCCCTCATCACTTGAAGAAATTCGTCCAATTTTTATGTATTTAGAAAATTGTTACCAATTTATTTTAATTGTCAATTACTGCTTTTCGTAGTTAATTAGCTTTAATATTCAGTTGTAATTTCATTTTCAGTCTTTCTACTCTTTAAATTTTTAATAGAAATCATTTTTAGTTTAATAATTGTCTCATTTATTTTTAATGCTTTTTAAAACTGATTGTGTTGATTCATGAGTTTCTTTATGTTTTATAAGTTCATTTAAGCTTATGAATAGCTTATACTGAGCTTATACTTTGTTTTTATTCATTTTCTAAGAAAGTCAAAGAAAGTCAAACAACTTATTTAGCTTAATTTCTGCTTATTCAAATTGTTAAAACTGTTTTTAATCTGTCCTTCAGTCATTCTAGTTGAGTTTAGTTTTAGATAATCAAAATCTCAGGTTAAATAAGTTTAAAATGTGAAGTTTGAAATTTAAAGTGGTGTTTGGTTTAACTAGTTTTCATGGTTTAGTTAAGTGGTTATCTGTTAAAATGATTTTGGTTAGCTTGTTTTAGCTTAATGTAAGTCAGTTAAAATTTTTTAAATCAGTTCAAGTAAGTTCAATTAGTTTCTTAGATTTTTCATTGATATTCAAAAGTACATATTCAAAAATCAGTTTCACATAGCTTAGATTGGATAGGTAGTTAAAAGGTGTTGTTAGTTGTTTGTTTTTGGTTTAATAGAAGCTATTTGGTGTGTTCAAAGTTTTGATTCTTTTCCAAAACATTTTAAGTCATTGGAGTAAAGTATTTAGTCTGTGTTAACTTCTAAAAAAGTCCAAAAAGAGTTCTAAGAACCAATTTATCAGATCAATTTCATAAAATAAAGTTTTTTCAAAACTCTTAGAAAGTGATTTCTGAGTTGTTTAGTCACTTGTCTAAATCTGTTTTCAGTTTTTATACTTTAGCTTTTTGGTTTTTTAGCTTAGTTCTTAGCTTATAAGTACCTAGTTGAGTCAATTTCCTATATGCATATTTCTATTTCTATCCATATAGCTTATTTATCAGCTTATTATCTGCTTTTCCAATTGAGATTTTTGTTTGAATTTTTAGTATACTTATAAATCGAAGTATGATCCTTATCTGTTTTGCATTTTTGAGCTCCTTAGTACTGATCTTAGAGCTTATTTAGGGCCTTAATTAGTCCCTTAGGCTACCACATACCACTGCAGTTGAGTTATGCTATTTAGATCTTTTTAGCTTATCTGTTAATTTAGGATTGCTTAATCAGGTTCAGTTAAGAATTCTTTTCATATTGCCTTTAGATTTTAGGAGTTTCTTTAGGAGCACAAGCTTATTAAAAGCTTGTGCTAAGATTAGAGTTTGTTTGGTTTTATAGATTTTCAAAGTAATCACATATGTTGTCTAATCAGTTTGCCATATGCTTATTTAGGGCTGTTTAATTGCTCTCCACAGCTTAGCAAGTTTGCATTTTTGTTATGATAGCTTATTATAGAAGTACATTAGCTTATTGAAGCCTTTGTTCATAATTTGTTTAGGTTCTGTTTGTATTTTGAGCTTATTAGTTAATCTGTCCGTTTTAAGCTTAATTACTTCTTATTAAGAGTTTTCAAAAAAGTTGTTTTTATAAAAGTTGTTAGTTTTCATCTCATTTACAAGTTCTTAAAATAAAATTTGAAAAAAAAATAATAAAAAAAAGTGTAAAAACTTGTCTCAACCTAGGGTGCATATTTAATTCCCTTATACACGTTTTCAGCTCTTACGCTTATAAGCACTTTTCTAATTTTAACAGCTTATTTGCATAAGCTTAGTTTATGTTTTTAGTTTTCCCTTATTCAGAATTTAACAAAGTACTTTTCATGAATTTTTGGTATTTTTCCAGTTATATTTAGTACTTTTAATAAATAATTTTCTTAAATTTAGTTTTTTAATTCATAATAAATAAAAGAAATGTCAAAAAAATATCAGGCTTTTTTCTAAAATTTTCTTTTGTCATTTAGCACATAGGAAAAATAGTTTTTCATTGCTAGGGTTATTATTTCTCATTTTCACGTTTAAAGCTCGGGATTAGCCCGTGTTTTTGCGTTTTTAGGTTTTCTTTGCGTTTTAGCCCCCAATTGCTTCGTATTATTGTTTTGGATGCTTATTAAGTTGTTTTTAGCTTATTTTATCAAATTTAGTTTAAAAATTCAAATTCACGAAAACGCGACTCGATTCATGAATTCCATTCAACCTTTGTTTGGAAACGATCCGGGAATACATACTCCACCATTTGTATTCTTTTGGAATAAATATAATTGACAAATCAATTTTTGGCACCGCTGCCGGGGATGTGTTGAAGTGAGTTTTGATTCCCGTTACGATCACGTGTTTTTGAAGAACCTTCCCCGTGAAGTTATCGTTTGTTTTTGTGAATATCTCTTTTATAAAAGCTAAAAAAAATTAATTAAAAAATCACAAACATTCTTCCTAGAGTGTTTAAAACGCCAAAGAAAAATTTAAAAAAATGAACAAAAGAATCGTGAAAGCAATTGTTACGTCGGCTTACCTTTAGAGTACAAACTATAAGAGGGGTATAAGGAAGGTTTCACATTAAATGTTGGCCATAAAGAGACGGGTTTTTAATAAGCTTCGCGCTAACCTTTGTTTCTCCGCTCCTTTGTGCGTAATTCTAGAGAGCTACCGAGCACCAGTTGGTGAATCGATTACAAAAATATTTTTTTTCAAAGTTTTCTTAAATATAAAAACAAAATACTATTTTCTTTTTCAAATTTATTTTTCTTTTTCTTTTTCATTTGATTTTTAGTACATGCGCACTCGTTCTCAATCGAGACGAATTTTTAACCAAAACGTACCCTAGTTACGTATTATGGCTACAAATGAAGGACCACCCGTTGTGGGTCCCATTTCTAATGACCCTCCTCCCGTTCATCAAAATGCGGCTCCCGATCTCCGAACAATGGAGGAGCTTTGCCAACCAACTATGTACGGGAGGGGTGAACCGATTTCTCCCGTTAATATCCAAGCCGCGGATTTAGGTTTGAAGCACCATATGATACAACAAATTCAGAATAGTTGTCAATTTCACGGATTACCGGTTGACGATGCAAACAAGCATCTCGATAAATTTTTAACCGTCACCCAGAATATGAAACAAAGAGGGGTCACCGATGACGCCCTTCGTTTGAACCTTTTCTCATATTCATTGACGCATCATGCCACCACTTGGTTTGATCGTTTCCCGAAGAATTCGATCCATTCTTTTGAGGAAATGGTTTCAAAATTTTTGGCAAAATATTTTCCACCGTCGATGGTGACGAAGTTAATGAATGATATCAGTAATTTTCGACAACTTCCCGATGAATCCTTATTTGAAGCGTGGGAACATTATAAGCTTTCAATTGATCGGTGTCTAAATCATAACATGTTACTTGTCACCATAATCGATACCTTTTACAATGGTTTGACATTGAGACACCGTGATACGATAAAGCCTGCTGCCGGTGGTACTGTCATGAAAAGACGACCCAAAGAATGTTTTGACCTTATCGAGAACATGGCCGCCCACCATAATTATTGGGACTCTTCCGCTGAGAGGGGCAAGTCAACTAGATCAAACACGTCTTCCTCTTCAGAAATAGCGGCTCTTACTAAGAAGCTTGATGATATGTCAACGGCTATGTTAAAATTGTTCCAATTGAATTTAACGAATCAGACTCAACAAGTGAAAGTTTTGAACCCCAGTTGTAAGACTAGTTGTAAGACTTGCAGAGGTCCGCATTCTTATTTCGAGTGCCCAGCCGCCGTTGGCTGTACTCAAGAGAATGTTTATTCTTCCACGGGAACCTACAACCAACCGCAAGGAGATCGAAATCTCCTTAGCTATCGTTGCAACAACTACCTTGGACCTCCCGGTTTCAACCAACCAAACCAAAATCAAAATCGTTTCAATGGTAAACAAAATGTGAGCCAAAACCGAGGAGCTAATTTCAATAATCAAAATTATCAAGCTCCTTTACCTCAAGTTTATCAACAACCTCCACCCCAACAACAAGTTTATCAACAACCTCCACCTCAAGTTGGACCTACCAATGATTTGGCAAATTACATGAAGACGAATGGTGCCATCATAAAGGCAATGCAAAATCAGATAACAACGTTGAAGAATGAGTTCCAAACACAGGGTCATGAACTTAAGAATAAACTTAGGACCAAAAATAACAAAATTGATCAATCACAGAGTAAAATTGAGAACATGTTTGCGAATCTTATGTGTCAAATGAGTCAACCCAAGGGTTCGGGTTCTCTCCCAAGTAACAAAATTCCTAACCCGCGGGGTGAGATGAAAGCAATCACTACTCAAAGTGGTGTAGCTTATGATGGACCCACGGTTCCTACTACTTCTTCTTCTCCTCAAGTAGTAGATCGTGAGACCGGGGAAAAAAAGGACCCGGTGCTTCCTACTAATAAGGGAAGTACCGAGAATGTCCAACCTGCGGTTGTCCACATCTCTGAGCCTAAGATTTCTGAGCCTAAAATTTTTGAGCCCAAAGTGACTCCCGTTTGTACTAAAAAGTCTAAACCATCGATTCCTTATCCTACGAGACATAACGACCAAAAGCTTCGCGAGAAAGCTAGTGACCAAATGGAGAAATTTTTGGAAATTTGTTGAGAATTACACTACGACATAAGCTTCGCAGATGCTCTACTTTTAATGCCGAAATTCTCTTCAATGATCAAGAGTTTAATAATTAAAGAAAAATTATCGGAACTAGCAAAAACGTCTTTGAACGAAAACTGCTCGGCGGTCATCCTTAAGAAACTTCCCGAGAAGTTAGGAGACCTTGGCAAGTTCCTTATCCCATGTGAATTTCCGGGAATAGTTTAATGCTCCGCCCTGGCCGATCTCGGTGCAAGCATTAAGTTAATGCCGTTGTCGATATATAATAAGCTTTCATTACAGGCACTTACCCCAACATGCATGACCCTCGAGCTTGCCGACCGTTCGCAAACTATTCCAATGGGCATAGCCGAAGATGTTTTCGTCAAAGTGGGACCATTCTTAATGTCGTTGTCGATATATAATAAGCTTTCATTACCAAAACTTACCCCAACATGCATGACCCTCGAGCTTGCCGACCGTTCGCAAACTATTCCAATGGGCATAGCGGTAACACCCCCAATTTCGTGATATGCAGCGGAATTCAAACTGGGTGTTACTCGACGGCACAACAGTCATAATAATAGAAAACGATCTCTAAATGAGTCAATTTAAAAAGGATTTATCATTCAAATTATTCAAATATAACAGAGTTTACAAAATAGGTCCCAGTTGGTTCCATTGTTTACAAAATACATCAATATAAAGTCTTTGATGTTTTGTGAATGATAAAATATTTATAGCCTTCTTGATCTAGTCCTTGCTCTTCCGTGCCAGCTTCCGACATTATGGACCAGAAATACATGCTTAAAACTGTCAACACAAAGGTTGAGTGAAATTCATAGAGTTTGTTTGATGGTTGAACACAATATGTTGGTAGTGTGAGTTAATTAGACTCACACCAATGGTTTGAAAACAAAACAGTAATTATTGTTTGGTACGGCTGCCTCAAGTGTATGATACTTGAGCCCGCTTTTGTTTGTCACTAACCTCATGAAACCAAGGCGTTAACGTATTCCAATATTAATTGGAGAAACTGTTGGTACTTGCCCTAATAGGTAAAATTGCCGTTTTTACCTAATGTTACTCAAATATAGTGTGTTTATTTGCCTACCCGGTCAACACAAACGGGATTCGTCAATCCCAATAGATCTATTCACAATATTTGTGCTCACTCTCTCCAGTGATTAATGGTTCATGATTTAGGGACTTATGTTTGGAAAATGATGGTTACTTAGTGACAATATAACAATCAGATAAACATACAGTTTGAAAGAAATGTGTTCGGTTTAAAAATAAAGCATGTATCTCCCCCAAGGGTTTGTAAAACAATTAAGTAATAGAAAGTGGGGCTATGAACTCACCTCGGAGTAAATGATATCAAATGTATAATGAGAATGATGGATATGCAGTGAGAACTTGTACGAGCAACCTAGACTAGGATGTTGTGACTTAGGTTTGAAATAATGATGCGGAAGAAATAACAAACCTATATACGTCTCTATGTTGATCATGATGTAGTACATGGTACTTGTGTATGTCGTTTATAGAAATGGTCTAATTGTGAAAACGTGTTTAGCTTATATATATCGTACTACCGTTCGGGCCATCACAATTCAGAGGTCATGTAGTAAACGTTCGAGGAGCTAGGACACTTTAAATCATAAATCCATCAACTCGTCGATACGTTTTACTCAAATGAAACCCCTCACATGAAGCTCCCTAGTTTTGTAGCACTTAGTAGATAAAACATAGATTTTGAATGAAGATTGTTATATCATAAAGTTTATCATGTTTTTAGTAAATATCTAATTTTTACAAGTTCTCGTCGTTTCATAAATATGATCATTAGATAATGTAAGTATATAAAGTTATGTCGTTTGGTTTGTGTTGGTATTGATTTGCCAAGGTTAACACCTTAGTTAACGGTCTTGGGTAAATAAGCCTTGAGGCTTTAGCCATGGCCTTGCCGTGGATTTGGTCTTGACTACCATGGTCTGGAGACTCAGTTTTGACCTTAGCCATGGTCGTGGCCGTGGTCTTGGCTTATGGCCATTAGGCCTCTTGGTTTGCTTTTAGTTGTGACAAAAGTGCAGTCGTGAAATTATATATAGGGCAGTTTCAGTTTTTGAAAGATAATGGCCTATTTAAGCGTTTTCAGGGTCCGAGCATCATTTTTTTGAAGGAAAACGTCGTTCTGGACAACTTTCGTGTTTTAACTTTTTGATGATTCGGACAGACCCTTAACAGATTCAATTTGGCAGTTTCGGCATTTTGGTTTTGCTAACTTCTTTTGGCCGTATCTTTTGACTCGTGTACTCGTTTTAGATGGTTCAAATTGCTACGTTTTCATTTTTATCTTGTCTACCATAGTATGTAAGTTAGAAAGTCCATATGTGACTGGTTTTAATGGTCTCAAATGTGTAGAATATGACTAGTTTACTAGTTTGTTACTTTTACGACAATATGTGAATTAAAACATGTGATTGAGTATATGTACATCATGAATCAACATAATAACTATATATATATAACATGAAATTGTTAAGATTATGAATAATAAAGATGAGATGATGGTGGTGATTAGTTGCTTACAACTTTTGGCTTTCAATTAAGAAAGGAGTAACTAGTAAGGATCGGACTTTAATTGAACACTTAGGACCTTGAATTGAGCTAGCTTTCTACACCTTGGCACCCTTGTGATCTTGAAGAGTTGGTTATGAAGTATTAAGTGACTTGAGTGGATCTAAACTCAAGAAGATCACTTAAACTTGCTAGAGATTTGATGTAGTAACTTACTACCTGAAACTTCTTTGCATATACTTGGAGTTTATTGATCAAATTATGGAAGATATGAATGTTTTGTGATATGAACGACCCAAATCTGAATATGAGGGTTCTTAGGATGCATTTCACTTGCTATTTATAGGAGGGTAAGTTTGGTTAACCATATATTGGGTTAAATGTTAACCATGGTTAAGTTAGGACACATGTAATGATCTAAATGAAGCCTGGTTAGGATTAAGCCACCAAGATGACCCCCCCTAAAGTCGGACATATGAAGATAAGACAACTTAGGTGGATAGTCTTGTTATTATCTTGGTTACGGAGTGAGTTTTGGTTTCGTTAATCGCTAACTGTAAGTCGTTAAGTCACGAAACGTAAAACCGGGTATCGTAAAAATATGAAACTTATAGGAATGATTAAACTTATCAATATACTCATTATTATCTTATAAAAATGAGTGATATATTTAATGGGTCGCGTAAACGCTGTTAAAACTGGAAACGTAGGCTAAATACGTGGAAAATGCAATTTATTAGAAAAGAACGAGATTTCGGGGAAATGACCATGAATTTATTTAAAGTATACTAAAATTAGTCTATAAGTGATATGAGATGTCAAAATGTGGTTTTCGTCATACGTGGGATAACTTAACAGTTATACGTGAAGTCTAAAAGTTACGCTATTTAAGCAAAATTGTAGAACGTACAGGGTTAATTTCTTTATGGTCAAAGGAGGAGGGAAATATGTTTGACTTTTCCAAAAAATGTAAAAGTGTCAAAACATCTTAGAAAACACAGTGCAGGAATGGTTAAGTCTGGGTCTAAAGTAGAATTGTTTAAAACGTAAGTTTAGTCTCGTACGGCTCAGGGTTTATTTGGTAACATTTAAATGAAATCTTAAAAATTCTCATATTGATTATGAGTAATCTAAAAATTAATCTGATGTGACAAAAATTGTCAGAGTTGATTTTCGTTATGCGTGTGATGTTTAAATGGTGTTCCGACCAAAACGAAACTTTTAAACGATGTTTTCTTAATAACTTTTGCGAAGATGATCTAACGATTGTCAAACTCTCAGGATATTACTAAAATAATTTAACTTACGAGAATGTGAAATAAAAATTTTACGGGATGAATAGTGAAAGTGAATAGTAAAAGTGAATAGTAATTTCTCGAGATGAATAGTAAAAATTTGAGAATGGATAGAAATCCTGAAAATGTAAATTGTTACAGTCTCACCACCTTAATGGAAATTCCGTCCCGGAATTCAGTGTGTGTTATCCGATGTTGAAGTGTCTAGGAAAATAAGGGTGTATACGCCGAATCCTAATCTTTGTGTTCTCAAGTTTCTGGTCATAGAATGTGTTATGTAGCATTTTATGTTTTTGGTGGTGGCTTAAGTTGATCACCTAAATGTATAAGATGTTGTTGATGTGAAATGGTTTATAATGATGTGATAATTGTCGTTTGTAGGAAAGTCTTGATAGTCGCAAGTGGTTATCCAAACCATTTCCAAAGTTGATCATGTCTAAGGTGGTTTCGGGATGAAGGTTATATCGTATAGTTTTCTCTCTTTTTTTTTTTTTTTTTTTTTTTTTATGTCTACTAGTGTTTGAAAGAAACGTGATACTGTGAAGTTTTACATACTGACTTATAATGGAGTTCAGATAATGATGTGATATGTTAACGATTAGAAGAGTGTAGTGTACGCTTACCATTATTCTTTGGTAGAGATGTCAAGTTTGTTTTAAAATCATAAGTGGATTTTAAAGAATTATGGTGGAATGATAGTCTTGAAACCTAAACAGGCTAGTACTTCTAAGAAATAATGAGAAGATTTGATGATTATCCCAAGATATTAGTTTGGATTATCTCATGTATGAAAATTTCAAGAATGAAATTAGGTAGCATAAATAAGATGTTAAGATTTTGCTGAGTGGTAAGACACTATCGTGTCTCTAGATCTTTTTAATGAATTCTGGTGGTTTATCGAGTTTAAGTAGGAAATTAACCTGAATATAACCCTTGTATAACTGTTCTCAGTGTTTGAAAAATTTAACTCGAACATAGTTAATCAAACTATGTTCCACTATCCCTAGGTTAAATATAGGTGATTAGGCTATATTTAGCCGAGGTTCGATAAAATTTTCAAATACCTAAATTAGGTATACTTGTGATATGTCCATAGCTTTGGAGAATTTGACCACTAAGCAAAGACGATATCAAACCATTCAGTTGCAAGTCCTGGCCATAAAAAACTTGTAACCTATGTTTTCACATTCCACTGCATAGAAGATAGTATGGGTAAATACGTGTGGAAAGGAAATCTTAAGTAATTCTAAAATAGTCCATACTTTGCTAGCATCACGGACCTTTTACAATGATGGTTTCAAAAGAGAATTTTGATGAATGTAGAGAAAGTTGCTGAAGTTCAGCTTTTGTAGATGATGAGTCAGATTATCTTTTAGAAATCCCATTTCTTGTATTTCCATTAGGGAAATTGATAGACTGTGACGGGTTTCATGTAAAACAATATCATATAATGTTTATAAGATAATTTTTAGAGACTTTGTATAACTTACAATGTCTGTGAAGTAAATTAAACCATTGTGTAACTCACAATGTCTTGAGAAATGATAGAGAGGTCATTGTGTAACCCACAATGTCTTGAGAAATGATGGAGAGATCATTGTGTAACTCACAATGTCTTGAGAAATGATGGAGAGATCATTGTGTAACTCACAATGTCTGAGAATGTAATAGAGACCACTGTATCTCAGTGTCTCTGGGAAGTAGGAAAGACCATTGTAATCGGTTACAATGTCTTGGATAAAATTTCGTAATCCTAAAATGCACGAGTTGATGTATGATTGGGAGATTGGGAAATATGATTGTGCCGTAATGCCTTAGGATAGGCATAGGCAGGTATGTTTAGTACATTGTTTATGATTGAAATTATGTCGAGTGTATATATCTGTATACTAGTATGTTTGTATAGCTTAAAATGCTTAGAAGTCACATAATCGTCTGAAGGATGGAAGGCACGGAGAGCGAAAGGCTATAAAAGGTTTTTGTTTGTAAAAGTAGTTATAGTTTAGGTCACAAATAGACCTGTTTCTCTATAATTAAGGCTCTGATACCAATCTGTAACACCCCCAATTTCATGATACGTAGCGGAATTCAAACTGGGTGTTACTCGACGGCACAATAGTCATAATAATAGAAAACGATCTCTAAAGGAGTCGTTTTAAAAAGGATTTATCATTCAAATTATTCAAATATAATAGAGTTTACAAAATAGGTCCCAGTTGGTTCCATTGTTTACAAAATACATCAATATAAAGTCTTTGATGTTTTGTGAATGATAAAATATTTATAGCCTTCTTGATCTAGCCTTTGCTCTTCCGTGCCAACTTCCTACATTATAGACCTGAAATACATGCTTAAAACTGTCAACACAAAGGTTGAGTGAAATTCATAGAGTTTGTTTGATGGTTGAACACAATATGTTGGTAGTGTGAGTTAATTAGACTCACACCAATGGTTTGAAAACAAAACAGTAATTATTGTTTGGTACGGCTGCCTCAAGTATATGATACTTGAGCCCGCTTTTGTTTGTCACCAAGCTCATGAAACCAAGGCATTAACGTGTTCCAATATTAATTGGAGAAACTGTTGGTACTTGCCCTAATAGGTAAAATTGCCGTTTTTACCTAATGTTACTCAAATATAGTGCGTTTGTTTGCCTACCCGGTCAACACAAACGGGATTCGTCAATCACAATAGATCTATTCACAATATTTGTGCTCACTCTCTCCAGTGATTAATGGTTCATGATTTTGGGACTTATGTTTGGCAAATGATGGTTACTTAGTGACAATATGACAATCAGATAAACATACAGTTTGAAAGCAATGTGTTCGGTTTAAAAATAAAGCATGTATCTCCCCCAAGGGTTTGTAAAACAATTAAGTAATAGAAAGCGGGGCTATGAACTCACCTCAGAGTAAATGATATCAAATGTATAAAGAGAATCATGGATATGCCGTGAGAACTTCTACGAGCAACCTAGAATAGGATGTTGCGACTTGGGTTTGAAATAATAATGCGAAAGAAATAACAAACCTATATACATCTCTATGTTGATCATGATGTAGTACATGGTATTTGTGTATGTCGTTTATAGAAATTGTCTAGTTGTGAAAACGTGTTTAGTTTATATATATATCGTACTACCGCTTGGGCCATCACAATTCAGAGGTCATGTAGTAAACGTTCAAGGAGCTAGGGCACTTTAAATCATAAATCCTGAAACTCGTCGATACGTTTTACTCAAATGAAACCCATCGCATGAAGCTCCCTAGTTTTGTAGCACTTAGTAGATAAAACATAGATTTTGAATGAAGATTGTTATATCATAAAGTTTATCATGTTTTTAGTAAATATCTAGTTTTTACAAGTTCTCGTCGTTTCATAAATATGATCATTAGATAATGTAAGTATATAAATTTATGTCGTTTGGTTTGTGTTGGTATTGATTTGCCAAGGTTAACACCTTAGTTAACGGTCTTGGGTAAATAAGCCTTGAGGCTTTAGCCATGGCCTTGCCGTGGCTTTGGTCTTGACTACCATGGTCTTAGGACTCATTTTTGACCTTAGCCGTGGCCGTGGTCTTGGCTTATGGCCATTAGGCCTCTTGGTTTGCTTTTAGTTGTGACAAAAGTATAGTCGTGAAACTATAAATAGGGAAGTTTCAGGTTTTGAAAGATGATGGCCTATTTAAGCGTTTTCAGGGTCCGAGCTTCTTAACCATTGAAGGAAAACGTCGTTATGGACAACTTTCGTATTTTAACTTTTTGATGATTCGGAGCAGAAGTACCACTTTTAAAACGGACAGACCCTTAACAGATTCAATTTGGCAGTTTCGGCGTTTTGGTTTTGCTAATTTCTTTTGGCCGTATCTTTTGACTCGTTTGCTCGTTTTAGGTGGTTCAAATTGCTATGTTTTCCTTTTTATCTTGTCTACCATAGTATGTAAGTTATAAAGTCCATATGTGATTGGTTTTAATGGTCTCAAATGTGTAGAATATGACTAGTTTTGCTAGTTTGTTACTTTTATGACAATATGTGAATTAAAACATGTGATTGAGTATATGTACATCATGAATCAACATAGTAACTATATATATAGCATGAAATTGTTAAGATTATGAATAATAAAGATGAGATGATGGTGGTGATTAGTTGCTTACAACTTTTGGCTTTCAATTAAGAAAGGAGTAACTAGTAAGGATCGTACTTTGATTGAACACTTAGGACCTTGAATTGAGCTAGCTTTCTACACCTTGGCACACTTGTGATCTTGAAGATTTGGTGATGAAGTATTAAACTTGCTAGAGATTTGATGTAGTAACTTACTACCTAAAACTTCTT
This sequence comes from Chrysanthemum makinoi, assembly GCA_910596185.1. Classification (NCBI taxonomy): domain Eukaryota; kingdom Viridiplantae; phylum Streptophyta; class Magnoliopsida; order Asterales; family Asteraceae; genus Chrysanthemum; species Chrysanthemum makinoi. The sequence goes on along the minus strand of OU343225.1, from coordinate 224,214,016 downwards.
TGCATAAACTTGGAGTTTATAGATCAAATTATGGAAGATATGAATGTTTTGTGATATGAACGACCTAAATCAGAATATGAGGGTTCTTAGGATGCATTTCACTTGCTATTTATAGGAGGATTAGTTTGGTTAACCATATATTGGGTTAAATGTTAACCATGGTTAAGTTAGGACACATGTAATGATCTAAATGAAGCATGGTTAGGATTAAGCCACCAAGATGATGACTCCCCCCCCTAAAGTCGGCCATATGAAGATAAGATGACTTTTGTGGATAGTCTTGGTATTATCTTGGTTTCGGAGTGAGTTTTGGTTTCGTTAATCGCTAACTGTAAGCCGTTAAGTCACGAAACGTAAAACCGGGTATCGTAAAAATATGAAACTTATAGGAATGATTAAACTCATCAATATACTCATTATTATCTTATAAAAATGAGTGATAAGTTTAATGGGTCGCGTGAATGCTGTTAAAACTGGAAACGTAAGCTAAATACGTAGAAAATGCAATTTATCAGAAAAGAACGAGATTTCAGGGAAATGACCGTGAATTTATTTAAAGTAGACTAAAAATAGTCTATAAGTGATATGAGATGTCAAAATGTGGTTTTCGTCATACGTGGGATAACTTAACAGTTATACGTGAAGTCTAAAAGTTACGCTATTTAAGCAAAAATGTAGAACGTACAAGGTTAATTTCTTTATGGTCAAAGGAGGAGGGAAATATGTTTGACTTTTCCAAAAAAATGTAAAAGTGTCAAAACATCTTAGAAAACACAGTGCAGGAATGGTTAAGTCTGGGTCTAAGTAGAATTGTTTAAAACGTAAGTTTAGTCTCGTACAGCTCAGGGTTTATTTGGTAACATTTAAATGAAATCTTAAAAATTCTCATATTGATTATGAGTGATCTAAAAATTAATCTGATGTGAGGAAAATTGTTAGAGTTGATTTTCGTTATGCGCGTGATGTTTAAATGGTATTCCGACCAAAATGAAACTTTTAAACGATGTTTTTTTAATAAATTTTGCGAAGATGATCTAACGATTGTCAAACTCTCAGGATATTACTAAAATAATTTAACTTACGAGAATGTGAAATAAAAATTTTACGGGATGAATAGTGAAAGTGAATAGTAAAAGTGAATAGTAATTTCTCGAGATGAATAGTAAAAATTTGAGAATGGATAGAAATCCTGAAAATGTGAATTGTTACAATAGCCGAGGATGTTTTCGTCAAAGTGGGAATATTCCATTTTCCCGCTGACTTTGTTGTAGCTGATTTTGATGTCGATCCTTGAGTACCCCTCATTCTTGGGAGGTGTTTCTTGAGGACGATCCGTGCCATGATTGATGTTTACGAGGGAGAGATTACTTTACGAGTAGATAAGGAGACCGTCACGTTTAATGTTAACCAAACTTTGAAATCTCTAACCACCTGATGTGGTGTTACTAAAATTGGACTCACGATTCCTAGTGACACGGCGGTGACAAAGGACCCGGTGCTTCCCACTAATAACGGAAGTACCAAAAACGTCCAACCTGTGGATGTCCACAAAGTTAAGCCCACAATGGCTCCTAAACCGTCTAGATTTGATTCAAATCTTTCACGATTTACGGTTAAGAGTTTGTCGCGTATACATGCTGAGCTTAAAACAATTACTAAGAAACAAGAACCGGAGACCATAACAGAAGTGGTGGAAATTTCTAGCTCTCAGAGCACACCACTTGTCCCACCTCCGCAATCTTTGATACTTATTAGTCATTCGGTTTATTGTATCAATCTTGTTGACTCTTCGAATGATATGATTCTTAAAGAAGTTGAACTTTCTTCGAGTGGCAATCCCACTCCCGTTTCAGAACCTATTGGTTCTGACTCTTTCCCTTCTCTAACATTGGTTGAGGGAAGTGATTTCACTTTGGAAGAGGTCATTTTTTTTCTTAAAGATGATCCAATTTCACTAGAAATTATTGATGCCAATTACGATCCGGGTGGAGATGTTCCTTTATTTGAAAAGATGTTATACGATGAACCGTCACTTTTTCTCCCCCCGAAGAAAGATAACGTTGAAGAAATTGTTGAACTTAAGTCATCAGATCCTTCGGAGCTCGAGCTCGAGGATTCTTTACCTGAATTTGATAGTTTTATCTTTGATACGGCAGAGGAGAGTAGTGGCAATCCCACTTCTCATCCCGATCTTTGTCTTTCGACTTATGAGTCATTTTGCTTTTATATCAATCATACGGAAGAGACGAGTCATGGCAGCACCACTTCTCATGCTTTTATCTCTCTTCCCGAGTATGATTCGTTTCATTTTGATTTAGAGGAGTTTTCCGGTGAACTCTCTCATTTCATGTCTCCTCCAGAGTATGATCGTTTCCGTTTTGACCTTGAGGAAAATCTTAGTTTGGGGGACGAAAAGCTCTATCAAAAGAGTTCCCTTATTGATGACATCACACCATATTTTCTTCTCAAGGTTTTTGAAAATGACCAAATGAGTTTAAATGATCAAATTCAAATTACGGATAATATGAAAGTTACTTTTGAGGATGAAGAAAGGGTCCAAATTGTTATCAAAATATTTATTTCATTTCTCACATATGAGGCGACTTCTCCTCTTCTTCACTCTTTCAGGAGTGAGGATACCATCTTTGACCCCGGTATCACCATTTATAGTTTTTACTATTTAGAATCGTGGGTATCTCGTCGGAGTGGAACTTTCTCATGTTTCAATGTTTATTCAAGCCTCATGAATGAAAGTCTGATGGAGATTATGTCTTCCACTTCCTTCCCCAAGAACAAATGAATTCGGGGACGAGTCAAGCTAGCGGCTCGGTGAACAAAAACAAAAGTGCTTCGTGGGTGGCAACCCATGCTTATCCTTCTATCTTCTTTCTATTTTCTAATAAATTGATTTGAGGGGGTTCACCGTTTCGATTTCTCGTGTTTGGTTTTTGATGTTTATGTCCAGGTTTTCCCCGATATATGAAGACTCTCGTGCTCGTGGTTTTGTCTTTTAGTTTCATGTTTTGATGCTTTATGGAAATCTGATAGCCGAATCTTATCGACTAACGTTTAGCTTTTATCATAATTAATAAGCGGCTTTTAGATTTCCGTTGAGAACCCTTGCCTTTGAACATTGAGAAAAATGTTTCGTTTTAGTTTTGGGGGGGGGGGGTAATCTTCGATTTGATTTGACCGCACTTGTTTTTTACCTTACACTCTCGCAACCCCGTTTTTCTAATTGTTGAAAAAAGTGAGAAAATTTAAAATTTTTGTAGGCCTTTTCTAGTTTTATGATTGAAAAGTCTTTGTGAGTCTCTTAGAAGTTACCATAAATATGCAAATCTCGAAGAGTATTTGCTAATTTCTTAGACAAGAAGCTATAATATACGAATTCTAGCTCACAAGGCCAAGAATTTGCAAGCTTCCCCAAAGTGATTTTAAATATGCGAAGCTTTGAAAGATTTGCTAGTTTCTAATGAGTGATTTTAAAAATGCGAGACTTGAGATTATTTGACGAAGCATTTGCAAAATAATGTATATGTTTTGACACCTTGTTGACTTTTCAGTGGTTAGAGTAGGAATAGAATTTTGACTTGACCGGGCATGTTGAGCCCTAGCTTGTTCCCTTAACCTTAATAATTAAAAGCTTTCGCTAGTTTTTCATATAATGAGCTAAATTAAAGAGTTATATATTTGCGGAGATAGAGAAATGAAAGAGTTATATAGAAGTTAGATGTTGTAGGGAATTATATTTTGTAAAACACATTTAAGATTGTTTAAGTCTGTTTATTATTAGTTCTAGTAGTATAATAGTTAAGTCGGGTAAGACAGAATTAAGTCTGTTAGTATTAATTCTGTTAGTTAAGTCTGCCAGTACTAATGATGTTAAGTCTGGCAGAAAAAAGTTAGTATGGGTAGATAGTTAAGTCTGTTTATGTTAAACAGAGTAGAGAGAAAGTAGGAAAAGATAAGAACGCGTAGAGATATCTTTGGAAAAGATATGTTCAAATCTTTTCTATGTTTTGTAGTCAATTAGGGTTTCCTTGGTGTATAAAAGGACCCCTAATGTATTAGGTTAAGGTATGAGTTGTAAGCCTTAACCATTGATCAAGTAATCAATAGAAAATACGAATTTAGTATATCATTGTGTTTTTCATACTCATTGTGTTATTTTTCCGCATTAGCACTTTAAGGATTTCTTAAGAGTTCTTCGCATAGTGAATTTGGATTTATTCAAGTTTGCTATAAGTCATACAAAGGCTACTTAGATCCATAACTTTGGACCTACAAGTGGTATCAGAGACTATAGAAGGACTCTATTATTGAAGATACACAAACACAAACAGTTATTCCAAACTAGAAGACATCAAACATGTCTGAAAAGGAAACTGAAACCTACTCTGACCACCCTAGTTATGAAGAATCCAACCATGAAGATGGAGCAGACAACTCTCAACCTAAACAATCCCAAATCACAAATACCACAACCATCTCCAACATGAAGCTTCCTCCATTGAAGAAAAGTGAATATGAAAAATGGGCTATGGAGATGGAGCACTATCTAGAGTACACTGATAATGAAGTGTGGAAGGTGATACTGTTAGAATCACTCCTAAAACTTTATTCAAGTGTTAGTTACTCATATGTAATAGTTAGCTTAATTATGGCCTTTATGTTTGTTATTAGCCTTAAGCTTATGTAGAAGGCCCATGAGCTTAGGCCCAAGCCCATAGGAGAAAGGAAGGGACTAGGAGTGTTGCCCTAGCTTCCCTCCTATAAATACTATGTAATAACCCTCACTTGAGGGTTGGTTGTTCAATCTATTCCTTTCATTCACATCTTACGCATAACCGGTCATAAGCATATCGTGTGTGTTTGTTTGGTTTATTGTTCAACCGCTTCTATCTCTTTCTTGTAAGCTTCTGTTGTAAAACTAGTGACCTAACAGTGGTATCAATCACCAACTAGTTGGGTGAAACGTTTTGTTTTTGAAGTTTTTGTTCTTGGTCTTACGCGTAAACGTGGATAATACTTTGGTTAGCTTAAAACGTATTTTTTACACTTTTGAATCCAAGATTCTTGTACTTTCAACGTTTTAAGGTGTTAAAATACTTGTTTTTGGCAAAAGTTTCAAACTTTATGCGTGGATCATTGTTTTAAACTAGTTTTGTACGCGGGTTTCATTCTACGCGTAACAGTTTTAGTCGTTTTGGTTCATCAAGTTTCACACTTTTGTGTCTTTTGGTGTTATTGAAGCTATTTCATCACACAAAAACTGGTTTAGAAACATATTTGGGCATTATCATTTTTACGAGTAATCCTACGCGTAGCAAAACCCTAAAACTACGCGTAAGGTTATCCTTGGTTTGATCTTCGTTTTCGTGGTTTACTCCGTGTTTTCTTGCTTGGATAAGCCTGAAAATACGTCGACTTTGGATATCTTTTGCACTGTGATAGTGTAAAAGATCATTTGGGCAAAACCCTAAAATTACGCATAAGCATAAAGCTTACGCGTAGAAATCCTACGCATAAGATTCATCTTACGCCTAAGCCTAGTCTTACGCATAAGATAATCCTACGCCTAACTTTGTGTCTACGCATAACTTTAGCGTCTTTTCCCTACTTACGCGTAAGCTAAATCTACGCGTAACTCTTGATTGTTACGCGTAACTTTGGTGTTTTTACGCTTAAGTGCTACTTGGTTATTGTGATTTCTACGCCTAAGGACTCTTCATCAACAAAGGTTCATTCGACTACAAAGATCCATTTTTACCAACACAAGTTTTCAACATGTCACAACCACCATACTCTAACTATTTCCCTTACACTTATTCTCAACGTCAACAACAACTAACTCCACAACATCAACAATGGAATCAACAACAAGCAATTTATCAACAACAATTTAATCAACAACATACTCCACAACTTCCGCAATTCCACAACCTCAAATGGTTCAACCACCACCAAGTCTTCAAGTTCAACCCTACACAAATGAATTCAATCAACATCCATCAAGGAACACTATGAAGGAACCCACTTGGTTTGCAAAGATGTGTGAAGCTTTAAGTAGCCAACAATCAATTCATGAGGTGGATCACTTGATAGAACTCCAATGCTCACTTCCAGAAACTACGATCAATGGGTGATAAGGTTCTTTAGGTTTTGTGATCTAAAGAAGCCACATGGAAAGTTCTTAAAGAAGGTTATCTTGGAAGGTCCATTTGAGATGCCTACTGTCATTGTACCCGAGATCCAAATGCTATTCCACCAAGAGATGAACAAACGAACATTGCTATCAAGCAGACTTGAATCCTAAAGAACTTCTACACTATGAAGCAGATGAGCTTGCAATGGAATATATCCTCTTAGGATTACCAAACCTAATTCTTCGTAGTGTTGATGCTCAAAAGACTGCAAAGAAAATGTGGGATCATATTCATCTTCTTATGGAAGGATCTGTACTCAATCAGAGGAGGATTTGGAATCCAAAATTTACTTGGCCTATGAACACTTCATGATTGAACCGGGAGAGACACTAGAGTCCTATCATCATCGATTTTCAGACATCATCAATGATTTGGATAAACACAACATCATCATGCCAAGAATTGCAGTGAATACTAAGTTCCTGAGTAGTCTTGGTCCTGAATGGGAGAAGTATGTCATTTTTCTCCGTCAAGCGAAGAATATGCATCATTCTACATATGGATTGTTGTACGATTACTTGAAGCCTCATGAAAAGGAAGTTGATAGGGAAAGGATTCTCCGTGCTCAAATTGCTCCACCTACACATCCGAAAAATCAACAACTTGCCTTATATGCTCAACAAAGTTATCCTCCTCAACAAGCAACTCAACCAACTGCTACAATCACACCATACGATCCTTCACAGCCTCAATCTCAACAAACTCAATTGGTTCCATACAACAACAACAATGCTCAAGCAATTGTCAGTGAAGCTAATGAGGAATCGATCCGTCAAGCATTGCAACAAGGAGTTGCTATGATTGCTAATGCTTTTAGCCGTTATACCAACAAATCCAACAATCGTATTCGTTCCTCATCTAATACAAGGAATCAAGCCGTTGTGAACAATGGACGAGTTGAAGTTCAGAATCGTGGTTATGGTCTTCAGATGGGCGGTGGTCAAGGGTTTAATGTTGTGGGTAGGAATAACAATCGAGCTCAAGTGGTGGAACAGGAAATGCTCGAATGGGTTGAATGGTCTTCGATGCTACAACTGCAATGAGAAGGGACACTGGCTAATGCATGCCCAAAGCCAAGGACTAGGGGCAGGGCTTATTTCAAAGAGGCTCTTCTTTTGGCTCTTAAGGATGAAGCTGGTGGAACTCTCACGCACAAAGAACGAGCTTTATGGCAAATGCACTTAGATGATGATATGGAGGACTTGCGTGGCCAATGCATTATGTTGATGGCTAATATGCATGAATTACACATGAGTGACACAGGCCCGTGTATGACACCGATGGCTTGTCTCGTACTCGAACAAACCATATTTATCTCGATCTCATATCTCCGCCAACATCCGAATCCGCAAGGCTCGAATGTTCAAAATGAGTCGTCCACATCTCATTCCGACGATTTTCAACTAGACCCGTAGTTATATTTGACGATCAAGATGACCAAACGGTTTCCCTTGATAATCAAATTGACTCCGTGGTTATACTTGAGGATCTCAAGTAATGATCATGTTGAGACTCACGTTGAACACGCCAACTTTTGCCTCATCCGATTTTGCTCGCTTTAATACAAGACCATTAGACCATAGTGGAAAAATGTCATGCCATTAATCAGGACTTGAAAAGCAAAAATGCACTGTTAACCAAGGATTTTGAATGTTTAAAAAAGCAACTCAACTTTTTCAAAACTCAAGAAAAACGTGAAAACGGTTTTGAAGCGGCCTTTGCCAAATCTCATCAAAACGAAAAATATTTAGAAAGACAGATGCGTGATCTAGCCGCTTCGAAGAATGCTTTGTTGTCGAAATAGAACAATCTGAAACATGAACATAAACAGCAAATTAACGCTCTCACCTTGGAAAATCAAAAAGCTAAGGCCGAGTTGTTAACTTGTCAAAAACAGTTCTCTGCATACAAAAAGCATTCAACGAAACGAATAGATGATCATCTTGAAGAAATCATCGGCTTGCAAAACAAACTTAAAGAGTTTAAAACTGTTGTTTACAAACATGGCGAGTCGGTCAGAGCTATTGAAAAGTTTACTTTAAAACCCAATCCAAATGGATATGGACCAAATCTTGCCGATTACAAACCTAAGCTTTCAACCAAAGCATTCAAACCAAATCCTAAAGTTTCCAAAGGCAAAATATAAAATTGATAATTCAGTTATGAGTGTTGTTGAATATCATCGTCAAGAGGAATTAGATGCATAAGACGAGAGTCGATCAAAATTAGAAAAAGTTGTTTACAACAAACCTTTTAACTATTCAAAAGCGGTCACTTTCGTCACACCAACGGATTCTTCTAACACACCAAGGATTATCATAAAAACGTCGGAGTCTTCTAATGTTAATCCCAAACCGCATTATGCACAAACTTTATGGTCCTTTACCTTCCATCGTGAAGTAAACTCAAAACCATAAAATCGCAAAATTCTTCGATATTTTGACCTTTTCATGGCTGACCTCAAAACTTTACAACATGAGATAGAATATCATTCGAAAATCAAAGTTCAACACTTTCAATCGCCTCTAACGCGAGAACAAAGAGACATTTTTTAGAAAAATCTTTTACCAAATGTTAAAAATTTGAAAAGTTGTGCATTGTCTTGGGAAAGGGACTTTCATAAGGAACTTGGATTGATGAAGGTCGTTTTCGAGAAAACATAAACATCTATTTCTAATACTAAACGTAAAAAGAAAATGTTGATAAAAGATGTTGATCGACTCTTGGAAGATGTCATCTGTGCTGATATCCATAATGTTGTGCTATTGAATTCTTTGTCATATGCATTTGATTATATCTCTGCTGATATCGTTGATTCGTGGTAAATGTTGAGTACAGTGATAATGTGCTTCAGATCGAGTCCTTAAAAGTTGAAAATAAACGATTGTCAAACGAACTTTCAAATGCAATACGCCGCCTTAATTGGTGTCAAAAAGATATTCATGATCAACAACTTGTTTTTCAACACAAAATCGCCCGCTTGCATAAAAATCTTTGATCCTAAAATTGAGAAACTGGATGATCAAAACGTGTCTTTTAAGTGTCAAATCTCAAAATATGAACAAGAACTTGTAAAAGTTAAAAAGGAATATGGTGTCATATTTGATTTACTCAAAAAGACTCGTGATGAAGCATCAAATGAACTTGATCATTATCTTGCACACACTAAAGAAGTTATGCATTTTGCTAGAAATATTCGGTCTGAAAATCAAGATCCGATTCACACTATCTTCAAGTTAAGAGAAATGTTAGGAAAGTATGAACAACTTCCTACCATGATTAAGAGAATAGCCCCAAGAACACTTAGTAATCATGAACCTAGAATCCTACTTGCCAAATCACAAGTTGCTAACGTGCTTCCTTCTCTTGAAACAGAATAGTTGCGTCTTATCCAAACGTCCGCACTTCACAGCCTAGGAGCACTACATCGAAGAATAGGAAGTTACGACCTAAGAAAAGATCAATAAGGAATGCTAAAGTAGAAGAACACCCTAGGACTATGAATAAGACTCACGTTGCTCCCACTATAGATATTGCGTCTGGCAAATGTAATAGAAATAGTGATGTAACGAATGCTAAACCGTTAAGTACTTTTGATATTCACCGATGCACCTTGTGATATTTGTCGTAAAAGTATGAATTCTGATTGTCATGATAAATGTGTTGATAAAGCTATCATCTCTCGTTTAAGGAATCCTAAGAACCGAATACCTCTAGGCCCACTAATCTTTCTAAGTCTGTGCTTGGTAGACCGCCATCTTTAGATTCTAAGAAACGCATTGCTGTCCCCTCAGAGCTCCAGTTTCACCTCCAATGAATGTAGTACCACCTAGTGCATTCACTAAGACTAAAGCAAAGACTAGTTGGAGATGGCGAAATGGATATATAATATACTAGGATTTAAATGGATACCTAAAGCTACTGATGTGTGTATATCTACTATAACTGCTCTGGAACCCTCTAACATTTCGGGTTCCACATCTACTTCTATTCCATCCGTGTCGCCTGTAATGCAGTGATACATATCATTCTCTGGATTGTTGATAGCGGATGTTCCCGACACATGACAGCAACCTTAAACTGTTATCAAACTTTATGCAAAGTTCATTGGCACCGCCGATTCGAATGATCACTTCGCAGCTATCATGGGTTACGGAGACTATATCAATGGGAACATCGAAATTAGCGGGGTTTATTATGTGGAAGGCCTCGGTCACAACTGCTTTCAAGAGGTCAGCCTTTGTGATGGAGATTTAGAATTTGCTTTCAGGGAGAAAACTTGTTTCATTCGTGATCTACAAGGAAACGACCTTATGTCCGGCTCGCGTAATTCAAGTCTTTACACTATCTCTATGCAAGACATGGTTGCTTCTTCTCCCATCTGCTTACTTTCAAAGGCAACATCAACAAAATCCTGGCTATGGCACCGCGTCTCTCACATCTAAACTTTCAAACCATCACCAACCTTGCTCGACACAAACTAGTTGAAGGACTCCCACGATTTCGGTATTCTAAAGATCACCTTTGCTCGGCTTGTGAACAAGGCAAAAGCACTCGTGCTCATTTTCCTTCAAAGGTGGAACACGCTCTCAAAGATGTGCTTCATCTTCTACACATGGATTTGTGTGGCCCGATGCGCGTGCAAACGATCAATGGCAAACGCTACATCTTAGTAATTGTTGATGACTATTCACGCTGGACTTGGGTCTACTTTCTTCAAGCAAAGACCAAGCTCCACAGATGATCATCACCTTTCTCAAGAAAATACAAGTTCACTACGAAACACCGCTCGCCAAATCGTAATCGCATAGAGGCACTGAATTTGTTAACCAAACTCTTCGTGAATTTTATGAGAAAGTGGGAATTCAAAGATCGACATCTATTGCACGCATACACGGAACAAAACGGAGTTGTTGAAAGATCTAAACCGAACGCTTAGTGGAAGCCGCAAGAACAATGTTAATCAATGCTAAACTTCCAGATTACTTATGGGCGTAAGTCGTATCTCTGCATGCTATACTCAAAACCCTTCTATGATTACAAAACGCCACAACAAAACACCTTTTGAGCTTGTCCACAACAGAAAACCGAATCTCAAACACTTTCATGTATTTGGATCTCTTTGCTATCCGAATAATGATCGTGATGACTTTGGAAAGCTCAAAGCCAAAGCTGACATTGGAGTCTTTATAGAATATTGTGATAATTCTAAAGGTTTCCGAATCCGGAATCGTCGAACAAAGGATGGTTATGGAAACGATTCATGCTCATTTTGATGAACTTACGGAAATGGCTTCGGAGTATAACAGCTTGGAACCCGGTCACAACCGCTTAAACTTCCCCCAAACCCCATCATCACCTGAACAAAGCCCCCAACTTACTCGTCAACAAATGGAAAGGTTATTTGCTCCTGCTCGCTGACGATATTGATGAACGTGCTCGTGTGTATCCGCCGCTCAACCCGATAATACTCTTATACCGATACACCGCTACAACAACTACGGTTGAAGAAGCACCACCAATTGACTCCAACACAACAGTTGAACAAACCGCTTCCAACAATGATGAACCGGCCGATGATGTTCTGAATGAAGTACCCCCACCTGCAGATTTTGATCCAAATGCGTTCTTCAACCCGCTTGCTAATGAGACTGCTGCACCAGATGTCGCGGAATCTTCAACAAACCATTTGAATCCTCGAAATCTGCACAATGTATACCAACATCAACCCTCCACACATAGATGGACAAAAGACCATCCTCTGAAAATATTATTGGCAACCCGAATCAACCAGCCGTTACAAGACAACGTCTTCACTCAGATGGTGAACATTGCATTTATGCACTCACCGTCTGCCAATCTAAACCTAAAAACATCAAAGACGCAATGACAAAAGACAACTGGATTGAATCCATGCAAGAAGAACTCAACCAATTCAAACGCCTTGAAGTATGGGAACTGGTTGAAAGACCAACAGGGGTCTACGTCATTGGTCTCAAATGGATTTGGAAAACAAATTGATGTCAAGGAAATGTTATCGAAATAAGTCACGCCCGTGGCTAAGGGTTATTGTTAGGAAGAGGGTATTGACTTTGAAGAATCTTTTGCTCCGGTTGCTCGTCTTGAGGTCGTTCGATATTTCTCGCGGCTCATATGAATATGACGGTCTATCGATGGATGTCAAAACTGCGCTTTCTCAATGGACAACTTAAAGAAACGGTTTATGTCACCAACCGGATGGATTCGTTGATCCCGAAGCCAATCACGTCTACAAATTTAACAAAGCTCTGTATGGTCTCAAACAAGCTCCTCGGGCATGGTACGATAAGCTATCATCTTTCCTCATTGCTAATAATTTCACCAAAGGTTTGGTTGACCCAACTCTTTTTATACAATATCACGGGGCACATATCTTAATTGTTCAAATTTACGTGGATGACATCATTTTTGGGTCTACACATAAAAAGTTTTCAATCGCTTTTGCAAAACTAATGAAGAAAATTTTGAAATGTCCATGATGGGTGAACTCACGCTCTTTCTCGGACTGCAAGTTCATCAATCACCCCGTGGTATTTTCTTGAGTCACTCCAAATATGCCCTTGAATTGTTAAACAAATTTGGAATGAAACCTGTGACACTTATGCCACACCAATGGCTCATACCAAGAAGCTAGACGCTGATTTACATGGGAAATTGGTGGACCCTACAAAATACCGTAGTATTATTGGGTCTCTCATGTATCTAACACTAGCGACTGATATTGTCTTTGCCGTATATCTTTGCTCTCGTTATCGCGACCAACTGAAACCCACCTCTCTGAGGCTAAAAGAATCCTCCGATACATAAAGGGAACCATTAACTTGGGGATCCGGTATCCGAAGGATTCTGGTTTTGAACTAATCGCTTTTTCAGACGCTGACCACGCAGATGCTTAGATTCACGGAAAAGTACTTCATGAGCTTTACAATTTCTTGGTGATAAACTGGTGTCATGGCAATCAAAGAAGCAGGATTGTACATCGCTGTCCTCAACCGAATATGTAGCCATGTCGGCGTGTTGTGCTCAAGTCATTTGGATGAGAACACAACTCAAAGACTATGGTTACGTATTTGACGTAATCCCGATGTACTCGCGACAATCGGAGTGCCATTGCGATCTCGTGCAACTCGCCAAGACTCGAAATCAAAGCTCATCGATCTTCGATATCATTTCATCAAGGATCACGTGGAACAGGTACTGTTGAATTATATTTTGTGGGTACAGAATACCAATTGGCAAACGTTCTCACCAAAGCCTTGCCTCCCGCTAGGTTTAATGAGTTGGTCCACCGGATTGGTATGAGGTGTTTGACTCAAGAGGAATTGGATGACCTCCTAAAACAAATCTTAAAAACCTCAAACACCAAAATAAATCTCTTTTGTAAATAATTTTTCAAAAACAAAATACAAAAATATAAAATCTGATAAAACAACAAAAATATTCTTCTAACCTATTTTTCTTTCAACATGGCAAGTACATTTCTTCCGTCAACACTCTAATCTTTCAAAATTCAATATTTTTCCGATCAAGTGTTGAGGGGGAGAAAATAAATACTTAACTGTTTCAAATCATCCGTGTACTTGCATGTTGTCATATCCCGGTTGTTTCTTTTATCAATGGTGGTAAACTTTTCTGGTTAAACTGACACTCCTCGGACTAAAATTTATAACCTTTCATCATTTATTAAGTCGAGGGGAGTGTCGTCAAAGTTTCTTTCTTAAAATCTTCGTTTGGTAACCAAAATGGAAGTTAAATGGCTTTGTATGAAAAAGGAAAAGGTGGAGGGACCAAAACTGCCAAAAGTTGAAAGTCATTTTAATAAAACTCTTTCACCTAACATTTCACTTCACATTTATTACTCCTAACCAACTAATCCTACGCATAGAAATCATTCAAGAAATCCAAGTTTTGATCATCAAATTTGTAAGTGTTTTTGATTTGTAACATGTTTTTAAACATTGGTTTTGATTTTCAAACGAATCCAACGGTTAAAATTACGTGTATGGTTGATTTTGTGTTATACGCATACGCGTAAGAACACATGATCATACTTATGTGTTTGAGGTTAAGATAAATGGGTCAAAACGGTTCTTTAACATCAAGAATACTATTTTATCCTCAAATCCACCCGAAACACAAAATGATGGTTTTTCAAAATTAGGGTTCTTGAGTCAAATTGGGTGTTTTCAAATGTGAAAGTTTTTGGTCAAATAGATTGTTGTGTGATGTTTATATCATGTTGAATTAATGTTATCCAGGCCCTATAACAACCCAGAAACACTAATTAAGTCAGAATTAGAAATTAGGGTTTAATGTTCTTGAGTTTGGGTATTTTTGATTCACCACGAATTGAATGTTAAAACTTGGTTATTAGACTCTCATAACACCTAAGACCTACCAGAAAAAGTTTGGTGCAATTTCCATGGTTATAAATCTTATGCGTAATTCATTACCCTTAGGGTTTTGACCTACGCATATGTGTTTCTACGCGTAAAATGTTTAACATGTTCTTCATGCCGTAATCTGTTTAATATGACTATGCATGTTAAGATTGCTGATTTGATGACTTTATTTCAGGCTTGCTACGCTTAAAATTCAGAATCAAGGTCATTTGAATCTCTACGCATAAGGATCACCTTACGCGTAGAAAGTTATGCGTAAGAGAAATCCTACGCGTAACTATTACGCCTAAGGTTCTACAATGGGACTACGCGTATCCTGTGAAGGATATGCGTAAACAAGGACTCTACGCGATAAGGTCTACTCTTACGAGTAAGCCTTACGCGTAAGGTCTTATATACGCCTACGCCGTAAGCCCTACACTTAAGGTTCCTTTTTCCTACGCGTAACATTTCTTACGCGTAAGTAAGGATCCTACGCATAAGCTTGCGCCTACGCATATACTTCTTCTGTTTACGCGTAACTTTATCATTTCTACGCCTAAGCCTTGATTGACCTTAATTTTGAATTGTTACGTGTACAAACTTGTAAATAAACCAATCATATCGTCACGAAACCAATAATGTCACTAATAAACTTAAACGCTTGATATGTTGTGAACTATAAGTGATAACATAAACTTTAAAACTTAAAGTTAACTAACTCACGAAATGCTTCACGACGTCATTGGACTATTGGACAAACAAGTGACTTAGGACTCGTAACAATCATTAGCACTGTACATTCAATAATTAGACAATAAAACCTTCTGTTGACTAACATTATGTCTTTCGATATGTTGGTTCTTTTGGCTAATGTTATTTCGAGATCACGACATGGTCGAACAAATGAATGTGGATGCACCGAAGTTCTCACAATTTCGATATCTTCCCAAATGTCTATCCTAGAAAGATTGGAAAGAACAACCTTAGGGTTGACTTTGAAACCCTCACATGCTCGGAATCTTCTTGTCTCATTGCTGTGGATATTCTAAGGAATCATCCCTACCGGAACATGCTCTCACACTCGCTACAGCATCGAAATCTACATTCAACAATTCTGGAATTCAATGTAGAGGATCACAGGTCAAAGTGCAGTGACAGTGACACTTAATCACAAACAAGTCACTATCACTCCTGCAGACTTACGGGCTGTACTTATCATTCCGCACATCGTGCCAACCGACTTCTTTGCCACACCTATCAAGAGACAGCTCGCAATTTCTACTTGATCTTGGCTATGATGAAGCGTCAGGAATTATTAACAAGCACTCTCACGTGGAGCTTAAGAACATTCCTCAACCGTGGAGAACACTCTACATCATCATCACTAAGTCTCTAGTCGTGCGGTGGCTATGAGCATCCTAAGCTCATGGAACTACAAGTCTTCTGGTCATTGATCAATAAGAAGGACATTGAAATCGAAGCACCGATATGGGATGACATGATGTCATTTCACAAGAAGCTTGGCTCAAAGATTCCCTATGTCGGATACACAAAGCTTTTGATCCAGAGAGCACTTGAACTTCATCCTGATATTCCCAAGAGGCTCAATGACCCCGACAATCACGACATGTTGTCCGAACCTATCCTTTCTATCGTAATCAAGGAATCGACAACAAAGAAACAAGGTGCCGTGCTGCCTGATCACCTTCTCGAAAATGAAATCAAAAAGCTTGAAACATACAAAAGGTATCAAGTAGCAGACGAGAAGGCAAAGTTGGTCATCTCGATGAAAAGCCTTCTGGAACTCCTACTCGGAGAACCGTAAGAGGAAGTGCCGGAAGTGCAATAAGCACAGAGAGTCAAAGGAAGGTCCCAAAGAGGAAACCTACTCCAAGGAAGAAAGTCCCCTCCAAGGAAGCTACTCCTATTCCTACACCTGAACCACAAAGAAAGCTACTGGACGAAAGCTCTAAAGATACACAATCGGACGAGGAGGTCCACTACTCAAACGCAAAGGATGATTCTCTATCAGTACCAAAACCTCCTAGTCCAATAGCTGAACATGGCAAAGGAAAGACTCTGTACTTGTGCCATATGATGAAAGCTCAGAAAGTGATGAAGAGCAACTGGATAAATCATACAGAAAGAAGTTCAAATTCGTTCGACTTCAACACGTTGCACAACAATTTGCTCAAGAACAAATGGGTGGCCCCGAAGGGTCAAGTGGTGCAGCTCAACCTTCACCAGATCCTGATGCGGTTAATCAACCCGATAAGGGATCTGTTGCCACCACTTTGGTACAACAACAGTCACGTGTCGAAGATACTCTTGAGTATGATTTTGAAGAACCGAGAATCGAGAAGCTAGAGAAGGTAAAAGCTGATGAAGAAGCTGCAGCCAAAGCCAAAGCCGATGAACAAGCTAAGACTGGCAATGAAGAAGATGTTGAGTATGATACGTTTCTTCTAGATAGTCCAGCACGATCAAAGGAAGAAACTTCTGAACCACCAAAGGACCCGGAGTCTCCTCACATCTCATCATCATCGATTCTTCTTCTCATTCTTCACCACCACCATCAAAAAGATCAACCAAATCATCATCCAAATCTGTGAAGAAACCACCTCGATCTTGGATTTCTCATACTCATGAAAGAATTGTGAAAGCTGTCCAACAAGTCAGAAAGAAGGACATACTCTACAGAAAACTGAATTGGTTTGTCGACCAAATACAGATCTACATGATGAGAATGACAAGATGCAGAATGAAAGGGAATATGTACAGAAGCTCATGCATGATGATCTACAAGGGAAAATGGACGTAATGATCGAAGGCTACACTCACAAGTACCTTCGGATATCGCTTCCTAAAGTCACAAAGGAGATGTTTACCGCACAACTATATCCAATCTTATGCAGATAACCAAGCAAACTATAAGATCAACACCCTTAACCGTCACAATCAATCCATCCGATCCTGTAGTTTTCTCGGATAATGAATTGGTGGCCAAGCTTGTCACACAAATGTCTAAACGATCCGGGACATTTACCTCGATGAAGGAAAGTTGTTTCAAGCATTGTTGGACTACCAACTCCAAGAAGCATGCAGAGTCGAAGCTGAAAGGTCTAAACGCCCTAGAGACGATGAAGATAAGGATCAGGATAAGAATGATGAAGCTAAACGACAAAAGAAGTCCGGTGAATCATCTTCCATGCCACCACCTCCCCAACGGCCTCCTGCTCAACAAAGGTCTCCTCCTCGTTCTTCTACGGATAAACCTCATGATTCGAGACACCACCCCGACTCAAAAACCGGTGATTAATTTGAGTATACGGGTGGTGACGATGAAGAACACCATGAGCCCCTACAACAACCCACCTCTCCCAAACAAGTACGAAACCGTAATCATCATCTAGGCCTTCTAAAAAGAAGAAGAAGACACCTCAGACTGACGTCGTATCATGGCTAGATGACGATAAAACAAAGGAATTTGAATGGTTCTCTACACTTGTTAACTCAACTCCCTACCCTGAAGAAGGTCAAGATCTGGTAGACGGTAATACTTTGGAGCATGCTAAAATTCTGCAAGAAAAGTTCCATGTAAAGAAGATGACGAAATCTGAGTTGCGGCGAATCAAGAATGAAGCTTTTCAACTATGGAAAGATAGCTCAAAAAGTGCCATCGAGGTCGAATATCACCTTGATAACATTGCTCGAGCTATGTCTAACAACATGGATTGGCTCAACCCGAAGCAAACATCGACTTCACGGCGGGACAACCCTCCATATTACACCGACCGGTCTAAACCACTACCAACGATCGGCCAACCGATGAGCCTAGGAATTCCTTTCCGACATTTCTTCAACAAAGACCTGGAATTTCTTCTTCATGGTGGCGATGGTTCAAGGAAATATGCTACATCTCTGACACTTCCATTCCCAGCAGCCGAATACTCAAACTGTATAGCCATCGAGGAACGTGCCAATCACTTGTTCTCCAACAAAGTGGAAGCATACGACCGAGATGCATTGTACGGGATTCATCATTGGCCGAAATGCGAAGAATCTACTACGTAAGCTGCCGGTTCGAAGTCTCAACATGCAGTAATCAGTTCTAAAAGTATCGTTGCCATCAAACACGTCGATCTTTCATCTAAGTGGGACTACACCTTCCTAAAGAATATCGTGGTCAAACGACAAGATGAAAGGGATTATGCATTTTCTCGAAGTCGACTTTGAGAATTTGTATATCAACGACATCGAAGACATGTACCTTGCCAAAGTACAGGGTCGTATGAGACAATTCTCCACAAGTACAACGTGAATTCATCAAGTCGGGGCTCATCTTCATCGACGCATAGTTATCAAAGAACGTGTAGAAGATCTCCAATGGCAGTTGAATCTTATCGACCGTGTCAACTTCACTCAACCGCAGCTTGATCTACCCGACATCAACCAGCTTCCACAATATACGCTCATCGGCAAACCTTTCGGCGTCGTTTACCGCAGTGAACTTCAAAGAAATTGCTTGATGGCGTGCAAAGATCTTCATAAGTTTGGAGATCACACTTTGAAGATGGTTAGGGATGGATTGGCTTACCGGTTGAAGGATATACACCAAAAGATCGGGTCTCCTAAGCGATGGAATTCACAGGATCGAAGGGACGTGAAGAGGATCATCACCATGATTGATGAACGGTTGTATAGAAGGGATCAGTTCGGAAGACTGGAAAGCTATGTTGGTGGTCGACCCAGGAGAAACATCATCGGCTTTCAACGCCCGATTCACACTCTGGCGACATCTCCGGACTACCCGGTACCCCTTGAACTACTTCTTTCATTATAAATTTGGATGTATGATCTAATTATGTCAATGGCTTGTGCACATATTACAGTGTACAACCTGTACTTGTAAATAAAGGACCCTGTGGTATGCTTCAGTGCGACAATCCTTATAAAAGGAGCGAAAGCTTCGTACTTTTGAGTAAAACCTATCAAACCTTTCATTTTTCAAGGTTTTGCTCAAAAGAACAAGTACTTTCCCTTATGATTTTCAAAACCTCAACCGTTTATATCACTCGTTGAGGGGGAGTACTTGACTTAAAACTTTGTTCACAAATTGTTCACAGTGGTCATTCTTCCCGCAACACTCGAAATGGTCATATTTATTCTCAACTTTTCAAAAATAACATTTTATATGCCATTTTTGAGGGGGAGAAAATACGTGATAAGAAATATGTTGTGTAAATGCAAATGAATCTTTGTGCTATAGACTTAACCCATGAATTGACGAGATCTTAACTGTTAGTAACTCGAAAAGACTTGTCCGGAATGGGTAATAATTTCAAGCTAGTTCGCTAGTGATGTAAACGTGTCTCGCAAAGGACTTGTCCGAGTAGAATGTACCATTCGAGAAACTCTTGGTAGACATGAACTCTGACGGGTTTAACAACCTTTTCCAGTATTGTCTACACCTTCAAGGCAGTTATTAGAGCTAGTTGTCACCTAAAAGCTGACAATGTATCCCTTTAACTACATAACGTAACCGTATCTCGCGGGGGATTGTCTATCTTGAGTAAATCAATTCAAAATGTGCGCGCTCTTTCCTCACTGTGCATTTTAATCGTTAAAACTCTTAAGCACATGTGGAGGGGGAGTATTTATGCAAAATCTTATCTCAACAGTGGTACTAAAATGTTTTTCATTCACAAACACTTTGAGAGATTTTTCACAACAGTGGTTTTAATGGCAACATAGGTTAGTCATGGAGTTATAAGGTGACTAAGGTTAGGAATAACCGTCCTATGATCCGCCAGAGACGGATGGATCTACCCAAGGACACCACAAATAGTTAGTATTTAGAAGTCCTTAGGTATGATTATAAAAAGGAGAAAATGAGAATCGGAGAAAGAAGGAGTTGAAGAATTAAAAAGAAATGCAAAGAAAAGGGTGAAAAGAAATAGCCCTCCGTTATTCAACTTAGGCGCATAATCGGGTTCAATTCATATGCTACTGGTTGTCACTTGATGACACCGGTATTGAAGATTAAAAGTCGTCATGGACCCAGTGACGCATGCACTAAACCTTCTTAAGCCACTCAAGTTTCTCTCAACAGAAGCTTGTTTCATTCTCACAGGGAACCCTACATAATTTGTCGGCTTTCTCTTAGAGATCGCTGATATTGAAGAAGGAGACCCTCTCCCTAGTCTCCGCTCAGGAAAACCAAAACGCACAATTGAGTCTAGAGCCACGAGATTCATCAAAAGATCTCTTAGGTACACTTGACATTTCATCACTTGATATTCAACAATAAGAATTTCAGTGGTACATTATCGAGTCCTTCACAGATCTTAGCAATCTGTCGAGAACATTTATGAGAGGTTCACATTTGTGATCCTCAGTGATTGAATGGAAACTCCTGCCAGGGTCAACATCAAACAGCCCGACAGCAGGTCGCCGCAACTCCCCGTGGATTACGCTTAGTGTGTCTCAAACGGTCTACAGTCGTGAGGTGATGCTTCGTGTACCTCAGCGACTCACCTGAATCGTAGGTGTACTTCGGTACATCGTGTTATCTCACTTGTGGGACTCCGATTCAGAACCGGCCTTTGTAAGAATTAGAGTTGTGTTTTCACACTATGCTGTTAACACTCTCGAAGTTCAAACTTGTAAGTGCCGGAATCCGCTTATTACTAACCGTTTTATGTTTACTTCTTATGGAAGCTCTGGAACGGAATGATCGTGCAGATTCTCCACTTGTTCACACCAACGACATCATCAAAGAAGTTCTACCTTAAAGCAACACAAAAGTCAAAATGATTCTTCGTCAAATCAAAGAATCTACAAAGTTAAAGACTTAAAGAACTTCATCAACCGTAATCCAAAGTTAAAGAGTGTGTGAGCATGTTGGAGAAAGACTTGGAGACACCGAAGCAAGCGACCTAAGGCAGACTTGATGCAGACAACAACAACATACTATCACTTTCATCACAAAAGAACAAAGAACAAAGTTAAAGATGACGTCAAAGCATAACTGTTCAAAGAAAACTATCTCGCTACACTAAGGAGATGGTTCAAATCAAGGCAATTCTTCTCACAAGAAAGAAGAATGTCAGAAGACGTCAAAGCTACTATTACATCAACGCCTTCACCGTTTTTCATCACCAACACTTGAGGGGGAGATTGTTGGAATCACTCCTAAACCTTTATTCAAGTGTTAGTTACTCATATGTAATAGTTAGCTTAATTATGGCCTTTATGTTTGTTATTAGCCTTAAGCTTATGTAGAAGGCCCATGAGCTTAGGTCCAAGCCCATAGGAGAAAGGAAGGGACTAGGAGTGTTGCCCTAGCTTCCCTCCTATAAATACTTTGTAATAACCCTCACTTGAGGGTTGGTTGTTCAATCTATTCCTTTCATTCACATCTTACGCATAACCGGTCATAAGCATATCGTGTGTGTTTGTTTGGTTTATTGTTCAACCGCCTCTATCTCTTTCTTGTAAGCTTGTGTTGTAAAACTAGTGACCTAACAGATACAAAAAGGAAACTCTAAGAAAAGGGTTTCCAAAAGAAAAGATGGCACTTACTCTGTGCTGCCACCTGTTACTGCTGCTGAGATTCTTGGTGTAGAGAAGGAGATAATGGCCAAGAACATCTTTTTAATGGCACTTCCCAAGGAGCATATCAGACGTTTTCATGGGATGGATGATGCAAAGGAGATCTGGGAGGCAATCAAAGTACGATTTGGAGGGAATGCTAACTCCAAAAAGATGCAAAAGGCTGTCTACAAACAACAATTTGAGGCCTTTGCTATTTCCAGTTTTGAAGGATTAGAGAAGGGCTATGACAAGTTTCAACAACTATTGTCACAATTGGAGGCCTATGGTGCTGGTGTTTCTGATGAGGATGCAAATCACAAATTCTTCAGGTCTTTGCCACAAGAATGGTCAAGTCTGGTAATGACCATGAGGACCAAACCTAAAATTGACATTATGTCAATTGATGATCTGTACAACAACCTAAGAGTTTTTGAACAGGAAATCAAGAATGTGTCAAAACCATCCTCTTCTAGCTCTTAGAATGTTGCTTTTGTCTCACATGGCAAGAGTAGTACAAACCATATTAAGTCTGGTGGTAGTTATAGTACTTCCTTATTAAGTACTAAAGAAAGAGGGGCACCAGCTGGAGTTGCTAATGAGGTTATCTACTCTATTTTTGCTAGATCATCAGAAGAGATGGATTTGCTCAATGAAGATTTGGAGCAAATCAATGATGCAGATATTGAAGAGATGGACATAAATTGGCAGATAGCTATGATTGCTATCAGGATGAACAGGTTCTTTAAGAGACATGGTAGAAGAGTTCGTTATGATCCAAAGACTCTAGTTGGCTTTGATAAAAAGAAGATTGAGTGCTACAACTGCCATAAGCCTGGTCACTTTGCAAGGGAATGTAAATCTCGTGTGGTGACTGATAGGAAGAAGAAGGAATCTGTTGGAATCACTCCTAAACTACTTCTTAAGTGTTAGTAATCTATGTGTAATAGTTAGCTTAATTAGGCTTTTATGTTTGTAATTAAGGCAAGGCTTATGTAGAAAGCCCATAAGCCTTGGCCCAAGCCCATTATGGAAAGGAAGGGAACTTGTGTGTTGCCCTAGTTCCTTTCCCTATATAAAGCATTGTAAACCATCCTTAGATGGTTGGTTGTTCACTTTTATTCACATCATACGCATAACCTTTCTCTATCATATTATCGTGTGTGTTTATAGTGTTCATCCGATCATCTTATCTATATTTCTTACATATTGAGCTTGTGTTACAATATGGTGACCTAACAGTGGTATCATTCGCCATCTAGTTGGGTGAAATATTTTGTTTTTGACGTTATATTGTATACGCGTGGGTTTTGTGCTTAACATTTTCAAACACTTAAAAGCTTTCATTTTTACACTTTAAAATTCAAGATTCTTGTACTTTAAGGTTTATTTTGTGTTAAAGTTTAAGTTTTTAGCGTAAAGTTTGAAACTTTACGTGTGTATCATTGTGTTTAAGCTTGGTTTTGTTCGTGTAGTCTAGTCTATGCGTAAGGGTAAAAATTAGTTTGAATCATCAAGCTTTCAACTTTCTTGTTATTTTGGTGATTTTGAAGCTACTTCATCCAGAAAATCAGGTTTCTTAAAACTTTTTCGCTTCAAAATCAGTTTTGGCAAAGTTTGGTATGTCCTACGCAGAGTAAAACCCTAGCTTTTACTCGTAAGCTTCAAAGTCTACGCGTAAGGTTGTCATCGTTTGATCTTCAGTGTTATTGGTTTACTCAGTGTTTTCTTGCTTGGATAAGCCTGAAAACACTTCGACTTTGGACATCTTTTACACTGCTATAAGTGTAAAGGATTTTTTGGGCAAAACCCTAGTTTTACGCATAAGCTAGCTCTTACGAGTAGAATTCTTTACGCCTAAGCCTTTTCTTACGCCTAAGCATTGTCTTACGCATAAGCTAATCTTACGCATAAGTATTCTACTACTAAGCCTCTAGTTTTACGCCTAAGCTAAGTTTTTTCCTCAAGTCTTACGCATAAGCTATCCTACGCATAAGCTCTCTTTTACGCGTAAGTTGGCTTTCTACGCATAAGGCATTTTCTACGGATCAGCTGGTTTTCTACGCTTAAGGTTACTTCATCAACATTGTTTCATTCGACTACAAAGATCCATTATCAACACAAGTTTCAAGATGTCTCAACCACCATACTCTAGCTACTTTCCTCATATGTATCCTCAACAACAACAACTCTATCAACAATATCCTCCACCATCACCACAACAAATGCAACAAATTCAACAACAATTTCTTCAAGGAGCAATTCCACCACAAATGATTCAACCACCACCTAGTCTACAAGTACAACCTTACACAAACTTTCAAAATTAGCATCCATCCAAGTATGCTATGAAGGAACCGTCTTGGTTTGCAAAGATGTGTGAAGCTTTAAGTAGCCAACAATCCATTCATGAAGATGGATCCCTTGACAGATCTCCAATGCTCACTCCAGGAAACTACAATCAATGGGTGATAAGGTTCTTTAGGTTTTGTGATCTAAAGAAGCCACATGGAAATTTCTTGAAGAAGGTCATCCTTGAAGGTCCATTTCAGATGCCTACTATCACTGTACCCGGAGATCCGAATGCTGTTCCACCAAGAGATGATATTACCAACATTGTTGGTATTGATCAACTTACTACTGATCAACTTCTTCACTTAGAAGCTGATGAACTTGCTATGCAATATATCCTTTTGCGACTACCCAATCCGATACTTCGTAGTGTTGATGCTCAAAAGACTGCTAAAGCAATGTGGGAGCACATTCATCTTTTAATGGAAGGCACATAACTCAATCAAGAAGATATGGAATCCAAAATCTACTTAGCATATGAACACTTCATGATTGAACCAGGAGAGACATTAGAGTTATATCATCATCTGTTCTCAGATATCATCAATGACTTGGATAAACACAATATCATTATGCCAAGAATTGCAGTCAACACAAAGTTCCTAAGTAGTCTTGGTCTTGATTGGGAAAAGTATGTTATCTTCATCCGTCAAGCGTAGAATCTTCATCATGCTACATACGGATTGTTGTACGACTATTGAAGCCCCACCAAAAGGAAGTTGACAGAGAAAGAGTCATCCGTGTAGCTCCTGTTTCACCTTCACTCCCGGATAATCAAACTCTTGCATTGTGGGCTCAAGCTTGTTATCCTCAATTTCCAACCTTACAAACTGTTTTTACAAATCCTCCACAACCAACTGCTCAGATCACACCATATGATCCCTCACAGCAACAACAATGCTCAAGAACTTTACAGTGAATCTAATGAGGATGCAGAAGCTTTCGATGCATTGCAACAAGGGTTTGTCATGATTGCAAGAGCCTTCGGCCGATATTCCAAAAAATCCAACAATCGCATTCGTACCTCATCAAACACAAGGAATCAAGCTATTGTTAACAATGGACGTGTTGAAGTTCAGAATCGTGGTAATGTTCGTCAGATGGGTAGTGGTCAAGGGTTTAATGCTAATGGAAGGAATAACATGGGTGCTCCACAACAACGAGCTCAAGTGGTTGAACAGGGAAATGCTCAGAATGGGGTTAATGGTCTTCGTTGTTATAACTGTAATGAAAAGGGTCATCTGGCTAATGCATGCCCAAAGCCGAGGACAAGAGGCAGCGCTAATCACAAACATGCTTTACTTTTGGCTCTCAAGGATGAAGCTGGTGGAACTCTTACCAACAAGGAACAGAGCTTCATGGCAAATGCAGATTCAGATGATGACATGGAGGACTTGCAGGCTAATGCAGCTGTGATGTTAATGGCAAACATGCAAGAGCTTCACATGAGTGACACAGGCCCAGTGTATGACACTGACGGCTTGTCTCAGGTACCGGATCAAACTACATTCATTACTGATCTGATATCTCCGCCAACATATGCATCCGACAAGGGTCAGAGTGTTCAACATGAGCCATCTACATCTCATTCCGATGATAATCAAATAGATCCCGTAGTTATATTTGACGATCAAGATAACCTTATGGCTAATATTGATAATCAAGTTGACTCCGTGGTTATATTTGAGGATCTAAATAATGATCATGTTGAGACTCACGTTGAACAAACTGAACCTGTGTCTAATCCAGATATTGAGCTCATGACCTTAATTACGGACCAAAAATCTCGAATGGAAAAATGCCTTGACATCAATCAGCAATTAAAGGATAAAAATGCACTGCTAACTAAGGATAATGAATGCTTAAAATTCCAACTCAACATTTTTCAAACACAAGAAAAACGTGAAAAAGGTTTTGAAGTCGCTTTTGCTAAATCCTACCAAAACGAAAAATCTTTGGAAAAACAAATATGTGATCTAGTTGCATCTAAGAATGCTTTGTTGTCTCAAATAGAACAACTGAAATATGATCATAAACAACAACTTAACGCTCTCACTTCGGAAACTCAAAAAGCCAAGTCTGAGTTGTTAACTTGTCAAAAACAGTTCTGTGAGTACAAAAAGCATTCAAAGAAACGAATAGATGACTATCTTGAAGAAATTTTTGAATTACAAAACAAAATCAAAGAGTTTTGAAATGTTGTTTATAAACATGGTGAGTCAATCACAACTATTCAAAATTTACTTTTAAACTAAATCCAAATGGATATGGACCGAATCTTGCTGATTACAAACCTAAGTTTTCACATAGAGCATTCAAACCAAATCCTCAAGTTTACAGTGCAGAACATAGAATTAATGATTCTATTATGAGTGTTGTTGAATATAATCGCATGGAGGAATTAGATGCAAAAGACGAGAGTCGGTCAAAATTGGAAAATGTTGTTTATAACAAACCATTTAACTATTCAAAAGCCATAACTTTCGTCACACAACAGGATCATTCTAACACACCTTGGGTTATCACACCTACTTCTGAGTCCTCTAATGATGGTCTCCTTTCCAAGGCTGCAAAAATTAATGGTCCTTTACCTTCATTAAATGAAATAAAGCCATTAGCTGAACAATGTCAAGTTCTAAAATATTTTGAAACATTCTTATCGGACATCAAACTTTTGAACGTGAAATTGAAATCAATTCTGAAATAAAAGTTGAACATTTTCAATCGCCTCAAGCGCGAGCACAAAGAGATATTTTTCAAAAAAGAATTTTACCTCATGTCTGAAATTTGAAAATGTGTGCAATTTATTGGGAAAGGGATTTTCACAAGGAGCTAAGACTTATGAAAAGAGTTTTCGAACAAGCTGAAACAAGGATTTCAAATACAAAATGAAAAAAGAAAATGTTGAGAAAAGATGTTGATCGACTCTTGGAAGATGTTATCTGTGTTGATACCATTAATATTGTGTTACTTCATACTGTTGCATATGCATTTGATTACATTGCCGTTGATTCTGTTGAAAATGTTAAGAATACCGATAATGTGTCACAAATCAAGTCTTTAAAAGTTGAAAATGAACGTTTGTTAAACGAGCTTTCAAATGCAAAACGTCGTCTTCAATGGTGTCAAAAAGATTGTCAAAATCGAGAACTCGCTTTGCAAAACAAAATCAACCAGTTGCATACCAAAACTCTTAATCCAAAACTTGAGCAACTGGATGATGAAAACGTGTCTTTGAAGTGTCAGATTTCAAAATATGAACAAGAAATTTCAAAAGTTAAAACCGAATATGGTGTCATATTTGATTTACTCAAAAAGACTCGTGCTCAAGTGTCAAAAGATATTGATGATCATCTTGCATATACAAAAGATGTTTTACGACAAAATGGCAACGCTCGTTCTGAAAATCAAGATTTATTACACACTATCCATGATCTAAAGCAGAGTTAGTAACACTTAAGAAAGATAGGAATAGCAACACAAACATTCTTGCTCCAGGAATTCTTAGACTGCCTAATGATGCATCACAAGAAACTAATGTGCTTCCCTCTATTAAAACAGGAATAGTTGCCTATTTTCCCAACGCTAGCACTTCACAGCTTAAGAGCACATCAAGGAAGAATAGGAAGTTGCGACGTACGAAAAGAACAATAAAGACCTCTGAAGTAGAAGAACACCTTAGGACTTTGAATAAGACTCAAGTTGCACCCAGTTTAGATATTGTGTTAGACAAATGTAATAAAAAAAGTGATGTAACAAATGCTGAACCTTTAAGTACTTTAAATGTTATGTTTGAAGCTTCTTGTGTTGGTTGTCGTAAAAGCATGTTTTCTGGTTGTCATGATAAATTAGTTGCTAATGCTATCTTATCTCGTAACCGGAATAATAGAAAACGGAATACCTCTAGGCCCACTAATGCTTCTAAGTCTGTGCTAGGTAAACCACCCTCTAGTGTTCCGACTACGATCATTGATGTACCTAAGAACCCCATTCACCTCCTAGGAAGAACTTATCACCTAGTGCATTTACTAAGACAAAAGCTAAGACTAGTTGGAGATGGAAGAAATGGTTACATAATGTGTGTTTCAACTATAACTGCATCGGAACCCTCTAACTCTTCGGGTTCCATATCTACTTCTATTCCATCTGTGTCGTCTGTGTGTAATACAGGTGATACAGATCATCCTCTAGGTTGTTGATAGCGGATGTTCCCGACACATGACAGGCAATCTTAAACTGTTATCAAACTTTGTTTCAAAGTTCATTGGCACTGTTAGATTCGGGAATGATCACTTCGCGGCTATCATGGGCTTCGGAGATTACATCAATGGGAACATCGAAATTAGTAGAGTTTATTATGTGGAAGGTCTCGGTCACAATCTCTTTTCAATCGGTCAATTTTGTGATGGAGATTTGGAAGTTGCTTTTAGGGAGAAAACTTGTTTCATTTGTGATCTACAGGGAAACGATCTTATGTCTAGTCAATGCACATCAAGTATTTACACAATCTCAATGCAAGACATGATTGCTTCATCTCCTATATGTCTCCTTTCAAAGACAACATCAACAAAATCTTGGCTATGGCACCGTCGTCTTTCACACTTAAACTTTCAAACCATAACCAATCTTGCACGTTACAAACTTGTTGAAGGTCTCCCAAGATTTCGGTATTCTAAAGATCACCTATGCTCAGCTTGTGAACAAGGGAAAATCACTCATGCTTACTTTCCTTCAAAGGTGGAACACAGCTCACAGCATGTGCTTCATCTTCTTCACATGGATTTATGTGGCCCAATGCGTGTACAGACAGTTAACGGCAAACGCTACATCTTGTTAATTATGGATGACTACTCAAGATGGACTTGGGTTTATTTTCTTCGAACTAAAGATCAATCTCCAGATATGATCATCACCTTTCTCACAAAAATCAAGTTCAGCTCTGGAACACAGTCAGACAAATCAGAACAAACAAAGGGACTGAATTTGTGAATCAAACTCTTCGTACATATTATGATAAAATGGGAATTGAGCATCAAACATCTATTGCACGAACACCAGAACTGATAAGGTTTTAAAACGTACCATTTTGAGGGGTCGTTTAAGCCCTTATTTGATCACTTTTGTATCCGTTATTACTTAATATCGTTCCTTTTCACTTTTTAGGTCTCTTGAAGGCAAATTGCTGGAATGGCACTTATTTGGACGAAAAGGCGCGGATATACGAAGAAAATGGCCAAAGTCAAGAATCGAGACACTCAAGCTGCTGAAATACAAGGGGACGGCGTCAGGTGTTAACTGAGATGCCGTCGCATAACTTTTGTGATGGCTCAGTAGCCAAATTGCTTATTTACAAGTAACGGTGTCAGGCTTTAAAAGAGTAGGCCGTCGCAACTCAGACGGCCTAGATTTGATCCAGACGGCGTCAGAAGATGAAGAGGACGACGTCACAAGCACAAGGTGACGCCGTCGCAAGACTAACGTGGCCATGACGAAACCCTAATGACGGAGACCCAACGGCTTCACAAATCATAAGGTGACGCCGTCGCGAATGTAATCTTATATGTAGAATCCGAATTTTTCATTATTTAGTGTGTAGTCTTTTGGAGTAAAAACCTAAACCGAACCAAGGCTGTCTTGTACAGTATTTTAGGGTTCTAAACCCTATCTTACACCAAGATAAGTACTTTACTTCATTAATTCAATTATGTCTTCAATTATTTGTGTGTATGCTTGCATGTTCTCCATGTCCGGCTAATTTACTTGTGTGTTTGCTTAGGGAATATGAAACTTAGTTATTGAATATTGATTGGTTGTCTCTTATCTTAATTGTTAATGATCTAGTAATGCGATAGGTCATTCGTTTTGTTGTTAATGCTTGATTAATCTTTGAGAACCTTAGACTATAACACCTAGAGTAGTTGTAGGCTAAACCATCCAAAGAGTACCTTAGAGTTAGAGTTATGAATCCTAGAGATTTTGTAGACGAGACCCTTTGGTAGTTTCAAAGAGTTAGGGATAAACGCATACCCTATGACCTTAGATACACAACGCGATTAGGAATAAGGACGTGACAATTCAACCATCAATAGGAGATAATTAAGGAGTAATACAACCTAAGTAAACACATTCTTAAACTATCATACGAGCACACATTAATTAGACATAGACTACCCACTAGTTAGATTAGATAAGTAGAGTAATCGGTAGAAATACCAACCCCCCAAATCCAAACCCCAAGATTCGTACCTTTCCATTTCCTAAAAAATATAAAAAACACAAAAATAATCTTCCTCAACCGCAACCTTAGCGTAGTAACTCCTCACTAGCATTCATATTCCCCTAGAGAACGATATCAATTCTCATGGCTTACCCTAATACTACACTACAACGATTAGGTTCACTGCCTAAGGTGTTGAAAAACTTGCTCGACGAAAAGGAAGTTCCTTTGACCCCGAACGACGCGTGTAGCATTATCAAGTTTTTGGCGCCGCTGCCGGGGAATAGAATAGCTAGTTAGGAGTTCACTTCACTTAGCTTTCCTTGCTTGATTCCTATCAAGTAAACTTTTTTTCTCAATTTTTAGCTTCCTTGTAGTTTATCCCCCTTCTTTGTGTTTGTGTTCGTAAAACCCTTTTCATTTTTCGCTATGGCAAGTGAAGTTGCATTTGAATCATTAACAAATGAGGAACAATTGAATTTTGCAGATTGGATTGCTTTTTATTGTTCTAATGAATTTGTGAGTGATCTTAGAGATATCCAAAAGGAGACGGGTGTAAGGTTGGATGGATTTGATAAATTTGTGCTTGTGTGGCTTCTATTCAACGATCATTGTTAGAATCAACTCCTTTTAGTGAGACCCTTTGGAAACATTTTGAGAAAAGCCTCCTAAGCATAAATCATCAGTTGTCACAACTTGAGGAAATGGATAAGGAAGATTTATCCAACCTTAGGCATCATGATCAAAAAGACCTAGTTTTTAAGAACATGGAACCTAAACCCGAACAAGATTGTGAGATGGTTATAGTTGAACTACCTAGTTGCATGCGTGGGATAGATTTCACCAAAACATATGACACGCGTGAGGAATCCTTTAGGCAAATAGAACATAGTGATCAAATTTTTGAGAATGATTCTTCTGAATCGAACCAAGAATTTGAAATGGCTAAAGAAGGATTTGAGATACTTAGGAGTGTATTTGGGTTAGATCATACTAAAACGCATGATGAACATTTAGGAGATCTAGATATAATGGAGAATGAGGTGGAAACTCCAAACCCACAAGCCCTACCATCACTTGAGGAACACACATCGCCTATAACTTACCCGGAAGAAGTAGAAGAGACTATAGGAACCCCGATTGATATAGAACCTTTGGACCAAACGCCACTAGAGAATGTAGGTTTAGATGCTTGTTGTCATGACCTCTCTCTTAATCCTAGTAAAGTTCCTAATTTTGATGAACCGAAGCCTCAACCAAAAACCTTACCTAATTTTCCGTCTTTAGATGTGAATCTTGGAATTGAATTAGGCCCCAATCCACCCATCAAAATAAATAGTCCGGGTAGTTGCTTGATAAAGGTGGTAGACTCTCGGCCATGTAGAGTGAAAGCTAATATAGGAGTAACCCATGACCTTACACACTTATATCACCCATTCATGGTTGATAACAAGAAACATTATGGGTTTAAACCGGGTTTATTAGGTCAAGATGGATCCTTAACTAAGAATCTTTTGAAGTTGATAGAAGATGATCCATTTTTAGGAGAGAGATTTGATTCACCCGCTACACCAATTAAATTAGGTAAGGTTATAATGAATGGAGCACACTCCTTTGAGCATATAAATCACTCATCACCCTCTACTCACGTAGCAAATTTCCACCCTAAGGGTGTGTATCGCTACTATCACCCACACTTAAGCTTAAGTATAGGAAAAACCTCCCCTTTATCCGTTAAATAAGGGTAGAGTCAAGCTCGTGACTCGAACAAAAACAAGCGCTTCTTGGGAGGCAACCCATGTGTATTTGGTTTTCATTTTTATTTGTGTGTCATATATCTTATAATGATTGTTTATTTTCATGTTTAAATTTGTAAAAATGCTTTATTTTGTCTTTAACCTCGTCTTAATCACATATAAAGGTATTTTACATAAGGGATAAGTGTAGGGAGGATTACACACGTTTTCAAAAGAAACGTAAACATGAGAATTTCAATTAATTAAAAGATATACATGTGTGTTTGTTCGAGTCAAATGCTTGTATCGAGTCATAATGGATGTTTTGCAGGAAATTTTTCCAGATTCTAAAGATATAAATTTTCCAGAATTTTTTTCAGAAAATCGCAGACCAGTTTTTGTCAGGATAACCTGACGGCGTCAGGAAGGAGTAAAAAAAACATATTACTTTTTTCTCGTTTTCTGAGCTACTTGTAAATTTTGGAATTTTCCAGGTCTTAATTTTCCAAAAATTCTGTAAACATCCATTCCACAAGCATTATATCCTAGTTTAGTAGAGTCTTTTATATATTATTACCGCCGATTTTACGTGAATGTTTCGTTTGTTTTCTTCAAGTGTGCAGGTTTTATTTATCAAGAAGAAGATACATAAGGTTGGAAGGAGCTTTTCACGCATACATTCTTCTTGGAAAGGATTTAACCACTACTTCACACACGGATCCTACCGAGCTAATCAGGGGAGTACTAGTTTCTTTCGTTTTTAATTACCTTCTATTATCATAACTTTGATACTTTCGGAGAACATTGGGGACAATGTTCAGTTTAAGTGTAGGGAGGGAAAATAAAACGGAAACTTTGAAACTATGCTTATCCTTGACTATTTGCTTTGTCCAATTGTATTTGCGTAATAAACCATGAGAAAATGTCGGTTAGGGTAATTTTGGCACCAAATTTAAAATTTTTCATGAAATATAGGAGTGGGCCATTATTCTTAACAAAAGCGTCTCATGGATAGGAAGTTGCATGACTAGCACAAAAACCCCTTACCACTTAAATTCCACCCAAAATGTGAGGATCGCCCTTAGATTAGTAGGAATTAAAGCATTCATCTTTGATGCTTAGAGCGTGAACCGGTAGTATAATAGATTCTAGAACTTGTTTTGTGATGCATCCCGAGATCGCTAGTAAGACTACACTTGTGTAGTTAGGAATAACTAAATGATAAGAGGCATTAGGATAACCCTTGTTTGATACCTGTAATATAATTACTTCTTCCACCTCGGTTGAGTAATTCCCCCATACCTTTGCGTTGTACTCATCTTTAGTACACGATACCCCTAGTTAACCCCTCAGAGCCTATCCTTTTCGCGGTTCTCTTGATTTTTCGGTTTTTCCGGAATATCAATGAAGAGCATTGTTTACACCCCACCCCCAAATGTACACCCAAATCGCCTTAGCCTACCTTGTATGCACTCACTTTTAGTTCATTATTGTTATCACCCTAAAAACCCTTAGTTCAATTATCTAGTTGCTTGCATAAGTTGCTAAGTCGAGTCATATCCTTTGTATACAGTTTTGGGATGATTGGGACTCATGGGAAAAGTTAAAGTTTATGAAATGACGGGAAGGGAACGTTAAATTCAAATTCCCTTTATTTGCGTAAATAATGTACTCCAAGTGTTTTGATCTTTTCAAATCGGGTCAAATTAGTGTTAGAGTAATAAAAACTCAAGTGTAGTGATGTGCCTATAAATCCCTATCATTTTGATGTTACCGTATAGGATGGTAGAGTAAAAGTGTATGCAAAAAAAAAAATAAAAAAAATGAAAAAAAAAATAGAAAAAGAGAAAAAGAAAAAAAAATAAAAAATAGAAAAAGAGAAAAAGAAAAAAAAAAAAGAGTGTTGAAAAAAAAATAATAAATAAAAAAAAAATAACATACGGGCTTCCATCCTACATCTATCCTTTAATTTTATGTTTGTTTGTTTCAGTTATCTAGAGTTTAGAGTGTCGAATCTTGGCTTAGCAACGCCATTCTTCGTATGCTTGTAACATAAAGATTTTTGACTTGCCACCACTAAATAGCCTATCCCACCAAACCCTTTGTTTCCCTACCGTAAGCCTAACATTACAACCCTTTAAAAGACCTCTTTGATAGTCTTTCCTAGGTGCTTACGCCAAAGCGATGGAGGTTTGATCTAGTCTCAAGCTTATGGTAATCTATGTACTAGGACCGGTTAATGCGTGTTTATCTTCCATTTCCAACTTGTTATATTTCATATACACCCGAGAGATGTGAGTACCCAAACACCCCATGTGAGGTGCTAGTATGTAATTTTCGTGCTTGTTATGACTTTTGCGGGGCTTATATGTGTTGTGGATTGTTCTAAACCAATGCTTCATGACCCCTAACTTATAAATTAATTGGCTAAAAACACATTTGCTTGAGGACAAGCTGTCACAATTCTCAATTTCCGGTCATTTCTCACATTTACTATTTCATCGTTTACCGTAAACTAGGTTTACAAATATTAAATTCGCATAACCTTAGGGGTTTAGC
The DNA here is from genome assembly GCA_910596185.1 of Chrysanthemum makinoi. Classification (NCBI taxonomy): domain Eukaryota; kingdom Viridiplantae; phylum Streptophyta; class Magnoliopsida; order Asterales; family Asteraceae; genus Chrysanthemum; species Chrysanthemum makinoi. The sequence goes on along the minus strand of OU343225.1, from coordinate 224,178,927 downwards.
TGCGAATTCATGAAAAATCATCAAGGACATTTCATATAGACTAGGTTTAGTCTACATTTCATTAGTAACATTCTCATCATACCAGTTCATGCATGGGTTTGCATTTTACATTAAACGTATAATTTTTATTAAATAAACGCTATCGCGTAACTAATTATTTTGAAAATTTGATCCGATGCTTCCAAAAATTATCCCGATATATTTTATACTCATATTAAGATTATAAAATACTATTATTAGTATACCCGGTGTTTTAAATTTATTTTGTATATAAATTGTTAAATTTATATAACTACGACGATTTTCGTAAATACAACACGATATTTATTATTTCACTCAAATTTTGCAAGAAATGTAATTTTATAATTTTTATGACTTCAATATATTTTATTTTGACCCGTTAAAATTTAATATTAGCTAACGCTACCCTAAATGCTCAAAAGTGTATACAAGTTACTACTTAACTTCAATTAATTTCACAACTACTTACACTTATACCTTTAAATACATAATAAATAAAATAAAAAAAAATGTTTTAGTAAACATTAATACCCCCTTGTCGACACAAGGGGGTGAGTCACTTAAAAATTTGCAAAATATCTTATACTTATATCATTTTTATACTACAAACACACATACAACTAAATATCACTAAGTGTAAAAATCAAATCTCTCTTCCTCTCTTCTCTACATAACCGGCCACCATAGGATCAAGAAGGAGGATCACCAAAATATTTTCAAGTCAAGTTATTTTACACTCTAGTTACACTCTTGATTAAGGTTGTGAAATAAAAACCTTGGGTGTTTAGGATTAATCCTTTGTTCATAAACCTCATCAAGTTAACTAGTAAGCATCTCATATTCATCTTCATATTTCATATTTATTTTATGTTCATGTTATCATATTTGAGAAAAACATGCAAGTCTTATGGATGTTTATACCACTTTTTCATTGTTTTTAAGTGTTATATATATATTTCATCCTATAATTACTCCTTGAAATATATCACTTTTGGTGATGTCTAGGAACCCATGACACCCTAAGAAGGTGTATGGTAGGATTAGAATAGCTTCGGAGTTGTTTTGAATTGGTTAGAATAGGTTTTGCGCGAAAAAAACTCATTTCGACAAGTTTTCTAAAGGGTCTGTCCATATTTTTGAAATCTGGAAATCTCGACAATAAATAAAAAAATTTGGCCTAGATATTTAGAAAATACACTTTAAAACGAAAACTTGGTCGCTTGAATGGGTTAAAACGGAGTTATAACGAAGAAGTTATGATATTTACAAGTTAGGCGACGAAAACTATAAAACTCAGAAATTTCAGCATGTTACTTCCACCTTTTACGATTCAAAAATGAGGCTTAAGCGTTATAAAATGTGTCGATTTATCAAAAATATATACGTTACTTTGAAACAACCATTTGGAGAACAAATCTTTTGGAGAACAAACATTTGGAGAACAAATCTTTTGGAGAACAAGTTTTGGATAACAAAATTTGGAGAACGAATTTGGAGTACTTTTTCTTATAAAATGATGTCTTCTAGTAGAAGTAAGTTCGCCTATCATATTTTCCAAAATGTCCAACCGTTCGTCAAGCGGAGTTGTAACAAATAAAATACGGTCACTTAAACTTTGCCGAAAACCACCCTTAAACGATATTTTGGATACAAGTACCATACTTTACCTATATTTTTCTCCATGATCGAGACCTCTAGGATGAAAACTTAAATGCTAAAACTTTGAGATAATGATACAAGCTTCCCAAAACCGTCGAGTTTGTTTCCTGACACTCGACGTGCACCATTTTACGACTAGCTTTCCGAGGCCGTATATTCACTTTCATGAAATTTTCAAATGACATTATTTTACGACGAAAAGTTATAATTTCATAATAAAATCACAAAACGATTATCGTAGGATGTTGATTCAACGTATATACTTGTAAAGTATTTTACAAACATGACGAGATGTGTTAGGATCCAAATATTATTGTGTTGATGATTCGGGTGGTCTTGGATGATCAAAATACATGTTTGCCATAGTTAGAGAGTTAGTAGAGAGAGAGGGTGTTCTTGCTAGAGGTTTACACAAAAGTATGGAATATTAGATTGACAAGCACCACCCCTTCCATGGATGGAAGGGGTATTTATAGTTACAAACATAACGACCTCCTATCGGCCTGTGGATCAGGTATACAGTGGGTAAAGACCCGTCCTTCCTCCACGGTGTTGCACTAAGCTATACTACGCTACAAACTAATAAATAAACTCCTAAATAACGTGACTAACGACAAGTCTACGAGCTAAATTAAGCTAGATAACATTTGGGGTGACCGACTCTTCACTATGGAATTTTTTAATTCCTAACAATCTCCCCCTAAGGGAGGTCACCCCATGTTTTACATTTCAAATCCTAGCATTCTATTCTTGACTTTGTTCTTGAGCTCGTAGACATGAATTCTTCATTTCCGCAATCTTTGTGCTTTTGTAGCGATTCTTCAAAGTCCGCATAGATTTGTACTTTAAGTGGAGGCCTTTAACTGATCCACATCTTTGATGATCTTCGAGCTTTCATTGAGATCATCAGCCACAGTAAATCTCTGGATCACCCTTTATTGTGTTGCCATCATGTGAAGTTGTGACTTTTGGACCGACATGCTCACACTTTTGAATCATGACATCTTTCCATCAGAGTAGCGGAAGCCTTACTGGTTCAAGATATTTGCAGCAGCGCAGCACGAACATAGTATAGAAATATCTGAGCCAGGTTATGTAGATATGCACCAGTCATGATTTCTTCAAATTAAGTGTGGATGCTGTGAGCATGCGGCTTTGGAATGACTCCTCAATTCTGATCAGCTGCAACCGTCCAAATGTACCTACAAACAACAGTTAGCAATAAAACACACGAAAGTGTCTTTGATCACTTTCGTTGAATTGAGGTACACGGCCCACGGTTCCCCGTTGATCAATACAAGTACTGCCTGTGATCAGGTATAATTCCGAAGAATCTCCTTGACAGGGTTTCGCAGCTGCTCTAGCCGTTCTCAAACCGGAACGTCTCAAAGAAGACAACACGGAGTGAGTGAACCAGCGAATTGAGATTCACTGATTGATGAAAAATTGATTTGAAAACACAATCGCGTATTGCTTAGAAGAAAGAGTTTTGCAATACAACGAAGGTTTTATAAGAAATATCAATTTTCAATCAAAAATACTTTTTGTATTTGAAAAGAATACACACTCGATGTGCTAGAGAAAAGAAGATTTGCACATCGAACGGTTTTTCCAAAAGTACTTTTTCAATCAGAGATACTTTTTGAGTTTGAAAACATAAGTACACATTCGACGTGCTAGAGAAAAGAAAAGATTTGCACATCGAACGGTTTTTCCAAAAGCATCCGTCAATCCATTTCCTGGACCAAGGTAGATTCACGAGTGAATCGCCCCATCGTTTCTATCCAGTTGTCACATGGTTAATCTATAGAATAGATCTCACATGCCACCTACCAGGAGCTTGTTTGATGTTGGCTCCAGAAGGCTTTCCATCTTCATTGTGAATATGTATGCATATCACTCAGATGTTCTGGCAATACCACAAGGATAATGCGAAGGACTCTAAATATATACTTACTTTCCACATTGTGTGAAACAGCAAGTCTTCATTAATTTTGTGTCCTAATGAGATATTGTGGATGATCTCATGGCTCTAGACTCAATCGTGCACATTTGGTTCCTATGTCGGAGACTAGGGAGAGGGTCTCCTTCTTCAATATCAACAATCTCTAAGAGAAAGTCGATAGATTATGTCGGTTCCCCGTGAGAATGAAACAAGCCCTTTTAAGAGGAACTTGAGTAGCTTGGGAAGTTTAGTGCAGTGCGTCACTGGGTCCATGACGTCTTGTCTTCAATACCGGAGTTACCTAAGTAACCACCAGTAGCATATGTATTGAACCCGGTTTCTGCCCTAAGGTTGAATTATTGGAGGGCTATTTCTTTTCACCCTTTTCACATTTAATTTCTTTTTCATTCTTCAACCCCTTCAGTGCTTACCGATACTTCATTACTAGAACCTTGTTGGGTTTATTCCAGTACTAGCTCAGTCTCAGTCCGCACTCTTCCCATATCTCATTTTTCTCCTTTTATCATCATACCTAAGGACTCTACACTATCTAGTGGATTGTCCCTGGGTAGATCCCTCCGGCTCTGGCGGATCGTGGGAACTAATACCTAACCTAACCATCCTTATAACACCATGCATAAAGTAAATTGGTCGGTCTTTTGGTATTGTTCTTTCCTTCATGAAACCAATCGAAAAATCATTTGGAAAAACAATCAAGGTACTTGTGATACGAGATCAAAGCATTTTGTACCTTAAT